>UELW01000345.1:3550140-4136254 GCA_900490495.1 Danionella dracula | reverse complement strand
CCATTCAGCAAAATGAACGAATCTTTTTTCGAGTCATTTCGTTCATTTTAGTAAAATACCAATAAAATGTTGTGTTTCTTCCCAAACACATTTATTATATACACAAACCCGAATCACACTACAAATAAAACAAAACTATAATGGTAGAAGACAAAAAAAAAATTTTAATTAAGCCTACCTGGGTCTTTTAGTCTGATTCAGCTCAGCTCTGATCTGTCTTTAGGTTAAAGTCTCATCGTTCTTCACATTTCTTCTCTCTGATGGTAACGGGTTCAGTCCGGCCCCGGGGCTTCTGTCACGTGACGCTCCCTAATATTAACCTCATGCAGTCTGAGCCGGAAATCCACAAGATTCGTTCTTTTCCCAAGTCCCCCAGGTCCTTTCGTTCTTCTGTCACGTGACGCTCCCTAATATTAACCTAATGCAGTCTGAGCCGGAAATCCACAAGATTCGTTCTTTTCCCAAGTCCCCAGGTCCTTTCGTTCTTCTGTCACGTGACGCTCCCTAATATTAACCTAATGCAGTCTGAGCCGGAAATCCACAAGATTCGTTCTTTTCCCAAGTCCCCAGGTCCTTTCGTTCTTCTGTCACGTGACGCTCCCTAATATTAACCTAATGCAGTTTGAGCCGGAAATCCACAAGATTCGTTCTTTTCTCGAGTCCTCTGGATCCTTTCGTTCTTTTGTTAAATTGTTCATAAAATCACTTTCAGAGATAGGGTATTTGTGTTTGTTGTAGTTTGGTGTGTTTTAAAGTGTATTCAAATATTAATTATACAACACCTTGATGTATATGTATATAATACAATATTTTGTAAAAGAACGAATCGTTCAAGAACGACCCATCACTATTTTTTAGTCGTTCTCTAGCTTCTGAAGATGGCCGCTGAATAGGTAAGAGTCTCTTACTCTCCGTATATTATGGCGACAAATCCGGGTCATTAATCGAGCGCGTGTATTTGATAATCACGCACGCATAATATCAAAATTTGAGCGAGCAGAAACAGATCCGCGCGCGCAGAGAAACAAACCGCGAGCTTTTTTTCAACCCGCGCACGCGCGCGACTGAACCTTGGAGGAAAACACTCTGTTGCGAGCAAGGGGAGGGGCTTACCTGCTCTCAAATCTCCCTCCCTTGCTCGCTCTCAATCTGAACCTGCGCGCGACTCATTCCTGCGCGCACGCTAACATGATTTTTGTCCAAGATGGGGCGGGACCCTCGTTTCCCGGAAGTCAGCTGTGATTGGATGCCTCTTTGTCAGTCAGTTCTGTCCCTTTAACGCTCAGTCTCCCCCAACAAATACGTTAACCAACTTATAAAAGTGACTCTTTAATCAAACAACAACGACAAGCCAGACATTTACAAACATTACAACAAAAACAATAAAGATGACTACAAGAACAATATAAATCTGACTGAATATTAATTTAAATTCAGATTTTACTACTATTTAAATATTCATTTTAAAGTAGCAAAATATAGTTCATTTAATTTAAATTCTGACTGTACAAAGTTAACCTGTAGCATCAGGTTTAGCGCAATATGTTGAGTACTACCCCGCTAGCATTTTTTGGTTCAAAAGAGGTTTAATATAATTGGGTTTAATATAGCCGGTCTAATGCTGATATAGATGTTGAACATCTTTTTCTTGCTGAGTGATCTCTATTTGCAAAAGCAGCAGTCAGAACTCAAAATAATGCGCTAAAACTAACGTAACAGGTTAACTTAACTTTAATTTAAATAATCTCTTTTTCGCTGCTTCTAAAAGTAATATTTAAATAGTAGTAAAATCTGAATTTAAATTAAATTGACCATTAATCCCCGCTTGTAAAAGTAACTTTGATTGCATTAAAATCAGGATTAAAAATACAGTTTCTTGTGGAAATAAATGATCAAACTAACGCAGTAATTCAAACCCCAAACTCAACAAATTAATCAAAACCAGGATTCAAGTCTGAAATTATACATTTGCATTAGACTCTAGAAACTCAAAAATGTAATAATGCAGGCCTAGTTTTGTCAAAACAGTAAAATGTAATTACTATTTAATCGAGAACTCACAAAAACTTACAAACATGTTAATGATAGAAACATGCCATACAACGTCAACTTTATCAGTGGTCTAATTTGACATTAACAAAAAGTATTTATTCATGCATCCACATTCCAGATTTGAACATAACTAACAACTGTTCTTGAGACGGGATTTAAAATTTTTTTTATTAGAGTTTATCCTTTAAACACAAAAGCAACTTGGATTGTTTTATTTGTATTCATTAAGCTGTTGGAGTAATATTCAGTCAGATTTATATTGTTCTTATAGTCATCTTTATTGTTTTTGTTGTAATGTTTGTAAATGTCTGGCTTGTCGTTGTTGTTTGATTAAAGAGTCACTTTTATAAGTTGGTTAACGTCTTTGTTGGGGGAGAATCTGAGCGTTAAAGGAACAGAACTGACTGACAAAGAGGCATCCAATCACAGCTGACTTCCGGGAAATGAGGGTCCCGCCCCATCTTGGACAAAAATCATGTTAGCGCGGATCTGTTTCTGCTCGCTCAAATTTTAATATTATGCGCGCGTGATTATCAAATGCGCGCGCTCGATTAATAACCCTGATTTGCCGCCATACAAGATGGGGCGGGACCCTCAGTTCCCTGAAGTCAGCTGTGATTGGATGCCTGTTTGTCAGTCAGTTCTGTCCCTTTAACGCTCAAAGTCTCCCCCAACAAAGACGCTAAACTTCTTATAAAAGTGACTCTTTAATCAAACGACAAGCCAGACATTAACAAACATTACAACAAAAACAATAAAGATGACTACAAGAACAATATAAATCTGACGGAATATTACTCCAACAGCTTAAAGAATACAAATAAAACAATCCAAGTTGCTTTTGTTTTTAAAGGATAAACCCTAATCAATAAATTGTTTTAATCCTGTCTCAACAAGAGTTGTTAGTTGTTTACATATCTGGAATATGGATGTATAAATAAATAAGTTTGGTTAATGTCAAATTAGACCACTGTTAAAGTTAACGTTACATGTCATGTTTCTGTCTTTAACATGTTTTGAAGTTTTTGTGAGTTCTCAATTAAATAGTAATTAAATGTTACTGTTTTGACAAAACTAGGCCTGCATTATTACATTTTTGAGATTCTAGAGTCTAATGCAAATGTATCATTTCAGATTTTAACCCTGGTTTTGATTACTTTGTTGAGTTTGGGGTTTGAATTACTGTGTTAGTTTGATAATTTATTTCCACAAGAAACTGTATTTTTTATCTTGATTTTAATGCAATCAAAGTTACTTTTACAAGCGGGGATTAATGGTCAAATTAATTTAAATTCAGATTTTACTACTATTTTGACTACTCTTTTAGCATTTTAACATATCAGGTTTATGTTAGAATTTATGATATAAATGTATTTGTGTTTCTATTAATCCCAACTCCCAGGTGGTATCCATGATGCTGGACATACTTCATTGCGTCAATTTGTGAATCTGATAAAGCACTGTATAGATCTCTAACAGTTATGTAAAGCTCTGTCATTCTTCTATAAACTGTACACTTAGACACTCCAAGAAGACCAGCAGTGCAGAAAACTTTGAGACCTTGATGCAAAAGATGTAGAAGTAGAATCTTGAGACACTTGAAATTGGATGGCTCCACGACTTTCTTCAACTAATACTTCCAGAACCTGAAATGGTTTGTGGCTAACTAATCTGAAAAGTGAGACCTGCTGTAAATCTGGTGTGAGACTATCCATAAAATTACCAGGGGAAATCTGTCCAGAAAATGCACTACATAACACCATCTCCTGGATGCATACAAACTTTTTTTTTCACATTTAGAAAAAGCTTGATAACAAAAAGAAAAGCTTTTTTTTTTACTTCATGTGAGGTGATGCATGTCTTCCTTAAAGAGATCATTTGGACAAAATAGTATAAATACACTGCCCAGTTAAGAAACAATAAGAAACAAATTACTGAAATGTTAGTTCAAGCTAACATCTTGATAATTTGTGATAGCAACAAATTACTAAAAATCAAACAAACGAGTGTTTTATTAATACATTTCTGTTATGTTTCCGCACTGTAAATCAAATGTGCTAATTACTTGTACAGCGTAGCAGCCGTTCTCTTCTGGGGTTTAGGCCTGTTGGGCTTGGGTTCACCTGCCATGTTAATATCTGCAAAAACAAAGCAGAAAAGGCTCATTCAGTCCAAAAGTAGTGATCCTTTTAAGATTGCACATAGCAATTAAAGAACATGATTTTAAACACCTTTTTAAAACAATACACAAGTTATCAAGTCTCTGCACCCATGCTCAGATGTCCACCAGGTGGCACTAGACATCCACTCAACCATTCAAGAAGGACTCCAGCCCCAGAGTGTACTCAGCTCCCTCTTTACGAGAGCAATGATGGGCAGAAGCAAAAGAGAATAATGGAGAGCTCCAACAAGCCTCTGTCAGCCACTGTGAGATTCCCGCTCTCCTGTGAATGCTTAGGTGAGGGTTGAGATGGAGAGAGGTGATGGTGGATGAGGGAGAGAAGTCAAAGCAATGATTTCCTTCAGCTCTGGGGATGATTGGTTGGTGGGGCTAGTGAGTGACAGGTCAGCGGGGCTGTCAAGTGAAAGCCAAAGGCTCGATGAAGCGCGAAACAGAGGCTAATCTGAGCGCCCTATAAACACATATGCCATCAAGCAGGAGCGGAGAACTGCAGGGCAGAAGAGTGACGAAGAATGAAAGAGTAGGAGACGGATGAAAGTGAACAAGGTGAAGTCCATGGGACAAGGGGGGGGGGCCTGTTAGGTCCACGGAGGTGGAGGGGGGGTGGGCTGTTAGGTCCACGGAGGTGGAGGGTGGGAGGGGGAGGGGTTGTTGGCGAGTCAGCGAGAACAAATGAACAACTGTCTGATGTCCTCAGCGTGGCCCCAACACCTACTGCTGACACACCTGAGCAGCTCTTCATTTATTTGAGAGGGCGGGGCTTCAGGAGCTGGTTGCTTGGAGACCAGAGCAGCTGAGAAACCAATCAGAGTGTAGAGGTCACCTGTCAGAGGACGCAGCAGGGCTGGATGGAGTGATGAGGCTCAAACTAGCTGATAACTGTTAAAACCCTGAGGATTAGACTCACTAGCGAGAGTTTTTTTCATTCTTTGAGAAGACTGTAGGGGATGAAGCCAAATATTTACTATAATCTAAGAAATACAGTCTTTTGTCTTCTGATGATGTCATTAAGTGTGGAGTCTTATTTAGAGAAAGTGTTTGTTTTTAACCTTAAATTTACATTATTTAAAGCATGGATTTCTGATCAACCAAAACAGAGCAAGCACATTAAACAAAATTTGGATTTTAAAGCATTTGTATTGTTCACTTTAATAGAATCTGCTTAAAAGTTGTATGTATTAAAAGTTTTAGATGTATTAAAAGGTAATATTCGAAAACTATTTGCTACAAAGTATAGCTTATGAAAAGAAGCCTTAAAACGCAAAGATTAGTTTCTTGTTTAGTCAAACATTACTTTTCAATACATTAACCCTTTCAGACCAAAACTATTTTACTACTTTAAGTTTTTGTTGAGTTTGCATTGACATAATTAGTAACAACAATACTAACACAGTTTTAGTTAATAGTAGTAAATAATAAGATACCGTTTATTTAATATAATATCTCATTTAATATAATTTTTTAATGTGAAATGTTTTTTATGTATTTATTTTGCACATTTGTTTGTTTTTTTCATGCACAGTTTATCTGCAAACCTCCAAGAGTATGAATACATTCTCTGAAAACATTGCTTACTTTAAATTTGCAGCAAAGACACGTAACAGTGCACAACTTTTCATAAACATTGACTATATAATATATTTCCAAATCATAAAAATGGTTTTAATTTGATTGAAATTCTCCAGAAAAAAACGTGTCTGACTTAAAGTGTTAAAAATTGTTAAAAAAAGACAATGCTGTTATCAATCTTTGATATGTTCAAGACCACGATAAAGGCAAAAAAAAGATTTTATAATGACCTTATTCTGAAAATTGAAGTAATTTTTATGCCCCCACAAATCAATGACATCATTTATGAATTTATTGATTTAACAGTCGAAATCTTGGATTTTTGGTCTGTACTGAGATTGCCATATACATTTCACCCTGTTTGGACAGAAATTTGTCCTCACTGTGGCCTGTAGTGCAGTGAGGATCTCATACGTAGACATATTGAACATCAATAAATTCAACTACATCGTCTGAAACCCTAACCTACAAGGCGCAGGGAGGACTAATTGAGAAAGTTTTCCTGCGTCCGAATCGGCACACTATCCACACTTTTATGGGTGTGAAATGAGAAACTAGGGTGACGTAAACCACAGAATACATTAAAAGTCTCCAAGCGGGTCCTGGATGTGCACTTTTTCCGGCTAGATTATGTAGTGTGGCTCCATGAATGCTAAACTGGCTGATATTACCAATAATCCACTGCGCCAAACATATGATCTCTCTCTGTAATACAACTAAATTTTAAAGAAGACACACATAAATAAATAATAGCAATATAGAGAGTGTTTTATTTATTATTACAATATTTTTCAGTTAAGAAATGGGAAAGAAGAAGTTAAGTTTTCCAACACGTCGTGCGTAATGACGTAGTCAGAACTACTTCCGTCAAGTGACGTTTTAGCTTGTCCCAAATCAATCAATCAATCAATCAAGTTTTTATATAGAGCTTTTTTTTAGCTTTTTTCAGCTTCACAAAGTCCTAGTGTGGGTCCGATAGGGTAAACAGGAATTCCCTCTGTGAGGTCCAGCTTGTAAGGACCCTAGAGATGCTCTCTGACAGAAGATTAGAGCCTAGTTGGATGGAGGCCATCAGGACGGAAGAGATTATATCGGGCATTAGATAGGGTATACTCTCCACTCACACACTAAAAAGTATCTACATTTTCTTCTGATCCACTTTAAGGGTGCAGTGTATGTATTCAGATTGGGATGCAGCACAGGACAGAGTTGAAACAAAGTGGATCCAGCACACTAAGCGAGTTGAAGAAAGCATTGATTCACAACCTCTACATCCACTCACCGAGGGTTTGTCCAGCAAGCACACGTCCATTTTCTTCAATCACAGCTCCTCGAGCATGTCTCTCGTTAGCATACTGAACGAAAGCGTAGCCTTTGTGAACCGAGCAGCCCAGTACGCGGCCATACTTTGAGAAGATGGTCTCTACGTCGCTCTTTTTCACCACCGCCGTGTTCAGATTCCCTATAAACACGCGAGAGTTGATGGATTTTGGATCATTTTTGTTGGTGATGTTGCTCGTCTGGACTTTCAGCGACATCTTGGATCAGCAATCTGAAGAGACAGAGGTGAACGTTTGGTTAAAAGATGGAGTCGACACAGATTTAAAGGTCCTCAAAAGGAAAAATAAAAAGCAACCGATTGTGTTTACTACTTATTGACATTATGGTTTATGGTGCAGGATGTAAAAACTGAACCTAAAAACTATCAGAAAATGTTCATTATGTGTCAAGAGACATAAGCCTATGTTTACGTATTGGTAACAGAAATGGGTAAAACTTGAATTTAGACATTTTAGTTTGTGTTTACAGTTTGTGTGTTGAAGGGCCAGTTGTCCTATCTGTGACTTATAAATCTGGTTCCCAGAATGTGCTGAACTGGGCAGGCTGTGAACAATTTAAAGCTATATTTTAGATGCACGAATCTTCCAAAGCTTATTGCGATTAAAAATAGACCACCATGATGAGTCTAGAAACATTCGCTTTCATTCTTTACACAGCTGTTTGATAAGATGTACATGGGCTGACCCATGTGATCAATTATAAGCAAAAAAAAAAAATAAGGAAAACGATATTAAAGCATACACATTTCTCCTGAACATGTTACTTAAAGTAACTAGCTGTTTTTGCATATTAATGTTATAACATTTCTTCATTCCTTTAGCTCGTATTCATTCTTCACATTCTCTTTGTAAGCTCTCTTTACACAGGCTTTCAATTAATCTATTGATTTAATGTTTTACTAAATGTTTGTTTCTTCTACATACCTACCTCTCAAATCTTCACAAATAAAGAATAAGCATAATTAACAGATAAAAAACCTTACTGCGCATGTGTCGTCGCTTGCTTTATAGCTGAGATAATAGGCAGGTCCGCATTGGGTCCTTTCTATCTAGCTGGAGAAGGGAAAGGCCACTAAAATAGCACAAACAAAAAGAATGGGACCGTACAAAAATTATGGCAAACATGTAGGTGGTGTTTATTGGTCTTAAGTGCACCAGAAAAATAAACAGTGCAGAATAGGGATGAAAAAATCCCAAAATAGCAATATTACAAAGAAAAGCAAGTAAAATGTAGATCAAAGTTTTAGTAGTTTTTATGTCCAAGCAATTCCCAGCAATCACCCGACTTGGTAAACAAGTTCCGACTAAAAACTGGGTCTTTTTATAATTAGGAACAACCATCTTAACACTGGTACATTTAACTTCTTTTGCCAAATTCAAACATAAATACAACTGAAAATAACACAATATAATTTAAACATTGGCTTACCTCTGGTAACTTAAACAACTCAAAGAGGGTTCCAGGCTCCAGTCAGAGCCCTCTATCAGAACAGCTTTCCTAGTATGCTAGATCCCACCAAGTATGCTTGTGTATCTAATTTCTTGAGTGTGCACTCATGAAAGCAAATAGTGTAATGTCAGTCTGGCAACCTGTCATCTGGGGATTATTTTTGTTGCAGTACCAGTTTTGGCCACAAACTAACATAGTGCACCTTTATTTTTCTCAGAAAAATACTGATATATTATTAAAAACCACAGAAAAAGTTGTTCAGTGTTTGTTCCTCATTAAAACTACTTGTTCAAGAAAGTTCAGCATGCAAGCCCTGCCCCTCACCACTGACTCATTTCCTGACAGGCAGAATATGATGCTAAGACTAGTGAAATCATTGCTCAGATTCAGTCGTATACATGTAAATCAACTCAAGCCATATCTGACAGAGGTTTGGAGGTTTGAGTGTGCCATGGAAAGATGCTCCAAGCATGGATATTTCCAGCGAAACCTGTGCTAACAAGTGTAATTTCAGCGCTAGTAGCCGAGTAGGATGAATGTACTGCATCTGTTAATGCTAGCATTTGAGTAGCGAGTGCTGTTCCTAGTTTACTTGCTATGCTCACAGATAGAACACACCTTTGTTTGTGACATAACAAATTTTCGCAAAGTTGGTTTGTTTTTAACAATCCAATTGTCTCGTTTGGATTGAAATTGGACAAAAAACTACTTTTTAACCACTAGTGTACCTACCACTAACACATACACACTTAACGCACTATAAAACATCATTTTGATTGGAGAATACCTTTAAAAGAGGAGAATTCATGAAAAATATCAAAAAGACAAAAGCTGGAATCATGAACCTCCCTGAGACTATCTGCTCTCATTACAGAGCAGAAGTCTTGCTGATCTCACATGTGATTGTTCTTTCTTCTGTCCCATCATCCACACTTTGATCCGAGCTGCTAATTACAGTGCTGTCTGATTTTACTGTACAGCATGTAGCTGGCGCTTCCCTGGAGAGCATCAGACGTGCTGTGCTGCGTCAGGGCAGCTTTGATCAGTTTTGCTTAATTAGCTGATATATATACAGTATATAGGTCAGGATGAAACCATGATCAGCATAAAGTGTATGGTGAGGTCCGCTCAAGGGCACATAAAATTCTCCTGATGTACAGGAGCGAGGTTTTCCTGATTAGAACTTGATTTTCTGCTGGTCTTTACAGTGTTTTATATAAAGTACACAAGACAGAAAAGATGCAGAAAATGTCCTGTGTTCTAAGCAGGGGCAGATGGAAGCTGTAGTTTTTTGGTGATTTCTATACAGTGTTTTTGGAACATTCTAAGGAATATGGGAGAAATAAACAATTTGCAATACAAGGTTTGAAAGTAGAACCAAGAGTGTTAAAGTTTATCAGTGCTCCGATTACATGAATATTGTAAGTAATAAATCTATTTAATTTCTGTTAACATTGTTTACATTAGTTACTATGGTTGAACTTTTTAAATATTTGATTTTGTGAAATTAATGTTTTCAAGTAAGCTGCGCAATGTTTCTGTTTAAAGTTATGCAGCATAGCTCATTTAAGTATCACTTTAAGTTTCATTTTAAACTAAGTATTTAAAAAGCTACTATTATAGATTTCTGAAAATGACTTCTGAACATAGTTTTAAATTTGAGGAACACCTTGCTGGAGTTTTGAATCTGACAGCTGGAGACAATATCTCTTTATATACCAAGCAATGCCAGGCTTCCACCACCTTGTTGACACACAGAAAATCTACAGTTTTCTGTCTATGAATTTATCTTTTGGTGCAAAAAAACACGTTTGGCCCAGAAAATCCACAATCACACTTTTTTTTGTTTATCTGACATGGTTCTACTTCTCTTACACGTCCAGGTCAGTCAGCGCATATGTTTTTTACTGAGATGGGCTCTTCATTTGATTGGTTAGTAGACAGTACTACTCGTTTTGAGCTCCCAGAAAAAGAAAAAAGGATTACACAAACATGCACGAAGCAATCTAAATATCACTTGAGACGTGTTTTTGTTGAGAGGCATGTTCATGAGAGCCATGAAATTAAAATCACACAATGTCAAAAAGGTTTAATAGGTGACATTAAAGGAAATTAATTATTTACACTTTATACTATTTCAAATTAAAAATAAAAACGTATTGCTGCAAACGATAGCAAAATGCTCAATGCAAAACATCCACAGAACGGAGTAATCACATGTTTTATAATATTTTTTAGGTTTTAAAAGCTTGTTTATTGAGATATTCAGTCCGGCATTACAGAATATTATTACATCTCAAGTTTTTCTTTTACATTAAAGAACTCAACCAAGATAAATAACAGGAATAAGACAAAACATTCATATGTGTGCCCATATATACATACAGACAAACGTACATACATATATGCACAGCTAAGATAAATCAAAATAAACAAGCACAACACATCAGACCCTACCCATCCCACCTGTATGACTAAGTTTGTATAATTCCGTTGATTTTCACCATTTGTGTGTTCAGCCTAAGCTCTCAAGATAGAGGAGAAGGGGAGACCAAAGCTTGTCATACGCAATCTGATCCTTTCCAAATGTGACAAGTTCTATATATTTTCTATAAGAGCTGGTGAAACAAACAGAAGCTCTAATGTATGCTAAACACAATAAATTCGTTTTTTTTGGACGACCCCAGTTCTTCAAAGTCTCTCTGATCTATTCGTTTCATCTGGATGAATCCCAATCAAGTCAAATGAACTGAATTCAAAGGCGAAGACTCCCTTGCTCCCTATATCTAGCAGTAGGAGCTTGTTAAGAGGACAGAGAGGCTGTCTGAGGTTAAAAGCCAGTGTTTGTGACCACCTTAGGAGTGATCATCTTCTGTTCCTCATTAGCAGCGACGAAGGGGTGCTGAGTGGCAAAGTAAAGCAACTCAGAACTCCTTCAGGCTCTTGATAGTTTGTCCTGGAATAAAGCATGCGGCGAGTCCATAAACAGCCTGCTAATCACATGAACAGGAGGGTCATTTAGTGTGAATCTTTAATTATGCGCTTCTGCAACTTTTACATTGAGAGAGATTGCATCGAAACTTTGAAGCTTGTGCGGGTGTGTTCTTTCCTGTTATAATGACTTGAGCAATGAAAGGGTTTTGAGCTGCCCTCGTGAAGAAATAACTAACACGGCTCAGCTCAGGCTCGCCGGAATAATCATCCCTCCACAGGAGCCATTAGCACCTGCTTAAAGAGTGCCTAAAGAGTTTGTTTTTGAAGGTGTTTGAAGGTTTAGGGATGCTGGATTCGAGGTGAAATGATGGGACCCTGGAACTGATACGGCTGAGAGACGGTTGTCTTCTGGCTCACAGTGGATTCACACAGCAGTTGTATCTCTTTATTATGTCTTTTAACTATTAGCTCATTCTAGCATTATTTCTGCAGAAGTTGAACAAAATCAAGAAGAAAAAGAACTATTCATATAAGCTTGTGCAAAAACTCACATCCTCTTTCGCAAATATCACCACATATGCTCAAAAATAAATAAATAAATCATGTTTTTGTGCTTCTCTTTGCCACTCCTGCTCTCCTGTCTGTTTCTGAGTCTCTCTCTCTCTCTCGGGTTCCTGCGATGCCTCTGTTATCTCTCCGGTGAGTGAAGAGCAGGTCAGCGGATGATTGGTGAATGTCCCTCAGGCGTAGCTCTGTGGTTCTCACCTTCCCTTCCAAGTGCACACACACTTCAATAGTGACACCCTGCTCATGATCAGTGGTGTGTGTCCCTGCACTTCAAGTCACTGGCCGTAAAACACACAGCCATCACTGTAAGATTGAACATGTGCATAAAACCTAAGTTGAAGTTCTGCTGAAATATGGTTACTGTGAGCCTCATCAAAGTGAGTTTAGTCATTAAGATGTAGACTGTATGCAATTATTAAAAAATAATTATTGTAATAAAGGTGCCAATTTTTTTTCTCAATAAAATCGAAACCCTGGCTTTAATCTCAGAAATCTGACTTTAATTTCAGAATTCAGATTTTCTCTCACAATTTTGACTTTAAAATCAGAATGGAAGAGGATTATGGCCACTGTAGAAAATAAAATAAAAGTTCTGGCTTTAATCTCAGAATAAATTTTTTTCCCCACCTCAGAATTCTGACTTCTCAAAACGGTAGAGGATTAGTGGCACTGTATAAAACAAAAAAATAAGTTCAGGCTTTAATCTCAGAATTATTTTTTTTTGCAGAATTCTGACTTTTTTTATTTGCACCGTCTACATTAACTGCCAAAGTTTTATTCAAGTGTTTATTTCCTTTTCGCATTGATATCAGAAGAGAGAGGTGGGTTTTTCTATATTTCTATATTTTTACAATTCCTTTTGCAGTAAATAGTTCTCTTTAGTAAAACATTGATGATTGTTAATCATATCTTAAATTTTATGTGTTCAGCTTTTTGTATTGAGTTTATATTTTTCCTTTGGTATAGCGGGAAACAGGACAAGAGCAAAGCTCACTGTTTATTTTATTTTCATGTCTTCAGGTACGCGGCCATGTTTATTGTCAAGTTCATGTTAAGTCTTGTGCTTGTGTGTACTTTCTGCCTCCTTCCTCCTGGCCTTTCTGCATTGATAGAGGAGAGAGAGTGGGAAACAGTACAAGAGTGAGGCCCACACATTTTATTTTATTTTCATGTCTACAGAGAGTAAATAAATCTGTCTGAAGTTGCAGTTGATATCTGTCTAGGTCACTCCTTCAAACACACAATGCAGGCTACACCTACACGTGCACACATACACTTATGTTGCTGAGCTTACACCCCAGAGTGCTCTTAGTCATGCCTAGATCTTGAACTGAATGCGGGGGGCCAGAGCCTTTTGCATCTCTGCTCCTCAGATGTGGAATGCTCTCCCCTGGACCTCAGGTTTCCAGTGTTTCCTGTTTTTATATCAGGTCTAAAAACTCTAGGTCACAAAAGCGACAAGTACACTTTGATTGGACTTTTAACATTATTCAACTTTGCAGCACTGAAAGCACTGAAAACACACAAGCTTCAGACCCAGAAGAATGATTGTATTGTTACAACCAAACACCTACACAGTAAGAACAGCGCTCTAAATCTGTTATAGAAACTGAGTATATTAGTCTTACTCTGAAACTAAACTAAACTAAATAAACATCATGTTAATTTATTGGCATGTTGTATTATGCAACGTTTTAGGAATTAAAAAAAGCTTCTTAAAAAGTTAATATTTCAATAGAGTTGTTAAAAGATAAAACCAGATTTTTATTCAATAAACAAAAACAGTGCATCAGTGCGCTGCTGGAGTCAGCACTCTGATTGGTGGAGAGCAGGAGCAGCTCTGAAGTTACGGATACAAACCCAAAAAGTGCGAGAAGAGTCTCAAAAGTTAGTGTAGCGTACTCGTAAGTGAGTCTGCAAATCCACAATCGACACTGCGAAAATAATCTCAGATAATCAGACAATAGTTCATGAGAAGCAGCTGAAAAAACGTAATAAAATCACTTTTGTGAACCTGTTTTCAAATTAATTCAGGTAAAATAACAATTTTGCACACAATTTCGTCCAAACATTTTCCAGATGTTGAATTTTCATAGGTTGTCTTTAACAGTCAATTATAATCTGAAACTCAAGACTGATTTGAGCTTTTTCTAGGAACACACAGCCACCCCGGAACAGATTCATTTTGCAACTCGAGGTATCGCTGTTCTCAACAACAATGACTGAACACCTGCCATCTAACTTCATCACTGCTGTATCCTACGCTCTTCATTGCTGACAACGCACTTAATTTTCTAGCTATTATTATTTGTCCTTGAACTGCTTATGACATTTTTATCTATTTTGTTGTTGGATTTATTGTTTATTATTTTATTGGGTATTGTTTATTGTTGCAGGCCTGCATATTCTCTGGGTTTCTCTAACATTTAGCTTTTCTTGTTTATTTTAGCAAAAAAAAAACCCTTAACTGCAGTTGTTTTATTTGGTACTCAGTTTAATTCTTCCTCTTAGTCATTGCAGATCAAATCGAACATAAAGGTTATCTGAGGTGATCTGGCAACTCAAAAATAACTTGTGCTTAATACAGTCTTCAAAACAACAGAAATATAATGATTACTGATTTTTAAAAAATCGTTATTTAAATGTGTCTTAAAGGGTTTTAGCTGTTTCATTTCTAGTTGCCTGTACACTTTTTCTAAATGTTTTGTTATCTATTTTAATAATACCAATCTTCTTTTTTGTAGTACTTTGTTTGAAGTAAATTTTAATTGTATCTATTGTGATGGCAAGCAAGTTTTTATGTGGATTAAGTTAATGCATCTGTTTTATATATTTTTGGTGGGTTGTGATCCTCGCCTTCAGAGGAATAATCATGGATATTTCTTGTATATCTTCCTCTGTTTCAAGTCAAATTATAACTATGTGCACCGATTTCTCTTTTTAAAAAATACTCCATGGCAGCTTAGGAATATACACGATCTAACAGAAACTCATTTCTCAGCCAATAACAAGCAGGCGCACAACTGCTTCATAGATTCTCATTTTCCTTGTTCCTTGACGACGAGGGCAGGTGTTGCCAGATATAAAACCGAGTGGGCTTGTCCTTTCCTATTCCTCTTTTTCCTCTTTCTCAATCTCTCATGGCTAATTTCCCTTCTGCGTCTGATGTCTGTGCTTATTACCAGTGGCCTCTGAAGCCACAGAATAATTAGCCAGGGAGCACAAACACGAGGTGGGCAGGGAAGCATGAAGGTCAGCAGGTCCCAAACATCACAGTGAGAGGAGCAAGATGAACGGACACCAGTATTGATTGGTTTTTCTTCCTCTCGTTTGAGTTATTGGGTCTCGTAGATGCTGAGGTTGTGAAAGATGCTTGGCGGTGTTGGGAAATTTGCCTCTTAAGGCTGGCATCAACTTCCTGTGTTTGCTTTTGTGTAACTTTTGGCTCTATTTAAAGAGTTCAGTCAGATAAGTCATCGACACTGAAGCAGATAGAAGGAAATAAGTCTTCTTCAGTGCTAAAGGTTTGTTTTCCAGTATGACATTCACAAAAAGAGAAACATATATGTGTAGTTATAAATAAATAGTAAATGCACCAGTGGAGCAAAAGTTGTTTTAATAATATAAAAATATATTATTAATAATTTATATGTATTTCTTTTAATATATATTGGGCATTTCTAATTATAAAAGTCAGCTAGCCAAGAAGCTAACGGTTTTAATGTAAAATGCCATAGACTTATGCTACAAATTCTAGCATAACATAAACATGAGAGTACAGGTGTTTATGTGTCACATATTATTTTTGGTCTAAATTTAACTTATTTAACACATCTATTCTAGCTTTTCTATTATTTTCGGTACCAATCAGACTTTAAAGGAGCAGCAGCAATTTGACAGCTGCTCCCTGCTTCTTCAGCACCAAGCAGCAGCGGAAAGTTCAGAGAGAAACTTCAATGTTCCATTAATGTTGTTTTGGTCTAAACCTACTGTGTTAAACACTGAAGAGATAGATGCTTTTTGTTTCAGGGATGATTAAAAGTATTTTTAACAATATATTGAGAGCTCATCCTATGACGGCTATCCAAGAAGCTACTTATTTTAATGTAAAACGACTTAGACTTCTGCTAAAAATGTTAGCATATCATAAACATGAGATTACAGGTGTTTGTTTGTGATTACTCTTTTACATAAATCTTATTGTTGGTTGAAAGGGAGTTGGATTATTTATAAGTCAAGTTTTAATAAATCGGGGAACATTTAGTGCCGATAATTCTCTTATTATGCTCAGATTTATCGTGGTCTTACCAGCAAACCAGAGAGAGGGGCCTTGCAGGTAATAGTACCCCCTTCCTTGAATAGCCTTTTTAAAGTTTAAAGTAACAGCACAAACACATTCAAAAACAAACCCAACTTAATGTGGTGGTGTGATTGAATGTTCCAGTGTTTGGTGGGAAAAAGAGAGAGAAATATTTCTTTGTTGTCATATTTGAACAACAACCCAATCAATCCAACCTAAACAGAATTTAAAATAAATTGTATATCCTAAAAGCGCCAAACTGAATGAAAATATTCACCTGCGTTATTTGCATATTTATTAGAAACAGACTCTTCTTTATAGCCAGGTGTATTATTATCTATCCAAACATGACTTAATTAACAGTTGCAAACGGAGTAGTTTAATATTTGAACCAGATGTATTTAATGTAAACCTAATTAAGTAATAGATCACTCTGATTGGAAGTGTCAGGCTCTGCATAGCTCCGAATGTAAATGGATTAATGAACAGAGGCGTGAGGATGCTTTCATATTTTAGGACAGTGTACTTGACATTCATAAGTTATAGCGCTCTAACGGCATGTACAGAAATGGGGTTAGTTGAAATATATTTACAATGGTGTAAAACATTAACTTGGATAATGCTGCTGTATACATAGCAAACAAAAGGCAACTTGCAATCATAGAAAAACAACAACAAGCAATTTATCAAGCAATCAAGGAGTCCACATATTATATTTCAGTCCAGAACAAACTGCTATCAGGGTAGCCCTCATAGAAAAGAAGAGTTTTGCCATTTTCTTTTTAGTTTTACAGAAGTGAGGGTAATCCGTAAGGAGGATTCTAGGATCAGAGCATTATGGATGTTCACCAAATTTTTCCTTAGCCCTGTATAATTTAATTTTGGAAGACATTCAGACTAAGTTCCAAAAGATTTGCAAATTCAAGGAGTCATTTACATTTACTGGCTCACAACCTCAAGATTTAACCTCACTAAATAGATGACTGAGACCTAATTTTATACTTTGTCAAATATATTTTAATTTAAATATTCCATTCACGTTCACCCCATTACATCGCTTGCTGTGTAAGGGAGTAAAACCCCCACTCCCGATTTCTCACCCACAGAAAATGTTTTCTGCTCTTTTTCAACAGGACATTAGCAAAAAACCCACTGAACTCACATACGTGTGATTCTGTTCACTCTGCGTGTTTCTAGCAGAGAGCGAGAGTAGAATTGTCCGAAACTACTGCAACTGAAAGCGTGACTCCTACCGGCCAATGAAACACGAGCGGACACTCAAGCGTTCTTAGAAATCATAGAGAATGAAGAGCCTTTGACTTCTGTTGGCAATTTATAAAGGATTATGAAGTGCTTGGATAACCAATTTAGCTAGGTAACTAAAAAGTAACTGAAAAAGTAAAAGTATTAAAGAACCTGAATTATTCACACTTCTTGGTAACCATTTATGTGTATTGCTTTTTCCCTTGGTTGTTAGTTAGTTTCTTCACTTATATCTTAATTATATCAATGTCAATTATTTGTATTTTTTATTACAGTTTGTTCTGATAACACATTTTCCTCTGCTTTAATAATAAAATGCAATTCATCCCAATGTAATAGTCACTTATATAAATTTTTCTGGGTGAGAAAATATATTACTATAATTGGAGCGGAAAGTTGGTGCAGTGGTGGAGTTCGATCCCCATCAAGTCCACTCTGCCGTTGTGGCCCTGGGAGAGCCACTTCACCCACATTGCCCTATATGTGTGTGACTGGTGGGGGTTGATTGGTGATGGTCAGGAGGCTGTCGACAAGGATTGGCTACCACGTCCTTTCAGACTGCCCCATGGCAGCTGAGGGCTACCAAGGTTGCTTATCACCACCAGAGTGTGAATGTGGAGTGAAAGAATAATGCTCTGATAATTGTAAAGCATCTTTGAGCTCTGGAAAAGCAATACATACATTGTTTAGAACAATATTTATATGAACTTAACATAAATCAAATCCAATCATGTGATGCAAAATGTATATAAATAAATCAAACATTTATCAACTAGTCCTATAACGATTCATTGGTTAAAAGTCTAGTCTTGAGGGCATATAAAAGCAGATGTTTTCAATAAAAGTCAGTACCAAATCAAACAAAGCGAAGATTAAAAATATTTTGAAAAAACTTGCTTGAATCTGTTGCATAATTAATAACTGAATAACAGACTTCAACTAAAAAAAGTAAACTTTTCTGCTCGTTAAACTCTTACATGACTGTAACTGCAATTTCTGTGTTTATTTATTGTCTTCCTATATAAAATGCTGTTTATTGCAGATGCGATTCATTGTTCACCCTTAGTAACAGAGTTGGATGGAATTCCACTCTGTGTTCAAGAAAAAAGGTGTGTGTATGCACATCTACACAAAATGCATCATTGCTGCTAAGTTAACCTCATAAGCGCAAAAATGACAGGTACAATAGCTTTAAAAAAACTAATCCTGAATCAAACCAAAGTGAACATAAAATTATTAATGAAAAGACGTCTATTTTCCATAAACTCATCCAAGTATGCCAAAGGACAGAGCAGACCTTTTCCCCGAGACAGCTGGAGAAGGCTCCGGGCTACATCTGCTAGTGCTGATAAAAGTCCTGCTGCGGCTCCTCCAAACAGATAGATCATGAAATTACCAGCTCTGAGACTCCACAAGCAGTTCCTCTGGGAAGCCTGCTCTGCCCACCCAGAGCTCAACTCCACTGAATACTCAAAGTACAGCTCTGCTCGGTCCTCTGCAGCCTGCAGAAGCCAGAGGGCATGGCATCTCTGAGGCAAGAGGGGAGAGTCCATCCCTCCGGCACTTTTTTATTCAAGTTTCTAGGACAGGCTCTTGAATTATCAGAGTTAATGCAGATTTTGCATTCCTTCTGTTACATTTGTGAGTGTGTGTACATGGAAAAAATAAATCCGGATAAACTCTTCAGCAATTTGATTAGCATTGTGTTCACGGAGTGAGTACAAAATAATGTAGCCTTCAGCAAGCTCGCCCAAAGCAGCAAAATTCATATTGTCTGTTCTGATATTTTAAAGTCAAATGGCACACCGCAAGCAAAAAGAGACTAAATTACTTGTTTTTTTTCCCCACAACAGTTGGGTTATTAAACCATGTCCACACATACTCAGGTTTTTTTTTAAACCACGGAAGCAAACAGACCCATCCATGCATGTGCTAAAAAGTGCTAATCTAAGTCTGACACTGAAGTTATATCAGCCAATCAGAATCTTCTAAACTAGTCTAGGGTGTTTGTCTAAAAATCATATTTTTTTTCTTAAATCGTGCAGCTTCATGGCAATTTAAATTAATGTTGATGTATATTAAAAAAAGTCTCGTTTTTTATTTCCCCCATCAGTCTAAACTGGGCTTTTATTGAAAGTCAGAAATTACTGGGCTGCTTAAAAAACATTTTCCTCATACTAATAAACTTTAATTTATAATCCCTGAGGTAGCATTATATGGTAGTTTTAATTCTGCCCCATATAATGATCTAATTATAATCCCTGTTTACCCTACCTAATCTACACTCTGACTTTAAGCTGCTTTGAAGCAACTGCTAAATTAAAAAAATATTTATATTGTTTGATTTATTGATTGATTAAATTACTGCTTGCAGTAACACTTACTATGAAAAAATATTTTGTCCCCTCTCTTTTCTTTCTCTTTATTTTCTTCTTCCTATGGTTGATTGATCAGCTGATTAAACTTTTATTATGAGCGACCTGAGATAGACTTTGACTGTGTAACAAATTGCATATTGTCTCTCCCCTACTGTAATTCACTTTGGACAAAAGCGTCTGCTAAGTGCATAAATGTAAATGTAATATTTTTGCATGATTTTATTGGTTGTTCACTGTTTTGTCATCTCTCGTTTTTCTGTTTTGAGCAACACTGACTTTCCTTTTCTGTTAACTAGTCTTGCTGGTGGACTAATCCCTCTCTGTTTATCATTTGTGTGCTTCCAGCCTTCTACCTTCACTTTAAAAAAAAAATAATGACTCTAAATCTGAACATATTTATAACAGGATTCCGTTTGATGAAATTTTTATGAAAACTTGTCGCTTATTTTAACAGAATTATAGAACATGATTGTCAGAGGAGATTTCTTCATTGTATTAATTGGTCAAACATAGCATTAGCAAAATGAGCATATTTAAATCCAAGTGCTATTCTCTATATTTGCTGACAAACCCTGATCTATATTTGCTAATAGAAATCCACATCAGATTTTGGAAGCTAATTTTCACTGCATGCTATGAAGCCTAATGAGCCATGGCCACAACAGTTTATGGAATTAGTGATTTTTACAGTTGAACAAAGTACAAATTCTCTGTTGCAATAACTAGTGGAATTGTCATATCGTGTTTGTCAGAAGATATAGTCATCTGCAAATGCTGTAGGGCTGTTTCATGTGACAATTTAGATAGGTTCAATTGTGATTCATTAGAATTACAATGCAAAGCGGTATTTTATTTTGATTATAATCAAAATATGACCCAGGTATTCAACTGTATGCTGACCACCAGAGAGGGTAAAGACAAACTCAAGTACATGAGTATTTAAACCCTGTCTAGCTCACCCAATATGGCTAAAAATCAACGGATAGCTTGTAAAAGTAATATTGAGGGACAGTACTGTCTGTAGCCAAGTACCTGTCAGCTCTATGTTCAGAAATAGGAGGTTGCTATGGAAAAACACCCTTTAAATGCCATTACAAGTCCACGCCATTAGCAACAGCATTTGATTAATGCATTGATGAATTTGGTTTAATAATATAAATAAAACATTCACCAATATTTTTTTTAATGTACCAAAAAAAATAGCAAATTGTGTAATCTAAAATCTGTATTTGCTTATAATTAGATTTGAAATTATGGTACTGAACGGAGGTGTTTAATTTCCTGTTGTGAAAATTAGATTAAAACAAACCATGTACAGTTTACTTATGTGATACACACTGCGTAGTTCTGAAGGGAGCCTGTATTGTAATTTTGTTCTGGAGTAAATGCAGGGAAGATCAGAACGCTGTATAAAATGTTTTTTTGTGTGTCATATTGAAGGTAGGTAAGGGGGTTTTGGGCACTGGTTTTTCCAATTTTGATTTAATGTAATTAATTTTAATATAATTCTATGTAATCAGACCCCTCCAGACACAGGGTAATCCAAAAATGGAATTTATATATTTATTGAGAGTCTATATTATCACATGGGAGGTAAAAACAGAGATTAGAAAATCTGCATTATGTGAAACATCAGGCAAAATAGATTTCATTGCATTAACACTTAGATCATTTAACACCATTGTTTTGTTTTGTGGATTAAAGTTCAGTCCCTTACGCGCACCCATCCCTTCTCCTGCCCCCTGACACCTCCCAGTCTATTTATCATTGGCTGTTGTTGCTGCCCGTCTCAATCACTTTGCTTTCTTCCTCTAGTTTGGGTATGATGAACGAGCTGGAAGGGGTCTCATCTATCTGCCCGGCACCTCCATTTATCGCCCTGGCTGAAAAATAGATGGTGTATAAAGTGTAATTTGGTGCTGTGGTGAGGCCTCTGTCCCTGTGGATGTGTCGCGGGACTTTGATTAAATCCTTCTTATAGGAAATCAATAGATTCTTCATTAGGCCTCTCCTCCTACAAGCCCAAGCCTTCTCCTTCCGCTGCTCAAAGCCACACATGAGTATGAGGGGGTGGAGGGAGAGGATGTAACGAGGTGTTTTGGGGGTAAACAGAGGAAGAAGGAATTGAGTGACTATTTAAGGAGAAAACAGGAATGTGATCGAGCTGAATTCATGCACAAAAGCAAGCAGAGAAAGCAGTTGGAAGGATCAAGCAAAGGGAATTTGAAAGCAAAGCGCTAGAGTTTAGGAAAACCTGCTGCACTAAATAACTTTAGATTTTACACATTTGTTTAAAGATAGAACTCTTTAGGCCCACCCACAACCTACGTACACACCTGGGTCACATTAACACATTCCAATTCGGCATTTGTTTCTGGGAAAAAAGTATTTTCTCTTAGCAGTAAAATCAATGTTGGTGTAAACCGGGCGCGTAAATTAGCCCCCAAGCTGGCGCTGGTCTCTCATTAGGCATTAGCTATCAGTGGCGGTCTTGGCAGGATTTAGACTGCCTTCGACACAGTCGAAGGCACCTCTGCTGGAAGCCGCATCCGGTCATTGGTCGTCGACAGCGTGGGAACACACTGCAGAAACGGACGTTCAGGTGAGGGGTTTCCGGGTTACTGAGGCTGGCGGTGTTTGTGTTTCTGCGCACGGCCAGCCCTAACGCCCCTTCAGTGATTTTAGGAGGCTGAGGGGTTTTCTTTTCTGGCTTCACGAGGCAGAGGGGAATTGGTGACGCACTATAACTCGGGTGAGTACATCCCTCCGTGTTTAAATATTTTCTACTAGCGGTAAACAGGAACCTGTGAGCTTAAGCGCTGTTTGTTCCCTTAGGATCCTCCTTCCTCCCTGTTGTTTCCCTTGATTCTCCTGTCCCCTTCATTCTCTTTCCCATTTGAACACTGGTTACGACGTCCCACGGGGCGTTGGGTTTAACCGCAGCGATCGGGGTTTATTTGGGAGCACGGCCGAGCCGGATTCATCTCCGTCGCGGCGACTCTGTTTCCCCAATTCGCCGTGTCAGCGACTCTTCTACCATCGTATCGGCCCCGGACGGCTTGCCGCTCTTCCCAGCCCTACTTCCATGGATTATGTCCGGTAGAGTGCAGGATCGCTGCACGGGAATTGTATTTTTATATAACCCTTCGGTTATTCGAGTTTGTGTGTGTGGGACTATTTTTAAATATTTAATTAACCTATGTTTTCACTGCACTTCCGGTGAGAGGGGGGGAAAAAACCCCCATTAACCAAGCTGTACCGCTGGCTCTATGTATATCTGTCTTTTATTGAAGGTACGCCAGGCTTGGAGGGCGTTAGTACTCCCCGTGGTGCTGGGCGACAGGTGTGCTAGAGTGAGGTCGTGGAGTGTACGAGCACTGGGTGAGCGTTGAATTGTGATTGGTTATGGTGTGTGTTGTGTGGTACTGACCCTCCAGTCTAGGCTACAGCCCTTGGTAACGACGAGTGTGCATATACTGTAGTACGGGTTTACTGGGGCTACTCAGTTGTGGGCAATACCATCTTCCATCGAGAATTACAGAGTTTGCTACTCTACCTTGAACACTAGGACGTCATTCTGTCCTGGCGTGTCTACTGTCCCTCTGCAAATCGCCGGGTGAGTGTCATGGTTATTTTTTTAAGGTGTTGATTGAGGTTTATCGTTGAATAAAACATTGATATACTACAGTCTTCTGGACTCCTGCCTCCATTTTTCACTTTGTATGAGGGGATAATCCTGAGTGTTTTCTTTCCTTGAATACCGGTAATTGAGACCTAGGTCTCAGCGGGGGCCTTTAAGCCCGCCGGTCACAATGGCAAACGCCCAACTCTATTAAATAAGTCTTAAGGCCATCACACATCTAGATGTATTTTTGGTCCGAAGTTTTGCGTATAAGGCAGCTGAAGCCAAAACAATGGCCGCTGAGTTCACATATGTGGCCATGAACGAACACATATAGGCTAGAATTTTAAAACGTTTGTCTCTGCCATCTCACAATCTCGTGGTAGACCAGTGAAAGCTGGCTCTTTTGGTGATGATGTATCGAACGCCACTTAATCTGCTGTGTTACATCCCACTCAGCACTCTCAACACATCACATCAACCTCCAGGCAGGAAGCAAAGAAGAAGAACAAAGAGAAGAAGAGCCAAAGAAGAAATTGAAGAAGAGGAGAATATGGACATTCAGAAGCTTGGCTTGTTGGTGTTGACCATCAAGAGTTGTTCGACAAAACCCACAAAGATAAAATTACCCACATCACCGTTGTCCACTGAGCACCATCTGTTTCATGCAACATCCACTTATGTGTCATCAGCAGTGTGGGGAATAGCATATTAAAAAGGTAATATATTACTGTTACATATTATATTTTGGAGTAACACAGTAAAGTAAACTTATTACTCATCATTTTTCTGTAATAAGTAACTAGTTATACAGGAATTTTTGTTGAAAATAATAATATTATTGTAAGAAAAAAGCAGATGAAAGAACATTTCCAAATGGCCATTACTCACATTATTTGAAGTCTATATGAGATAATAATGAGAAGAAAGGGATCAAGCGCAATATATGTCCAAATCCAAATGAACTAACCACATCAAAAAATATCACAAGCAACTTACAAAAGTATCTGAATGAGAATGAAAACCGGAAGACAGGGAGAAGACAAGGCCATAGAAGTTCATTTGGTTCACCCATCATTTTGCAGAATGACCCATAGGGACCCCACCTGGAAAGAGTCTATAGGCAGAGTTCCCACAAGGAACACAAGGACATACCAAAACAACAACAACAACAACAACAAAAGATTTCATAGACATCAGGCTAGATTAGGTACAGAATGAAGATCAATGCATTCAATACTAAAGACAATAACGTGGTGAGGAAAAGCTTTAAAAGGGGGAAAAGGAAGATTAATAAGAGGCAGCTGTGACTCCTGATGAGGAAAGGGCATCAGATGAGCACCACTACAGAAACTACAAACCCTACAATAACAACTAAGATTTTAATATTAATACTAAAACTATGGAATCTTGGAGCAAATAAAATTCTGGGCTTGATTCCTTTTGATGCAGTATTATTATTTATTATGTTTTTACAAGCAGACAACAGCGCTACAGTCATTAAACTCCCCTGTATGACTGCAATGAATGAAGAATGATTTTTGTACATTGCAGCTCTCTGTGTTGATTTCTTGAAAGTAACTTAAATGTAATGTAAGGAACTGAACTATTCCTGAGTGATCATGCTTGAGACGGCCTGGCCATTTGCTTTGAGCACCAGGAACCAACAGAGATGGCCACCCTTTTCAGATGTATATTTTGCAGAGGGCACAGATTGAGCGGAGATGCCGCTCACATGATTATGTAAACTAAGAAGACGAGCTGTTCTTTAGTAACAGAACCGAGAGTGATCACAGAGCCTGACTCAAACATTAATGACAATACATCTAGCCAAGAGACTGGGTCAGGGTGCCGAGTGATCAACGCCCCACTGTGTATTGAATCTACATATGAGTTGATTTAATTGCTTTGCACCATTTAATCTCTCACCATTCTCTCAGTGAACCAATCACACACACAAGTAACTTTTAAATTAAAGGGTTTTCACAGAAGGACAGCCTTCCAAAGTCAAAGAACCAATCAGTGTAAATGATGTAATTTTATATCGATATCTCGGGTATTTAAAGGGACTTTTCCCGAAGCTCGAGGAGTCTCTGCAACCAGAGCTCCCGCACCAGGTCATGTGGTGCGCAGCCTCTCTCTATGATCAGGTAAATAATGATTAAGTTTTCTCCTTGTTATTTGGTCTGTCAGAATACATTTGGTTGGAACTTTAAACTGTACTAAACTGAATGTATTTGATGATTGCATTTTAACTGGAGTTGGATTTGTTTATGATTTGCCTGGTTAATAAATAACATAATAGTTTGTTTGAAGTTTGTCCAGAAATCATTATTTATCATTATTTCTGATGTATCGTTTCTGTTACCTGGAGTGACATCGCACAGATAGTTGTATTGTTCATTGTTTGTATCCGGATGCAGTTACCTGGAGCTAAAAGTTCAGATTAGTGAAGAAGACTTTTGTTATATTCAGATATTCTGATCAGTAAGAGCGCGTCTGATCAACGCATTCTCTGTATGAATTATACTGCAACTCCTAAGTTTTCATAATTCCTATTTGCGCGGCTCTTGCCCGTTGGGAACTCAACTCCGGAATGAGAAGTCCCAAGAAGCGACTGCATATTTGTGAATCCCTTGAACGATTATAATACACTTCTGAGACGGCTCTTGATCGTCGAAGGCTTATGAAAAATTGAGACCTTTGGAAAGCGACAGAATTCAGAACCTTAAAATATGAACAAATAACGATAAGAGGCAAACTTTAAGAATCATTATGTCCTCCTAAAGTAATATAATTTACAGAAGAAACTAATATAACGATAGAAGGAGAAAATAACATGACCATAATTTAATTATTTTAATGGAGTCAGATTTAAAGGTTTTATTGGTTTTATCCAAATTTCAAACATCATTACGCAGTTAGCGCGTTCGTTTTTTGTGTATTTCTTTGTTCTCGCCCTGTTCATCCAGCAGAGAGTAGCAGCACGCAAAACCACCTTCCCGCCACCTTTGATTCCGTCTTTGGGCAAAGGAATGGCGCCTTACAGTAATATATAACAAAGTTACTCATTATATTTCTAAAAAAAGTAATATTTTAGTATAACGGATTGCCTTTTAACTGCAGTAATAAGTAATATGTGATTTACTCAAGCTTTATGTCCAGAGCACCTGGAGGAAACAAAGTCCACTCAAACTAAACAAGACAAAAAAAAAATTCCAATGCAGTGAATCCACTCTTGCACTGGCACTAATTAGAAATGCATTTACAGCAACAGTGTGTGAGAATACAGCAGTTGAGGAGTGCCAAAAAAAAATTTGAATAATAAAATAAAAAATTGAAATCCGTCAAAACACAAAGAAATTTGAACATTTATCAAAGATGTTCCACATGAATCCAAAGAGAAATGTCTCCAGTGAAAAAAGCTTTCAAGGCTTTGAGGGTTTAGAAAAGAGTTTCAGATCACAACATGCTAACAAAAGCTATTTTCCAGCCCATTGTTTCACTAAATAAAATACCACCAAAAGTGCCAAACAACAGATGCGAGTACATTCTAAAAGAGTACAAAAATCCTCCAATTGATCATAATTTTTCCAAATAGAAAGCCCAGATGCTGGCAGGGAAGAATCTATTTCTAGGCCTATGATAAGCGCTTGTATTCACGCACACAGTTAAATGCACAAATCTTCAAAAGATGAGGCTTTTGAGTAATATATTCCTCAACATGAAGTATACTGTACTCCGGGCTTCAGTCAGGCATCTAAATTTTGGATGAGAGCTAGAGAGTGGGTTTGAAGTCCTGCCTGAGAGACACATAATTCTCTCGAATGCCACATGCGGCATGCGCTCGACTGGGTGGATTAAACCAATCCAAAAAGATCAGCAGTCGATACTGAAAGTGCTGAATGTCTGGCACAGAACTGAGAGAGAAAAAGAGACAGAAATCAGCTCTAAATGACCAGCGCTTGGCATAAAAGTGGCATGGACACGTATTTTCAGTCAAACACTTGAATGGGAAGTAGGTTATGAGAGCCAAACACCGCACAAACAATACTTTTTGAAAAAACTCAAAGAGAATTAGGGTAGGGTAGGTTTTTCTACGTCTTTCAAATGAATTGTACTGTTAGACAATTAACCAGTTGATACAAACACTAAAAACAACTTTGTTGTTCCATGGTGTGAAAGAAAAGGCCAGAATACCCACTCCTCCCCATCTCCAGCCCAAAATGAGATGTTTAATTGCTCTCCTCCTGTTGATGGAGTGTGCTCCGGCGCCAGGCCAGCAAACGCTCGACCTACGGCAGTTATTTTAATGAATGTCACCTGCTGTCAATTTCAATTTGAGGTGAAGAACTCCCTGCAGAGGCACATTTGCTCTCTGATGCAGTTTCTTTCTTCCAATTGGCATAGGCTTTGTTAGTACACGCATCTCTATTCTCCCTTGCTTCATCAGGCTGATTCAGAGTTCCACTTTAGCATGACTAGATTATTCTCTGTCTGTGAACCGTTGTGTGCTGATGAATAGAAATGTTTGCAACATGCGTGTTCACTACTTTCACGGAATGGAGAGTCTTTAAAGATTTACTAAACACAGACAAAGAAAACAATGTGGGAGCTTTGGAGCATTTGAAACTCCGAACTATAATATGTGAAACATAAGAATTAGCTAACAAGGTAACGGAAAAATGACTAACAGGTGAGAATCAGGGCAAGTAAAACAAAAACAATGTAAAGGACTGAAACCGATGCTTAAAATATAGAAGACTAAAATTGAATAAAATGAAAGCAAAAAATTTATACATAAATTAGAACTAAGTATACATTGACAGAATCAGACTTGAACATCTGCTTTTATTTAGTTCAATAAAATAATTTAAGATGAATTCCGTGGTATATTGTGTCTAACAAAGGGAATTGCACAAGTGATAAAAAACATTACTGTTTACTTGTACTTGAAAAATTCTGTTTTCACCACCAAATTCACAAATATGTCTTACTGGTGCACAAGACATGTTGTACTTTTATTAAATTGCTCAAAGAGGAGCTGAACCAGAATTCTTGATAGGGTATAAAATATATAATAATATATAAAAATAATAATAAAAAACTAGATAATTATTTTCCTTACTAAACGACTGCATGCGTAGGTTAAAAAATATAATGTGTAAAATTCAGTTTTACATACAAATGTGAACATTTATTTTGCAACAATGAAAAATAAATTTGAAGACAACCTTCTCATCACTGTCGTTACTGTTCCTCTCGGATTAATTGGGTAGAGGAAGAGCTGTCAATCAGA
This sequence comes from Danionella dracula, assembly GCA_900490495.1. Classification (NCBI taxonomy): domain Eukaryota; kingdom Metazoa; phylum Chordata; class Actinopteri; order Cypriniformes; family Danionidae; genus Danionella; species Danionella dracula. The sequence continues at coordinate 4,107,298 of UELW01000345.1, read as the reverse complement.
GCTATTGCACCAATACGCTAGAGCCAGCCTTCATTTACATGAAACTAGAATCGCAAAAAATTAAAAAGCAAGCGTGGAATGATGAAGAAGAATGATGAGTGCATACAAACTGATATAGTGAGTGCAAAACTTAAAACAAATCAGGCATAAGCTGTATTTGGTAAATAATACATAGGTTGGTCTGCATCCATCCTCATTGTTGAACTGCCATAACTTTTAGAGACATAGATCATTACATTTAAAAACTGCACACTATGTGGAAGCAAGTTGCACACTTTATGCACAATAGAGGCACAATTCCAGTGTGTCGCACAGCTATGTGAAGCAGGATGCAACCATCGGCACCCATGCAATACTTTCTTCCTCCAGCCGGTCCCTCAAGCTCCATCTATTTTTCCAATCTCTTCTCCCACTTCCCTCTTCCTCTTTTTCTTTTCTTTTGTTGGGGTTTGCAGAAGGGGAGGTTCATTATGTGCTTCCCACCTCAAGGTTTTGTGGCTGACGCACAGGTTTCTGGATCATCCATCAGAGAGAAGCTCCAGCAGAAGCATCCAGAAACTCTTCACAAATGATGTGAAGGAGGAAAAATAATGGGGAGAGCATCCGCTGGAGGTTACAGCTAGCTTAAAGTGCCCTGATTATGCTATTCTAAAGGCTGTATAATAAGGGCTCTTTCGGGGATACAAAAATTTGATAACATCCATCAAAACACACAGTATCTGAAACTCTTTATTCCAGGATCTGGTATTTCTAGTTTTATTTTTAACAAATGAGCACCACTCATTTTGCATTGCGTTCTGGTGTAGGCATGCATTTTTTTTAATGTTAACAAACTTCCTGCTTAAATTGGGATTGGTAGGAAATGTTGGTAAGAAATCGTAACTAAACCTAATTAGTACCTGTTTATGGAACCACATGGGAGAAGTAGGGAGCTGCTGAAGGTAGTGATATAAGCGGATTTTACACCACCAGGTCAGTGCATGTCTCAGGCTGGTGATGAGATAGAGTGAAAGAGAGCTCACTTTAAGCCCCGGGCCATGCCTATTTCAACTAACCAAAGCCACAACTGCGTCAGAGCATTATGTGCAGATGAGGAACATCTGATGAACACATTTTGTGAGATTTCTCTAAAGGAGCCTGCTGAGAAGACTATTCTATAAGAAAACTGAAAACATTTGTGACACTCTGTAAGGAAAAAAAAGTGTTCTTTTTAGTCTACACAAAACTTTTTTTTCTTCTAAAAATAGACATTGATAGACAATAACGAACTGATTCTGTTTTTCAGCTGTTAAACCACTCATGACTTTTGAGATTTGTTTTACTTTAAATGAATACATAAAAACATTCACCATCCACTTTATTAGGTACACCTTTATTAGCTACACAACTGCTCTTCTAATCAGCCATTGACATGGCAGCAACTCGATGCATTTAGGCATTTAGAGATGGGTCAGATGACCTGCTGCATTTGAAGCTAAGCATAAAAAGGTGGGAACAAAGCTGATTAAAGTGACTTTGACAGAAGCATGGTTGTGGGTGTCATGGTGGGCTTCTCTGAGCATTTCAGAATCTGATGATTTATTGAGATTTCATCTCTATGGTTTGAATGCTCTCATTGTTTCATCTCTAGAATGCTTTCAAAAAGAGAAAAAATCTTGATTGTTGACTGCTCTTGTTGAACACCTTGCTGACTACAGAGTTTAGGGGAAAACGTTGAGACTGCTTTGAGCTGATAGAAAGCCAACAGTAACTCAAATAAGCACTTGCTACAATCAAGGTATGCAGAAGAGCATCTCTGAATAAGTCAAACCTTGAGGCGGTTAGGCTAAAGCAGCAGAAAAACACACCTAATGCTACTCCTGTCAGCTAAGAACAGAAAACCGAAGCTACACTTTGCTCAGGCTCAGCAAAATTGGATAATAGAAGATTGGAAAAATGTTTCCTGGTCTGAAGAGTCTTTTTTTATATTGCGACATTTGTTGCAACAGATTTTTGGATGGATCACGTGAAAACATGGATCAATCTTGCCTTGTATCAGCGGTTAAGTTTGGTCCTGGTACTTGGCCCAAAAATGGATACCAGTCGAGACTGAAGGCTCACATGTTCTGTCTTGAAACAGTGCGAGAAGATTTTCTTTCCTCGCATAAATTTGTATATCTGACTCCATAATTGATTTATAAACATTTTATCTTTAACATTATTCTTGGTTATAAAAAAATAAATTAGAATGTTCATTTTTAATGATAATATTAATTTTTAACCCACTCAATTACCTTTAATTTTACTTACACTTGATATTAGTATTCTTATTAACCATTAAAAGTGTTTATGTAAAAGAAGAATGACTGAAAAAGGTTCAAACATTTATTATCATTAATGTGTTGTACATAAATGGATTAGAGACTGTAGCAGTGAGGAAGAGACACGAGGCAGAGATGGAAGTAGCAGAGATGAGGATGTTGAGGTTCAGTTTAGGAGGATGGACAAGATTAGGAACGAGCACATCAGAGGAACAGCTCAGGTTGGTTGTTTTGGAGACAAAGTCAGAGAAGCCAGATTGAAATGGTTTGGACATGTGCAGAGAAGGGATAGTAGTTATATTGGTAGAAGGATGTTGGAGATGGAGCTGCCAGGCAAGAGGGCAAGAGGAAGGCCAAAGACAAGTTATATGGGTGTGCTGAAGGAGGACATGAAGGTAATTGGTGCAAGAGTAGAGAATACTGAGGCCAGAGTTAGGTGGAAACAGATGATTTGCTGTGGCGACCCCTAAACTGGGAACAGCCGAAAGAAGAAGAAGAAGAATGTGTTGTACATAAGCAATGCATTAGAATCAACCGACAGTAATATATGAACCAAGATTAAGGGGTTATTGTCTACACTTAATTTAGAATTGATAATTCTAAAGAAAGTCACTACATTTGAACTCCAAGAATACTACATGGTAAGGGAGCTCTATAGCTCTTCCTTCATGGACCAAATTCAGAGACAAAAAGGTCTGGATTTTTGTCTGTTATCTGCATTTGAAAGATTTTAGTTTTGAGACGTACAATCATTGCACTAAACATATTTCAAACAATATTAAACATAAACTGGTTGAAAAAAACATTATTTTATGAACATGGTTAAACCAGTAATAGATGTGGGGAGCTGTAGGCCCTTTGATGCTTGAGATAAAGGGTTAAGAGAAGGCACCCCATTCTTTTATTATGTGAATGCTAAAATCCCCAGACACCCCAGACTCAGGACCTGGCCTGTTCACCTTTGAGATGTTGTGGAACAGGAGAGTTGTTATGCAGCCAACAAATCTCCAGCAACATACTCTGAAGAATGTTTCCAGTAACTTGTTGAACCTAAGACATGAAGGATTAATGCAGTTCCAAAGGTAAAAGGTGTCCAATGCAACACTAGCATGCGTACCAGTGCCAGAGAGTATGTGTTGCACGCATGTGTATATGTCTCCCTAAACAAATATCAACTTCAAATCCAAAAATAATCTGCATAGAAATCGGTTTCATTGCAGTCCATTACAAATGCTGCTTCTAACGACTGATAAGTTTACTTTTATCTAGCAAGCTTGCGTGCTAGGTTCACCAAGACCACACTCAATATTCACACATAAAAGTGTCACTTTTGTTTTTTGGTGAAAAAAGGATTTCAGAATCAGTTTGACTTAAACGTGACTGATCCCACAAGAGCGAGTAATCTTTTGATGGACACCTGTCACTTAACCTTGGCCAGACCCATCTCATTCTTTTCAAGCTCCCAGACGTGCATGAAAAATGCATTTCAGATCTCAATCACCAGCATAACAACAGCACCTCTTCTTTTAATCACGCGCTTGCATATTTATTAAAGTAATAGACTGTTAATGGAGCGTTAAATTAAACTGTATCCTATTTTTTGGAGCACAATAAATGTCTTTAGTTAGTCTGAGCCACAGTGGATGCAGTTTCCTCAGTCAGAACCTCTCTCGGGTTGCTGTCAGAATAAAGAGGCATTCTGCACTCGTCTCTTTGATGCGTGTGACCCGAAGAGAAGAGAGGAGAGAAGATGGCAAGATACTTAAAACACAAAACTCTGCGCAGAGGAGGGGGCAGGAGATGGAGAACAACAAAGAAACGCTAGCTCTTCCTCAGCGCTCCTGAGACTCAGAAGAATGAGAAAGACTTTAACCTACATTAGACTGAGAACTCTAACTTCAAATACAGTGCATAGCTATAGCGATGGGAAAAGCCAAGAAAAGTTATTGTTATTCTACTGTAGTCACATGGGATTCTGACAAAGAGTAACTTTATGTTTTTATTGTCTGCCCTGAGGTGTATTAGCTGTAAAAATGTAATTATTGGAAACTTCTATCTCTGACTTAAAAAAAAAAGTTTGAGAAGCTTTATTCAGAATGAATATATGAATTGTTCCTAGTTTAATTTCTACCCCTTAATAATAAATCAAACTTTATTTTATAAAGCACATTTAAAAGCGCTGGACAGAAGCAGTAAAGAGTCCGAATAAAACAAATAAATGCTGATAAAAGAATAAAAGAATAAAGGAGCAATAGCGCATATCAAAAATAGCAACAATAAAACAATAAAATATCAAAACAACGGGCAGTTTTAAAAAGTTATAGTTTTAGATGAGATTTTTGCCTGAGTTCCACGGAAGAGAATGAGCGAACGGTTCATATATGCCGTTAAAAGCGATGACAAGTATGCAGGATTACAAGCATGGAGTGCTTTGTATGCAAGGGATAAAATGTAAAAATCAACACGCAAACGGAACGGGAGTCAGTAAAGTGATTTAAGAACTTATCCCTAACCAAATCTCTTTTGTGCAAGAGTGTGCTCAATGAAATGATCAGGATGGCCACACTGCTTTCATTCATTAGTGGTTTAGGCACTAATTCTCCACCTTTATAAACATTAGAATAATCTACAAAGGATTTATGAATATTAACTAAAAAAACTAAATATAAATGTTAAGATTTAAATTAAATGACAATAAACTATTTTTTTATCTTGAGATGCAATAATGTGAGATGCAATAATGTGAATTATGCCATTTTTACCTTTTTAATTAGTTTAAAATCTAATGAAAATTGATTTTAAGTGTGTCCCAGAAATTTAAACTATGTTTTGGGAGACAGGTTTCATAACTAAAATTTGAGTTATGTCCTCGCCAGTTGGAGCTTGGTTTGGTGCAGACATGCATCCATTCCAGAGAGTGACGAATCCTTTATTAAACAACGCTTGGATAACAAATATTGGCTAAAATGTTTAAAGGTGGCTGATCATGCGCCTTTTAAATCCTTTAAAATAAACATTTGACCCCTCTAGATTATCACTGCATCATTAATAACCTTCAAAAAACAGTATTTATTGTAAACAATGTTTTGAATCACCTCAAAAAGTTGTGCTCCATCGTGAAACTCATGTTCCTCCTGCTACCATGTTTCCACCATGCCCCCTGCTAGGTTTTTTTGTTGACACAGAAAATCCACCCCTTCACTATAAATATATCCATCTTTTGGTAAGGTAAAAACATTTTTGGCTCAAGACATCCAAAAACAAACAGAGTTTCATCTATCTATATTGCAATATACTAAAGGGTGTTGGTACATCATCAAGCTGTTTTGAGCTCCCAAAAAAAAGAAAATAGGATTAGACAAACATTGATGAACCAATCGAAATATGACTTGAAGCATATTTTTGATGAAGGAACAACACTAAACATTAAACATTCTTTTAAGTAGGACTGTCATTATGCATGCAGATATGGCCTCTCTAACAAGATTTACTCAGTCAGTAATTCTGTGAGGTACAAACAGATTTTGTGCTTTTCAATGTGAACACAGCTCCAAAGAACAAAAAACAAGTGCTTAAAAAAGTTCTTCTAGCAGGACTTCAAGCACTCAAACCTCTGCAGATGATCCAGAACTCTGCAGCTCGTCTTATCTTCAAGGAACTGACACAAGCTCGTGTTACTCCCCTATTCATCCCTCTTCATTGGCTCCCCATTGGAGCTCGGGTTAAATTCAAGTTACTGATGCTGGCTTCCAAATCAGCCCCTGGTTACCTCCACAAGCTCAAACACTCCTAGATGCCCTACAGAAGTCTGCGCTCAGAAAAGGAACACAGTCTTTTCCACAGCATTTTCTTCCTGCCATGGTTTATTGATCAGTTGATTAAACTTCTATTATGAGCAAGCTGAGATAGACTTTGACTGGGTAACAAATTGCATATTGTCTCTCCCCTTCTGTAAGTTGCTTTGGACAAAAGCGTCTGCCAATTGCATAAATGTACATTTAAATGTAATATACTAAAGCTGTTTGCTTATTTTGAGTACATAATTCACATTGTTTGTGACATTTTCAACCACTTGGTCAGAAAACAGCTTCAAATGTTCATACCATTTAACAACTTGATGAATTCAAACCACTCTAACATGAGTGTGTTCATTTTTTTTCACTTTTACATTTAAACATCATTAAAGGTTCATAATAGGTGTCCTTTACACGGTCATATGAGGACTCGGTGTACTATATAACGGCCTCCATTTAAACCCAATGACCTTACAGACCTTTAACAGAAAATCAATACAATTTAGCAACACCTTTAAATTGTATCAAATTTTCCTGTAATAAATGGGTTAACTTTTTTCAGAGCTACAGGCTTTCCAGCACAACCATTGCTTCAAAAGATCCCTAAATTTGATCGCAAAGCACATGAATGATTATCCACTCCATTATCTTTCTCTCTGTTTGAACTGGGACGAACTCTGATCCACAAGCTGTATGAAATCACAGGGTGCATGCTGTTGCGCTGGCTTGTTTAGAGAGAGAGAAGGGAAGAAATTGGTTCAACTCGAGCATGTCTGATTGCAAGAGTGCGTTGATTTGGTGATGGTGTCGTATGGCCATAAAGCCTCGGTCATTCTGAGCGCTTGCTAATCATTGCTATAATTACTTCTGGCCAAATCCTGATGAAGACCCTTATTTCAGATTAATTATCTTAATCACAGCATATCAGAGTCAGATGAACTCCGAGCAGAGGAATGTGAATCGATGTGTGATGACATTGAAAGGGCAGCGACGGCGGAGACAATCTGATAATTATGCACGGACCACGATCCGGTGACAAAACCAATCAGCTTCGGTCTCTTTTGAAGTCAAGGCAGCGTTTGGATCTTGCTAATGCATCTTGGGATCGTGAGAAGAAAACGAGCTGCAACCAGAAGTCACTGGAACCAAACATTTGCTCTTTTCTTGTAAAAAATTAAATAAATAAAACCAATGATTTTTTTCTAGTGATGCTTCACTGAAAATTACGATTGATTCCCATTGATTACCCAGTCTGCACACACAAATTCCTTTGTATCCTCAGCACAGAAATCAGAAAAAAATGCTTAAAATGTAACTAAAACAAGGGTAAACTTTGCTTAAACATTATCATATAAATACTTAAATATCCCCTAAAATGATAGTCAGAACATTAGTATCTTTAGCACAGACTTAAAAGAAGCTAATGTTAGAGCCATTTGAATATATTTTTTGCTAATCTCTTTAAATTACTTTTATTTGATCATTTCTTTTTCAAAGTTGGTTTCTACAAGAAAGCATGTAATAAATTCTCACACAAACCAACACTGAAAAAGATCAAATAAAGGTATTTAATGTTTTAATTTAATTATTATGTGTCGAGAAAGCAAACACTCAGAGGAGAGACATTATGCAATTGTTCAATATTGAATTGTTCACGAGTTCAATATTCAGAATGTCTGCATACAGACAGGAAACTAAGCGGCTGGCTCTCTGGAGCTTAACATGCTCAAAACAGTGGAGATGGTAATGGACTTCAGTAGATTTCAGTACACTTTTTTTCTGCATTTGCTCTTTTCTATTATCTGATGGGATTATGTGTTTTTTTTCTGTGGAAACCCTTAACAAGCATATTTTAAGAGTATTTAAGGTTCTGGGGGTTTGTAGCCCTCAACAGGGGCATGCTTTCTTTGGGTTCACAAGGGTCATGAACTGAGAAGCTACTTAAATGTGGGTGACTCAACGCTAGAGATCCGGTAGAGTTATCAACAGCATATTGTTCATTGGCTCTGTTGAGCTCTTTATGGCTGACATCACTACTACAACTGTTGTTTACCGGCAGGGCCTTCACTCGTATTGTTTGTGGCCACCCCGATGGCAAGTTTGCTTCTAGCTTTGTTGACAGATGTTCTTTCTGAAGGTGTGAATTGTCACTGTTGACAGAACCTTGTACTTTCAAGCAGAACGATGACACAGGGTTGCATTTCACTGAAATGTTTTCATCTTTACATAAACTAACGTGAAATAATATGCATATTTTCCAAAAAAATGTTTTGTTTTGCTCTTGTGAGATGATAGAGATATGCTCACAATGATAGAGTTTTCATTCACTAGTTTTCTTCTTCTCTACTTTGAGTGCCATTCACCAATCACATGAAGCGTTTTCATCTTCTTTACATACATCGGGGTCCTGCATTTAATGCAAACAGTAACGTAATATTGCAGACAGTAGTAACGGTTATTTTATTTAAAAATTGGACACTGGAAATAAAGCTACCAAGAAACATATTCTTTATTGATGTGGGAAAAACCAGAGAACCCGGAGCAAAACCCCCACATGCAGGGAGGGCTGTAGATCACAAGAAGCCTCTGACTGCCCCTCCTCAATGTTCAGGATAAAATTCACCCTTGGCCCTCAATGAGATTTTCTCTTTCTAAACACTGGATTGATTATCATGATTCATGCCTCTTCACACAAACAATGGTAATGTGCATTCAAACCTACAGCTACAACAATCCCAGTTTCAGTTTAACCACCATCATTTAATATTAATCCCAGAATCCTATTTGTATGCAGGGTCTGCTTTGAAAATGAACCATATTTTGTGGAGCAGAAGTCTCTTGTAGCATCACATCCTCAGTACGGCGGTGATTCTTAGGGAATCTCAATGAGCCGTTTGAAGTGGTAAACTATCAAACTGTGAAAGCACCACCTTCCCCAGTGACTAGTTGGCCTCAGCGGTACGGAAATGAATTCAAACATATTTAATCATTAACACAAAACAGTTTGTTGCCCTAATAAAACTGTAGATCAGCTCAGAAAAATACACCACTCTGTAATTGAATAGTATAGCGTATAAGCAGGAAAATACATGATGTTCATTGTTCAAAATAGATTTTTTTTTTTTTTCTGTGCCTCATCAACCATGTAACCACACAGCAACAAAGAAGTTATGTTCTGGAAGTTAACCTTTGTGGGGCATTCCCATTTTAAAAGCAATTAAAAATCAAAATTTCACTCCATAACACATTAACATGTATGACTTCTCAAATTCAAACAATATAGAGAACATATCTTGAATTATTGCAGCCAGTCCCTACTAGAAAAGAATATACACTTGTAAAATTTTTATTCTTGTAAAAATTAGAAATGGGTCAATTTGACCCGAAGGCCACACAAGGGTTAATATACTACAAATCAACAAATACATAACATGTAAATCAACATGTATACATTTAGCAGATGCTTTTATCCAAAGCAATCTGCAAATATGTTCAGTAGTTCAATATGTAAAGTGCCTTCTTTGGAATTAAACCAATTTTCAGTTTCTAGCTCAATAATTAAATAAAATTAAAATAAAAAAAAATCCCCAGAGGATGAGAGATGAATCTGGCTTGTTTTTCCTGTTTGAGATGCAATTAATGTTGTAGAGAAATTAGGCTTGTAAATTGTGACGATGAAGGTAGAATCGTCACCAAACAGAAGGGCGTTTGTATGTGTTTGTGTTTCTAAGGAGAGCGATGTTGATGGTTGTATATATCCACAGATAGGTGCACATATCTGTGGATATTACAACCCTTTACAGCGAGAGCAATCCTTACAATGAGACGAACAAAACAAATGACAAAAGTATTTAGTTTACCTTTTATTTAAAATGACTTACAGAGTTTGCATTATTTCTGCTGCTGGATCTACTCCGGTGCGAGTTGCTCGGAGCTTTTCCGGGTGCGTCAAAGGGGGCGGGGTAATGATGATGTCCCTTTTTATGACAAAGGCTGTTGCATCAAACCATTATGTTTGATTTAGTTTTGGTAGTTATTTAATTGTCTTTAAGTGTTTTATTTCATTATAATTTTAATTAATTTAAAGTATTTATGTTGAATGATTTAACATAGATATTGTTCATTTATTTCAAGTTAAGTATAATTACTTTTTCAGCTATTTTTGATTAATATTGCCCTTCGGTGGTTTTAATGGTTTAGCCCAATTAGGTTTTGGAGGGAAATAACTCTACTCAAGTCAGTGTGGCTAAGACCTCTGGAGAGTGAAGAGGGCTCATGGTAGAGCTGTGATTGTTGCTGGCAAAGCAAAGGTGTCAAAACTCTTGGATATACATTCTGTATCGATTTTGTTAATGTTAATAATTTTTTTTAACGTTTGTTTGTATAGTCACTGAATGGGTGCGTTTCTTCAATAAAAAAAAAGGAGATTTGCAATTTTTTTCATCTCTTCATTGCTGACTCCCCAACGCCTCAAGGCGCTCTAAGTCTACACTACGACATAAATCATTAGCATTACATTATTAAAGTTTAATGACAACCATTTCCAAAAATGGAAAATACATATTGACTTGGGTTTCAGTAGATTCTTGGTTTTTAACAGATGATGCATACATATTCGGCTGTTGTCTTTTTTTTAACTTGGGATTTGTTTTAACGATAATGGCATCAAATAAAAAAGTGTTTTGTTAAAAAATCTGTTCTTTTTGGCTGCTGTTGAAAGCCGCTGGAGTAAAACAGCAAGCATCTTCACAGCAAAAAGACAGTATTTTACCACCTATGTTCTGAGACGAAGTATATTGTGCATAAAAGCTACAGAGAGATGCTTCACCAACTATCTAAAGCAACCACATGACTTCCAAAATTAGCAGCTAACAACATTAGAGCAATTAAAGCTAGATATACAGTACAGACAAAAGAAAACCTGCCAAGCAGCATGGCAACATTTCCTCTAAAGCAGAGGAGGATAACTGACCATGATGAAAAAATGATGCTTGAAGTTGTTGTGTTGTGGACAATAGCTGCCGTTTTTCTGAATCAAAGGCTGACAGGAGAATTCTGGATCTCTGAAAGGAGATGAGGAGGAACAACAGGATGTCCTGAAACCGCTTTGTTCATCATCTACATTATAGATCTACAGTACAAGACCAGCTCCAGTAACTCCTGACCATTCATGACACTTCACATGGCTGATAGCTGTTAGGCCAGCAAAGGAATAAAAAAATAGCAAATCTTTAAAGATATTGAGGAGTCAACTTTCACTGACAGTAAAAATTAGTAGCTAAAAACTAAACAAAAAAATTGTATGATTTCGACCTAAAACAAATAAATAAATCAAATTGCTTCTGTTAGATGCACTCAAATTGGAATGCTGACGAAATTCAGAATACGTGTAGTGAAAAGTCTGATTTGAGCAGCAGGACCTGTCTCTGTGGGTTATGAAAGTCAAGAGAGCAGTCAGGAGAGGCACGCCAGCCTCCTGAATTTATCATCCAGAATCAATGATGCTCTGCTCTCTAGCTACTTGTTAGTACAGATCAAATCACCTCTGAGCTCTTTGAAAACAAACCTGGAAACCTTACTGACCCAAACCTTGACAGGGCAACACATATGTTATGAGCCCTGAGAAGGAGAGGGAGAGGGAGTGTGTGTCCTTTTAATTTACTCTGCCCGCATCGGGGAGGAATTAATTAGGCCTGCAGAGAGATCAGTGCCCCTGTGCACCTTCATTTACATGATGCTGCAGGCTTGTACAATGGAAGACGAACTGCTAAAACAATCAACAGTGTTTTAACAGCTGAGAGAGAATAGGGAGAGGGAGAGAGAGGGGATAGAGTGAGAGAATAGAAAGAGGTCAAGGGGGCGGAGAGAAAGAGAGAAACTCTGAGAAAGGAGGTGGTAAGAGAGGAAGAGAGAAAGAGTGGATAGCATGAGAGATATATAATATAGAGAGAAAGAGAATAGGGAGAGGACGAGAGAGAGGGAGAATAAGGAGAGAGGGGGAGAGAGAATAGGGAGAAGTAGAGATGAGTGAGAGAGAATAGAATGAGGGAGAGAGAGAGGGGGTAGGGAGGGAGAGAGAGAAAGAGAGGATAGAGCAGGAGAGAGAGAATAAGCGAAGGGGAGAGAGAGAATAAGGAGAGTGACCGAGAATAGGGAGAGAGAGGACATGGAGAGAGACAAAGAAAGAGAGAGGATTTAGTGAGAGAGAACGAGAGAGAGAGAATAGGGAGAGAGAGGGTGGGGATAGGGAGAGAGAAAATAGAGAGATGGATAAAGTAAAGTAGGGAGAGAGAGTGAGAGTTCTAAATATTCTGATTATCACTTATTGACATTATGTGAGGAGTTAAGTTACGGTTAGCAGATCGAACCAATCAGCAGATCGAAGACTGTCAGCCAATAGCATCGCACTTCTTTGCCATGTTCCGTGACAGCTCGTCTACTCTGCTTTTGCATTGCTCGCCACCTTTGGTAGTGATACTTGCCAATTATAAGAAAGAGTGAACTCTGAAACATAGTCATATGACATGGGAACAACATAAATCGCCAGATATCTCTATACTCTATTCAAACTCTATACAGTCTCGTTCTTGCTACAATACTTCTGATTACATGTGTGACGGATGTATATATACATATATATCTTGAATGGTGACCGGTTTTGGGGACTTTTATTTTGACGGGTGGTCTGTGTTTTCTTGTGTGTTTTTGGGAGATCGAGAGAGAGGGAAAGGAAGACGAAGGAGAGTGCGATGTCTGAGTGTGTCACGGAAGAAAAGGTGCTGTGTCGTGTTCGAAAAGCTGTTAAGGTGATAAGGTGGTTCAGCGGAAAATTATCATGGCTAAAGTTGAATAAAAGACGACAGCACTGGCTGTGAAAGTGTCAGACAGCTGCAAAGGTTTTTTTTGTGTCTCTAGCTGCTAGAGTGACGCAGTTAGAGAGAAGGCCACTGAAGCTGTGAGTACGTTTTGAGTGCAAATCTCGTAGTTTGCAAACGTTTCCTGCCTGTCTTTAGTTTTTGTTTGGCATTTTGCGATTCTTACATTTTTGCGAGTGAGAAATCATGTCAGAGACTAACTACAGCGCTGCTCACATGTTTTTCCTATCCTTCTGCTCGTGATCGAGCACGTGAGACTGAAATGGCTGATGGATGATAAAATACAGAACGACAAAAATTTTATTTCACAAATAGTTTTTTATATACCCTGCCATCTAAGTGACATCTCTAGGTGATTCATCTCAAGGTAATTTTTTTTGTTCTTACCTATACACTTTAATTTGGAAAATTTCAAGAGACTGAGTCAATATATATATATATATATATATATATATATATATATATATATATATATATATATATATATATATATATATATATATATATATTTATTCCTTGGAAGTCAACGCCTGATATTTTAAAACCTCGGGTTCAATGCAACATATTTCAACGCACCCCACGTCATGACAACACACCCTAAATATTTTTGAGGGCTGATATTTTTCTCGTTTTCATTTATTTTTTTACATCTGAACTGAAAGTGTGAACTGTGGTGAGTGAAGGGAGCCACAAAACAACCTGAACTGTGAGTACAACTGTGAGTAAATAGTTAAAGGGACTGTTCATATAAGTGTTTAATCTGCTGAAAGAGTAACATTGTGTATGTTTTGATTTTCATCACTTTTGGGATTTACCAGTTGTTAAATTGCGGTTCAAGAATTTGTCAAAAGGGTGAATGAAAAAGTGAATTGTAAAGGAATTTAATTTTCTTTTCTTTCAAAGGGTTTGCTATAAGGTATCTTAATTCAAGCATTTCTATTGTTGAATTTGGAGGTTATTGTGAGAAATTCAAGAAGTATTCTGAGACTTCAAAATTATTTACATTTTATTTTATTGGGTTATACAAATAAGACAAATACACAACTAAAAATAAATTGTAAATTTTTTTTATACTTATTGGTAGTGTGTTTTTCTTTGGGGCTGTCAGGAAGTTGGGGAGTCTCCCTTACTTTATTAGATTCAGAGAGGAGGGCACATTGTAGACTAAGTCTCACATATGTAATCTATCTTCAGGAAGGCACCATGTATAACAGAATGAAACTGAAGCCCCACCTTACTGTTTCTTTAGTGTTTTCGACACAAAAAGATGAGCAACCTCAAAAACCCATTTGTGTGTAAGGAGACTTAAAAAAATTTGAGAAGTGAAGACTAAGATCCTTTGCATATTCAAATTTCCACGGCAGCTCTAATTGACTGTCCCCTTCAAAATAAGCAGGAAATATTCCTGCGTCACACATGGCTTCTGATTCTTTTGGACTCTTGTGATAACATATCAGAGAATGTATCTTTACCAAAAATGTGTGGTCTATGTTAGTTCTCCTTTTATGTTTAGGAAGGATATTAAAGAACAAGGCCTTCAATGTTCTTCTGTACTCTAAAGAATATGGCATGTGCTAGTGGGCATTGTGCATCAGGGATTAATGTGTTATTTCATTACATGCATTCTGATTGATGAGGCGAGCAAGGGATGAGGAAGATCATCTCTGCTGCTTCGAGGCTTTAATTGTGTCTATGGCAGACAGGAAGTGGTGATCTATCCTCAAAGCAATCTGCAGAGCAGCCGTTGTTCTCCACGCCATCCTCTCAGGGGAAACAACACAGTGAGTCTTTATGAAGAGGCAAACAGCCGGAGCCAAACACAACAGACCCTGTCTGTAGGACAGCGCAGGGATTTAGGGAAAGAAAGAACAACTACTGAGAGGAGTATGAACTGCTGAAGGAAAATTTAATTCCATTGTACAACTCATCAATCAATAAATTAACCCTTCAAAAATCAAGAACCAACCAATCAATATCTGAAGAAACTACCGATCGATAAGTAAAAAAAAATCCAACCATCAGTTAAGAGCATTACCCATTATGCCAATAAATCATATAACCAAATCAATGTGTAAAATAATACATCAATAAGTCAAGAAATAAATCCATTAAAAAGGTCAAAATACCATTTTAACTAGGAAATACACCCAGAAAAATAAATGATCACACTATTCAGGCAATCAATCCACCAATTTCTCAAGATTTCATCTTTAAATTAGCTAAAAATAAAAATAAAATCAGTAAATAAATTAACTCTCATCAATCCATCAAAAAATATATATATAACAATGTCAAGAAATAAATCAGAATAGCTGTCAATATATAAAAACGTCAACATGTCAGTCAAATAATCAATTAGTCAAAAATCATGCCATTGGTCAAGAAATCCATCCATCAATAAATAATCCCATCAGAGAAGATACTAACACTTCTTCAAGTAAATGTCATTCTTTAAATCTGGAGTTCCAACAATAATAACCTAACAATACAAATAATTTAACTAATTTTTCAATAAAGGATTGACGCTTATGTCACAGCCAACAATGGTGATGACAACAACAATAAACCAATTAAAACCAATGAACCAAGCATGACAACAACCAAACAAATCATAATAACTCAAACCAACACCAATCAAAACCAGTAAGCCAACCAACATCATGAATAAGCCCATCAAAACCATTGCACACCTACCCACACCAAGCCTGACAAGAAACAAACACCAACCAACAAATCAAACCATATTAAACCCACCCAACCAACGCCAACCAACATTAAAAAACCAACAACAACAAAAAAACATATTAACCCCAACTAACACCAACAAGCCAACCAACAAACAATCCAAACCATATTAGCCCCAACCAACCAAAGCCAACAAACCAAGCCATATTAACACCAACCAACATCAACCATAGCCAACCAACACCAACAACTAAACTATATTAACACCAACAAAAGGTAAAAATATCAAACAATATTAACCCCAACCAACATAAACCAAAGTCAAACAATCAACAAATTAAGTTATATTATCCCCAACCAACAAACACCAACCAAAGCCAATAAACCAAACCATATTAACCCCAACCTACATCAGCCAAAGCCAAACCAACCAACCAAACCACACCAAAAAAAGGCAAGCAACCCCAAAAAACTCACCAACACCAAATAAACCCAACCAACACCAACCAAAAACAACCATCTGTCTTGAGTCAAAGTACTGAAGTTTTTAGGAAATCTGCCAATGTAATAAAGCTTGTCTTCTCCATTACTAATAAACAGGTTTTGAGGATATATTTGGACCATCCTATAGTTTTCTCAAACTCTCCATTTCTGAAAAATATTTTTGGTTCTTCTAAAAAGGGGCATGTCTCAGCTGTCAATCAAACTTGTTTATGGCACTGTTATTGGCCAGCTACACGCTGACACCGCTGCTGCCTGAGACCTGCTGCAGTCGCCAGGAGCACCAGCCCATCCATCAAGCTGACAGTCAGGCAATACAAACCTCTCAGAGGGAGAGAACACACACGTCCTTCCAGTGCCAGATTTATCACCCTCGTATCTGTTCCACGCTTGTGGATTCCTCATAAAAGGCCCATCAGAGTGCCCAGATACAAGCCACACCCACAATGTCATTCTTCACTCTCAGCACCTGGAATTTCAGCTGAAAAGGTCATATAATGGACTTACTGTTTTTTTTCATGCTACCAAAGTTATTATTGCTGCACTTAGTTTGCAATTTTCTCATCCATAAGTGCTTTGTGACCTTTTTACTCTTGCAGCTGCATAAAAACAGGAGTAGGGTCAGGAAATTACTTGAGATGGCTTCAAAGTGAATACGCCTCTAAACAATGAACCTGGTTCGTACTGAAATCTTTTTCATTAATGCAACAAATTTGTCAATGACCAAAGTGTGACATCCTTAATTTTGAGCAATAATACAGGAAAAAATTCAATGGTATTTTTACTAAAATTGACCTTAATCGCAGGTCTGCTATGTTTTGGAATATAAAAAAGTACATAGCTCTGCACATTTACTCCAATCAATTAAACCTTTAAAGACAGAGTGGGTTAGATTTATTTTATTTATGAAGAAAATGCACCAGCAGATTGACCAAAACGTGTGTTTGTTGGCTCAAGACATTCAGCTTCAGACTGTTTTTGAACGAGGACCAGTACAAAGTAGGATTTGCAATGAAGTTGAGACTGTAACTTGAATCTGTACCAACTTTACATGATCCAACTCCAGAACAAGAAAGCGCATGACTTTAAAATGAATAAATATCTCACAATAGTAATTCTATTATGGTTGGCAAACGTTTTGGATGCAATACTATTCAAAACTCTTACACAGGATCATGCTGCCGCACATTCCTCATGATGAAAAATGTATATTGCTCATTTTTATTTTATATTATTATAATTTTGCTCTCTCTCACCGTGTAGAGAGGGGCGGGGTGAGCAGACGTTTTTACGCAAGGGGGTTTTGCTTAGGTAAAAATTGTGTTTTTTTTTTTACAAAACCATTCAGAAATGTAAACTTAGAACAGTGGTTCTCGAACTTTGGTTCCCTCGGGGTAGCAATAATGAGTTTGATCATGTTTGATAACGCAGTAATGCTGCTGCAACTATGCACTATGTTCCTCAGTCCATTTTGTCCCTGAGTTTCATTTTAAACAGGAGAAATTGGAGTAAGTGTGGTTGCAATACAAAATTTCCAAGTATGTTGACACAAATCCTGCACAGGTAAATCATAGAATGTTACTTTGAGTTTGTTTTAAAGTGAAGCTTCTCACACACATTCTGCCCATATGTGTGGAGGCGTGCACCTGTCAAATTATAAACCTTAAATTATAAACATATCATCTTTCATCACAATTTATAAACTTTTGAAAGATCTAATGATAATATTGAGAGCACCTGAAAGCAGAGCTAATGCAAAACCCCCAAATGTTTACATATGCCTAATTTACAGAGAAAGAGGGAAAGGGTTATAGAGGCAGAGAGAGAGATAAAAAGAGAAGTAGTAGGGAGAGAGCAAAAAAGAGGGAGAGAGACAGAGAGAAAGAAATAGGAGTGAGAGAGTGAAAAAAGAGGGAGAGGGTTAGAGAGTGGGAGACAGTCAGAGAGAGAAAGGAGGGAGAAATTGAGAAAGAGGAGTGAATAAAAAAACAGATAGTTTGCCATCAAACAAACTATATACAAATTATATACTTTTAGAAATTTGAACCATTACCTTCCTAATGTTCAGGCTGCATATTGCTGCTACATTTTTACATCAGGCTGATAATTTTTTATTATCAATAATATTGCCTCTAATTTGAACTGTACTTAACTATAGCTGAATAGGAGGACCTATACGCTGTGGCTATACTGGAGTTGTGTATTAATGTTGCTAATTATGGTGGTACTTGGAGTGGCAATTTTTTTTTCTGTTGGGTTGAAAAAAGGTGAAAAGTTTGAGAACCACTGACTTGTTCACATTTATATCCAAAATAACCAAATGAACTTGTGGGAAATTGGCATCTGAGGTCTGCTTTATAGGCATTGAATATATCTTCAATATTTTATCAACATGATAATACAAAATGTAAATCATTTGAACAGAGCTGGTCATGCAGAGCACAAGTATTGTCTGTCACAAGAAAGCTCTGATTATGACAGCAGGAAGCAAAGCGGCTGCAAAATACACTTCAAAGGAGAGCTTTTGTTTGTTTACATGCTTGTTTAGTTCTCAGCTTCGACATCTGAATATAAAGCAAACCTGCAGAAATGTGTTCGTACGATCTTCCGAACGGAATCCGAGTCTAACACCCTAACAGCTCTGAACTCTATATTGACTTGAGCTGCTTTGATGCAGACGGAGTGGATTCTCTGACGTTTCCAGGCTGACTGCTGAGTGTATATTTCTTAAGATAAAAAGGCAACATATGGACAGGAATCATGCACTCCAGTGCATAAAAGCATCTAAGATAGAGATTGTGCTCAAAAGCCTCGCAGTGATGGGTTTGAGGCCGATCCTCGGAATAAGATGAAAACAGAAGTCCTTGTGGTGAAATCACATCACCGCGGGACTTTAAGAGGAAAATTCACAAAAGGGATAAAAGCTAAGATTGAGATCATGTTTACACATGTAAGATGGTCAAAACCATATGGATGGTCATTACTGTCGACATTAGATAACATTCGACTTTTTAAGAAATGGTAACATTAACTACAATTTTCTACGCATCAGTATTGGTTAGCACAAGAGAACAGTTTCACAAGCTGTTAGGGAAAAAGAGTAAGGGAACTTCTTTAAAAAATTTCAAAAATAAAAACATCTCAAAACAACAAACTAAAAATAGAGCGAATGTGTGTTGTAACATAAATGTGTTCAAACTTAGTCTCTCGGAAGAATCTGATCAGTTTGGGACTGATTGGACATTGTATGGCAAAGCTACAGCAATCTCTTGTTTGAAATCCAAATTTGGACAAGCCATGGTTGCATCGGCCACACCCTTTATTGTATTTAAACAAGCTTTGCAATTTAATATGGCATATTCCTTATGATGATGCTGAAAGAGTCTGAATATGTTCAGATGAAATGTTTGGAAAGTTTTCCTTATAAGTATACGACAAGCAAAAAAGCCATTTTTAGAGGAAATTGCTAAATTTCCAACTTCCTGTTAAGTTTGGAAAATAATGTATGTTATATTTTTGTCTGTCTTGGTACCCTACATGTGTGTGTACCAAATTTAATTTGCTTACGACAAACTGCTAGGGAAACAGCAGTGAAAAAGCATCAAATGAGTGGTAGGTGACATTTATTTATTTATTTTTTTTGCCTAACTCATATTTCCAACCACAATTATACATAATTATCAGTAGTGGACAATATGTGACATTTTTCAGATTCAGATTATTAAGGTCAATATTGTGATATGCAATTATGGTCGAGTGAACTTGATGTATGCGCGGATGGATTTTTCAAATGTTTAAAACTAAAAAAGTTTCTATAAATCGCAATAAATAAATAATACTGAATAAAATTAAGTTTACATTAATTTAAACAGGTTTTCTCAAACGTTGACCGACACTAAACAGAACAAATAAACCTTTACAAAATTACAATCTTTCAATGTTTTTTTTTTGTTAAAACATACAGGAACAAATAAATGATATTAAACTCAATCAAAAAGGAACTCGACACAAAAATTGTGTTTCGCCGAGCCAAAATGAAAACTACTTGAACTTTTAAATCTCATCCCTCTAAAAAACTCAATTCTTTCTCACAACTTGCTCTAGTTTCAAGTAAGCAGGTTGTCTCTAGTTATAGCCAGAAAAAAAACATTTCTTTTGAGGACTTCATCACGGTGTGATTTTTAATTGGATGGGTTTGCACCTGGGAAAAGTAATTGTTATTGTGAAGGCAACTAGGACTTATTTTCATTGTGCGAATTATTTTCTGAAACACCTTTTTTCCTGACAGTTTGTACACTGTATCTTCTGCTAGGTTGTCCAGGAAAATTTGTTTACATTAGCATCACTGTTGTGACACAATTGCATGCTGATATCGCGATTTGCGACCAATTATAGTAAAGCTCCAGTGAATATTTACCGGATGAGTTCAAATGAGAGTGCAAAATTTGGTGACTTTTTGTGCATGTTCTCAAAAGATGTAAAATGATAATAATAAAAAACAACAACAACAATAATGTATTGATGTATTACATATGTAGAATTTTGTGTATTATTATTTTAAGCATACTAAGAGCACATTATATGACCAATTCATCCCAAAATCCTCATTATCCTGAAGGGTTCACATACTTTTTCTTGCAACTGTAAATATTCATTCATTCATCTTCATGTCGGCTTTCTTCCCTTTCGGGGTCGCCACAGCGGAATGAACCGCCAACTCTCTGGCATATGTTTTACGCGGTGGATGCACTTCCAGCCGAAACCCATCGCTGGGAAAACAACTGTACATATATAACATACAAAACATCACAGGACATTTGCCCTCTTCAAAGTTAATAGTCAATCCTAAAATCAAAATGAAGGGATATTCCACCTCAAATCTGCCACAATACACTTAAAGCAACAGCTGAAACACTTTCTATTCAGAAAGAAATTTTTATTAACATTGCTTCTGTAACGGCAAACCTAAAACTAGTTTTTTGTATCTTGAACATACATTTGGACCTGAAAGAATTGCATTTGAAGCAATGATTTTCATCATGCGGAGACAAAAGTAGCACTAAAATCAAAACTTGAGTTTTTGTGTGCTGTAGTACTTGAGTCCTCTGTATGTGTTCTTTATCCATCACTGCTCGCATCCATTTATTTTCAAGCGGACTTTAAATGGAAAGGTGCAGAAAATGTTCAAGTGGAAAGGAAAAGGTATCACATCTTCACAACCGTCAAAAGCAGATGTGTTTTATCTGCTGTTCGGTAAATGTTCTGCCTATGAAGCGGAGAGTGAGTAACACATTGTTTCTGTCTGGAGCAGTTACACGGCAGACCAGCTGTGAAATTCCTCAGCCCAGGTACAGCGAGAAAACCCAGAGATCAGAGCGACGCTTCTTCACACGCACTAATCTAGTGCACGACGAGAGAGCAAACATTCTTGGGAAAATCACAAGATCAAATGATGATTCTCATACACAGCCTGACATCTCTCAAAGAAACCGAGTAGCAGGGGGTCTAGCTTCATACCTAGTCGATAATTAACAGAACGTAGCAGAACCTCACACATTCACAGTCACTTTATTCCCAAGGACAAGAAAGATTGATGTGAAAAACATGAACCGGTCTGCACCTATTAAACCCCCTACATGAAGGGAGCACAAATGTAAGTGTCCGCAGTAAGCACACAACCTTCAGAAATCAGCATACTCTGGATAAACCCTTGCGTGGTCTTAAAGTGCACTCTAAGCTGAAGTGATCAAGCAAAGTCTCAAGGTCTTGTGTGGGCAAGAAAACAACTCTAGCTTACAGTGTGAGCCTGTGCAAGAAGCTGTCGGACAACAAGGTCATTCACTCAAGATTTACAATAGTCAATAAAAAATCTGACAAAAATTGGTACTTACGAAACAGTTTCTCTTTTATTTGTGAACCACTTTATGTTACGAGCCAGTGCTTTCGTTGAAGCACAAAACTTTACAAACAGGGTTATTGTTTGATGTGACAGCTGATTTGTAATGAAAGACAAATTGTCTCATGTAAAGTCAAGACAAATCCTCCTCATTGGGCATTATTTAACAACATTTATATAGCACTTTTCTAGACTCTTGAAGCACTTTATATCTTGAGGAGACTTTCTCAGAATCCTGCAGCAGTGTGCAGCATCCACCTGGATACGTGACCAGAGCCCATTATCATAAATTGTAATTGCATCAATGATGTGTTTTCAGTACAGATACACAGTTAGCCAGAACGGCTGTAGAACTTGGATCACATGCAGAAGCCAGGCTGGTGCTGCCATCGGCAGTGTTTTTGCAGGTATTATTAGGTCAAAAATAAATAATTTTCCTTTTTAGGACAATTGAATCAAAATTAAGACCTCTATTTACCCATCTACCCTGCGGAAACCAGAGGAGATGCGCACACTCTCCCATGCCATGCCAATGCCAGAAAAGCTGCTATAGGTTGCTCTAAAAGTCACTAAAAGTTGCAAGATGATGTCATTGCCTAATTTGCATTAAAGTCATGTCACATTGTTATTCTTATAAAAATTATAGGCTACAATTAATTACACAAAAGTATTAAAAAGAGAGAAAAAACTATACACAATAATTAAAAAAAAAATAAGATCTACCTAAAATGAAAAAATAAGGGTTATTAAGCTAGACACGGTTACCAACTCTGGTTGCGTTGCGGTGTGTATTAAATAATATCCTATCTTGTATAAAGTGTAAAAAAATCTGAGTTTTTGAAACAAGGAATAGAGAAAACAATACTCGAATCAGAGAGTATCAGAAAGCAGAGGCAAGAATGCATCATGTAAATCTTTTCTAAACATTGAAATGAATCGATTTGTTAAGCAGATGTAAAAAAATGGCCTCTCTTCACCATGTTTCCATTCAGATACTATTCTATTAATTATTAGATTAATAATACATTAATCATGTAATAATAGACTAGCAGGCTGTTCAGACACCGGTGAACTGCTCCCACTGCATTCATGAAATTTCCATGAAAAGAGCCAAAACAATGACATCATAACTCACTAAAAGTAGAAGTCAGTAAATTTGTCATTGCTAGATTGAAAAAGAAAAAAAAAAACTCGGATAAGTTGCTCAATCTAGTGACTAAGGTGCTAAGTTGGCAACTCTGGCCCTCTCAAAATGAGAACTTGGTCTGACCATCAGCAAGAGCTTTAAAAGTGGTTTTGGTCTGTCAGAGATTTGGAACCTCACCATTGGATCCCAAACATCACATGCAACATTTTTAACCACATGTTTGCACATTTAAATGAATGTTTGCATGATTTCATTTAATTTAGTAAATAACTAGTCCTTGGCATTCTCTAGCTGCATTCAGCTAAGAAGATGTCTCCAAATCTCAGTGACTCTTTAAAACTCTGCGTGTCTTCAGTGTGCTCCCATCACCTGAGAACCATCTCGATGCTTTTCAACATTTTTAAATTCACTGCTTGAGTTTATTATTACACTGTTTTATTTTTATTAGTAATATCAAAAATTAAATATGTACATATGATATTTTGCGAAATTACAAATCGCACCGTTTTATTCAGTCCGAATGCACACTTCGCTACACCCAAGAGAGCAAAAAACACTTGTAAATAACAAGAGGTCTTGATGCGCTCACTCCATGATTCTTCTCTATCCTTGTGAGCTCGATCTGCACTCGAGTGCGGCAGGGCCTCTTTTCCCAGAAGATAGCTGTTATTGGACAGCTGTCTCTCATTTGGTTTCAGTAGCTTTAAAGTTCAAAGTCAAATCTCTTCCAACAAAGATATTAACCAATCACAACAAGCCAGGGATATTTACAGACATTTCTGTTTTCCAGTTGCGGGAATCTTCTTATTTTACATGTGAACATTGAAAATGCATGTTAAATTTTTGGCATTGTTATACTGACTAACAGATATTTAACAAGACCTTGGTCGGACCAACAGCAGGAGCTTTAAAAGTAGTTTTGGTCTAGAGGTGTGCTTGTTTCAGATAATTGGAACCCCAATTGGATCCCAAAAATCACAAACAGCACCTTTAACCATATGTTTTCACATGTTAAATAAATTTTTGCATCAGGGTTTAATTTTAAATTTAGTGAATAACTAGTTCTTGGCATCCTCCTGCTGCATTCAGCTAAAAGGATGTCTCCAAATCTCAGTGACTCTTTAAAGCTATGTGCGTCTTCAGTGCGCTCCCACCATCTGAAAACCATCTCAATGCTTTTCAACATCTGCCAGGATCGCTGCACTCTTCTTTCTGAGAGGACTTTGCTCAGCCCCTAATCAGCGCCAGGTCAGTTTTAGCTTTTAAATTCACTGCTTGAATCCTTATTAAGCTGCATTAAAATCTGCTCTCTCCTCGCAACGCTGGGCGAAATAAACCCAGCATTTTCCCCCAGCCCAGCGCTTTCTCAGCATATTCTCAGAGGTTTTCAATGCAAATGCTGAGACGAGAGCACAAAGCTCGTTCAGTACACGATGGGGACGTTTATTCATCATAAACAAGTCTGTTTGTATTGCGCAGGGTGTGTGCTGGAGTCCCTTCGTGCAAGCTTGAATTTGTCTTTGCGAGGTTCAAAGGCTTGGTGGAATTACCAATGTAAATGGAACAACACCAACGTGACATGAAAAATACTCTTTCTTCTCCCCAACTGAGGATCACAGTGCAGCGTGGATTTCTTTTATGTGGAGTAGTAAATAAATCATGCTGTCTTTGCTTTGAAAAGCTATGTTTGATGAATAGATGCAAGCCACCCAGTGACTTTCTGATGATGAGTTTTTGTATTTTTCAACAGTACGGTGTAGGAGCTGGTGATGTCAGGATGTTAAGGTTTGAGGTCACTACAAAAATTAGAATTCATCTACACTATCGTAACCCCCCAAAAAGTTGCTTGCCTTGCGTTTTGCAAAGTGACGCATCTGGAGTTGAGAGCAGGGTTGCCAAATTTCACACATTGTTAGTAAGGCTTTATGCAAATTAGGTGATGGTGTAATCTAGTGACTTTTATTGACTTTTGGGCCAGCCAATAGCGACTTTTTTTACTGAGGAGTCGGAAACAGTGCCCACTCCCTTGTGGCCAGTTGAGATATTACAGCTGGAGTAGGGAGAGCATTTAAGTATTTTACATTTAAGTATTACATACTTAATCTCTAGGATACATAAAAATTCGCTAGAAAGTCTGAAAAGTTGCTAAATCTAGCGACAAAGTCGCTAAGTTGGCAACACTGGGGGTGGGGTCAGAAGTAAGCAAGTTTTCATTCACTCCAATGTTAAAAATGCCCAACTTTGGAGCTGAAAAAAACATGTCAACACCCCTGGGGCTGTAATATTTAGTTTTATTTAGATAGATAGTTTTGGCCTTCATGAACACTCTGAGGGGGGTTGTTTAGGATATATAAAATGTAAACATTCAGCCAATCAAATGTCTGTGCTACGTCTATGTCCCGCCTCTCTGGACTCATATTTGGTTACCTGGAAGTGATGCACTTTGACGAGGGTGATGGTTGGCTTGCCCATTTTTAGTTCGTTTCACTGAACATACTAAACGTTGCACATGTTACATTCATGTTATATACAGTCAATGTGATCAACAAGCGAATGTGCTCTCAATCTGCTACGTGAACTGTTGTGCCATTTTTGACTGAGCGGGAAGGGAGATGTCCGTTGTAGGGGAAGAAGTCCAATATTTACTTTGTCAGGTGTGAATTTTTGGCTCCAAGCTTTAAAAAACATCTTCTATTTCATTGTGTGAAATGTGGAAACATTTTAAGATGTTTCGCTAACATTACTTTAGGATCTTAATGTTTAATTAGTCTGCTGCAGCAGTCGTTCTCCTCCAAGCTTACTAGGATGCTACATGGCTACAGTTAAAAATATTTTTATAATGTTTGATTATGTTTTGTGTTCAGGATGTGTTTGCTATTGGAGTCAGCTGGAACCTCGGTTAATTGTGTCAGTGTCGACGCTGGTTTCCGGCCCATCCACCATTTTGTTATGACTTGGTTTAAGGGGAGGAGAGCAAGGAGGATAATTTAAATTCAATCAACAAACATGGAGGAATGTTAGAGTGTAATTTTTTGGTTTCCAAAAACAACCCGCAGGGAAGGTTTTGGAATGTATTTTTTGTTTTATATTGCAAAAAAATAAAAAAGCAAAGGGAGATTGTTTGTGTTTGCTGAGATGTCAATTATAATGTTTTGAATTGACAGTAATTAAATTATACTTTTTTTTAAACACCCTGTCAACCACACTACAAACTAACATACACAAAATAGTGACAATTTTAAAGTATATAATGTCATTTAATAGTTCATCATGGCCTGTTCTACAGTTCACAATTAATAAATAATGAATAAACAGTTAGTAAACACAAGTACATCTTATTGAACATTTTTTTCCATCACCAGCTATGATAGTAGAACAGCTTTCTCAAGCAGTTTGTGATGAACTTAGGAAACACGAGATGAGCCCCTGGTGTAAAGCACCACCTGGCTTGAGAAACTTGTTCTCAAAGACTTACTTTTAGTCATTATTTTGGGTAGCACACATATTCGGAATGCATTTCGCAGAGTTCAAATGAGCCATTTTAATCTAGATTAATCTAGATTGATTTAAATATTACAGTGAGATTAATGTAGATTAAAAATAATCTATGTCCATCCCTAGAAAAGTAAAATTTTTATTAATATACAAACAAACAAACAAATGAAAATCTAAAGAAAAACAAAACCAACTACAAAAATAAGTGGCACCTTTAAAAAAATCATTCATTTATTTAGCATTTAATTGATTTATTTCCAAACCATTCACCTTTCTGACCAGTCTTCCCTTTTCACTGTTCTTCTCCTTCTCCACTATTTCTGATATAATCCATTTCAGAGCCACTTTCAGCGATGAAAACAGGATCTTTTAGCTCAAAGCTTTTCCTGCACTCCTCTGTTGTGACACGTCTTTGAAACCTTCAGGTTCAAATCTCCACCATGAGCAAGAGGATAAAGTGAGAACACAGCTGGATATGCCCTAGTTAGCATTCTCCCTGACCGGAGAGAACAGCGTTGAGCTTTATACTCTCACACTGACAGAAAAGGTCAGACCTCGACGGACCAGCAATCTGTTCTGTCCTCTTCAACTGAGTGCACACACATGGGCCAGATTACACAACCCGGAGCACTTCCTCAAGACTCAAATCTCTCTTCACATGCGCAACAAGTGTCTCTCGCTCTATCATACTCCACTCTATCCACATCTGAGGACTTTTGCTTCATTTCAGATAGAAAAGACATACTCAAAAAAATGTACTTGCAATGTTTTTAGTTTTTTTAAACGGACCCTTTTTCTTAATACATAATACAAGTAATCACATTTACATAAGTTATGTATGTTATTTGTACAAATGGGTCGTTTTGTTTATTTAATTTAATGAGTGTTGGTTCAGTTCATGTGTCATAGTCATGTAAACAGTAAATCCCAGGGCTCAAAATAATTATTTGTTGGATTTACTTAAAAACCTTTGAAATAGAAATTTCATGTTAGTAAACTAAGGAAAATTTAGTATTTTCTGTTGAAAGCTCAAAAAAATATAAGTAAGATGTAAATGCCATATTTGAGTAGCAACAAGATTAAGATTTCTCATTTCTGTGGAATCTGATCTTTGGGGATGAAATTTTTTACAAAAACGTTCTGGTAATGTTATCTGTAACGTTGCAAAAAAGGTTGGTTTGTCCATTTTTTTTATGTTCTCTCAAGGTAATTAAAACGTTTTTAGAACATTCATTACTCACAAAATTTGTTTCTATGTTCTGAGAATGTATTTAGTTTACTAGAACATTCTTTCTGAAACATTTAGAGCTAACATTAAGACAACCTTTATAGAATGTTACGAGAATGCTCCCTGTTTGCTGGGATACTGCCAAATAATAAAACGGGTACAGTTTTATAATATTCCACTGAACTTTGAGTATGCTACTGTGTTTCCCAACAAGGTATACTACACTGTTTGTGTTGTGCTCAAATATATATATATATATATATATATATATATATATATATATATATATATATATATATATATATATATTCTTAAGCAGAAAAAGATATTTATCGTTGCCAAATGAAAGCTTAAAAAAAAATGTGAAAATAGTATTTGTGGTCAATCATGATGTTGTTTTTGGTCTCTTAAGACACATTAAACTGCTGCACTTATATTTATATAGAATTCTGTGAAGCCGCTTCGAAGCAAACGGTATATACAAACATTTTGATTGACTTTTTAACAAAAAA
Source organism: Danionella dracula (assembly GCA_900490495.1). NCBI lineage: Eukaryota > Metazoa > Chordata > Actinopteri > Cypriniformes > Danionidae > Danionella > Danionella dracula. The sequence continues at coordinate 4,078,865 of UELW01000345.1, read as the reverse complement.
TCCACTTTTGTTTAATGTGATATGCTTTTGATGCTTCATCAATGAATAAACTTTTTTTTTAAGGATATCTTTCAACTGACCACTCTCTTTTGTAGAGTGTGTGGTGCATGATGAGTATTTATTATTACCAGTGTTGAGTATGTTGGTCTGTTTTGTTTGGTTTCACTTGGCTCGTGACTGTTCCCTCTAAACAATGATTTATTTGATATACTTTAAAATCATGCGTTAAGTGAGATTCATGTCAAATGTCAAAATGCATGTCATGATAGGCACTTGAAATTATTGTATGCTTGTAATTGTTACAAAGCTTAATTTGTTGTAATTACTCAATATGCAATTTTTTACCTATCATATTTTGGGCTTTCAACAAAATAATTCATATTAAATATTACTTAAAATGCTTACGTGAAACTCACTTGAAGTAAATTTTTTGAGTACATGATAAGCATTCGCCAGAAAAATGCAAATCAAGATTTTTTTCCATATATTGTGCTTTGATGAAAACAGGAAAAATCATCATAAATAAGAGAGCCCTCACTTCTATGTTTTGCAAGGCCACGAAGCTATGTCTCCACACTCAAGAATACAGTTCAGCACTGTGTCACTTGAAAGACATGCCATAAAACACACGATGGATGCCCTTGAATTCTGCATGTAAAAAATGCAATAAAAAGAGAAACTGTAGGTTTCACGGTTGGTTGAAAACATTTATTGTTTAGAATGTTTGCGAGGGCACATTTCCCAATGAAAGCTTATGCTTTTCATTCATGGCTAATGCTGTTTACTATGAGCGCTTACCATTGTTAGGCTAAAGAAAAATGTTGGAGAAAAGAACCTTCGAGTGTGTTGAGAGATTCTTTACGAAGAAAAGATGTGCATGAATGTTACAAGGGGAAAAAAAGTTATACAATTATGATAATTTACTTACAATAAATGTTACAGAATTATCCAGTTTTTAGAAATATAATATAAACCTGTAAATTAACAGATTTTTTTCAATAAATTAATAACCCTAATTTATAATTTATATGTAACTCTATATAACCCTATATATAATATTACAATATTAAAGTTTTTGTATTATTTTTTATGAAATGTTTGAATTAAAATGTACATTTTGGTTGCTTCTTTTTGTTAAAATCATCATCTTTATTTTTTTCACATAATTATATATAACATATTTGTCAGTATATCTCTCAAAACACACCTATAAAACATTGTTGTTTGTTCCTGGCCCCAAAAGAATATTTTTATCAAGTAATGTTTTCGAAGCTCTTGGCCAAAGCACCGCTCACTGGTTAGTGAGCGGTGCTTTGGCAATCAGATGAAGTGCTAATGCAGCTCAACTCAATGAAGAACATAAGAACTGCCTGAACCAGAAGTGAACCGTAGCAAAACAGCATCGATAAACAATTAAAAGAAAGAGTGTTTTTAGATATCCTAGACCGAAAGTTTTTTTTGCCACCTAAAGAAGAATGTTTGTCAGAAACGGGGGAATTTTCTGTGTGCCCACAAAGAAAACCCAGCAGGGGGCGAGGTGGAAGCATGGTTGTGGGAGCAACAGGAGGGACTAGTCTTGAGAAGCACAACCATTTGAGATGATTCAATGACATCATTTAAGAGGTGTCAAATTGTTATTAATAATGAGTTAAAAAGGGGCAGCTTTAATTTTTTTTGTCATTTGTTGTTGTAGATCAGTTTTAAATTAAAACTTTGTAAAGTGCAACACAAACAAAGTGAATTGATTTACAAAGGCTACAAAAGTTTTAAAACCCATAAATCTATGGTTGCCAATAATCATCAACCAATCAATTGGATCTCATCAGCTTTTTGAGGATTCCCTCACTTTAATATGGCTTCTCTCGCCTTTTTTTGCACATTAATTCCCAGCCATCCGCTTTTGACCCAAGTCTGCATTACTGCTGATGAATCAGTCGATCCTGAAACCTGTTCTCTTAAAGCGAACATGCTATCAAATACATGAGAAAGAGCCGAAGAGGAAAAACATGAATAGTTAAAAAATGTTGACGGTTAAAAGAACTTTGCCAGCGGTTTCTTGTTATCAGGTTCAATACCTAATGAATAACATTCCTTGGAAAATATACCAACATAATCACAAATGCCAGAGTTCATCTTGGCACACACAATTCCATTCAACTCTTGATATGTGTAGCAAATAAACCGTGCCCATCGGCGGCTAACATCTATTCAGCCGAACACCTTCTCAGGCTCTTTCCTTTAAAGAGGTGTGTGAGGTCATCTCTGCAAGCTGGTCACTTGCAGCACTCTCAGATACAGCAATGAATGTGTCATCTGTGCGCCTTTTCTATTTCCCTCAGCCATATGGTGAGGCCACTATATACCTGGGCTTCCATCAAACTTAATTGACAATAAACCCCATAAAAGCCCACACAGAGTGCCAGCGGTCCGCTCTCTTATCAGCTGGTGGGTGCTTCCACCCCCTGCTGATGGAAGGAGTTCGTTCCGACTCGCCAATCTAAAAATACATCTCCCTCCGCTTTTCTCAACCCCTCGACCTGTGACATTTCAGTGCCAGAATTTGCCACCGGGACGCGTCTGGATCCCTCTGCCTGTCTAATCTGATGCTGAGCGCTTCTGAATATCAGAGCTGATCCGGACACGAGGAAAAAGCTGGAAGTCACTCTGGAACGAAGCTGACGATTGGTCCTCAGATACACTTTGTGGAAAGGTCATTCGGATGCACAATAATTTTGACTTGATGGGAGCGGATTCTTTGAGATAATAAATTTGATTGTCTTTTTATTAAGTGAGATTAATTTTTTTAAGGTTAATCATTTCTATAATTTTTTTGTCAACAGCACAAAATATTTGAGGTAAAAACACCATGCTGAGTAAATAGTTGATTTTGCATCATTGGTTCATGTTTCAGTGCAATGTCAAAATGCATGTCATGATAGGCACTTGAAATTATTGTATGCTTGTAATTTTTACAAAGCTTATTTTGTTGTATTTACTCAATATGTAATTTTTACCTATCATATTTTGGGCTTTCAACAAAATAATTCATATTAAATATATATATTGTGTTTTGATGAAAACAGGAAAAATCAATCAGTTTTATGGAATAAGATTTGTGCCAAATGTTTTATTCTACATTTATAAAAAATGGAACAAAGATACATTGCTAGAAAGTGAAATTCAGATTTTTTTATATATATAAAAAAATTAACATGGTATTAAAAAAAATGGCTACTTTGAATTTTCTTCTGGTTGGGGGGAGTGAGTGACACGTTTTCCCCACATTGGGTTTTAAATCAACTGACCAATAGAAATAAATGTATACAAACCTCACCGACCGAGGACATAGATAAGTTGAGACCAACTGAAAATTGAAATTGAAACATGGAAAACTGAAACAAATAAAATAAAGAAAGAGGTTTTGAATTTTTTTTAGATAATTTTTTTTTGTAAGAAAACAACAACAACCGATTTATTTTTGTTCAATCTTTTACCTTTTAACATAAAACATTAGGGACAAATCTCATTCCATGCAGATTTATATTAATTTTGAAGAACTGAACATTTTCTGTGTGGATTAAAATTTAATCTGACATAATGACTTCTTATTCCCGACTGGTTCAACCCCTTTGTCAATGTCCTTAGAATGACAAATAGGTTGCCACAATAACAACTTATTATAAATATGAATGAAATTGTGTTTTATGGCAAATCCATGAAAAAAAATATTTTTATACTTTGAAAAAACAACAACACCATTTTCTACTATTTTCACACATTTTTACAATTGGATGCGATGCGGCCATCTTGAAATCAGAGATAAATTACTTACAGTTAAAACAACTGACCACCGCATACATTTCAATAGAAATGCATACTATATGCAGATAATCAAGGAAACCTTTGCATTTAGGGCATTTAGGAGAAATAGATATTTAAATAGCCATCCACTGTAGTGACCACTCTGCATCAGAGGGTTAAGAAATGTAAAAAAATGAACACATCATAAATGTAGAAAACTGTGATGATCAAACCCTAAATACATACAAACTAAAGAAAAAAATTGCAAACAGAGTTAATCCAGTATTACTGCAGCATTGCATAAGAGGAAAAGCACGATTAATCCCTGTCTCTCCATTATTTCAAGTGTATCTCTTAGATCTACTGTGCAGAGAAACACACCGTACCAAGGCACTGCTCCGAATCCCTCACTTCTGGGTGATTTTCTTTATCGGAGCCATCCATCACATTTACACACAATAACAAAGCTCAGACCATCCACGATGATGCAGCTCCTCCAGGACCTCTTGCTTCATTAGCAAAGCCAGAATAACCCAGAAGCAACGCCAACTCTAGTTTACACTTGACAGAGTTTATTAATGGGTCAAGATCACATTTTAGACCTCATAACCCACAATGCTCTCCGAATGAACGCCAATAAAAAGACTGAGAAGAGCAACTAAATAAAGCTTGTGTCGTGAACCGGTTGCTCATTATTTTCAAAGGTGTCTACATACACGCGGCGCCTATCAATTATGGTATCACGAACACATGCACGCGTCTCACAGTGGCTTTCAGCGCTTGGATGCTTCAGTAAAGGAATGCCTGATATCCTAGCTTAAGGACTTAATTGAGCAGCAGAAAGCTTGACAGCAGAAATGCGCAATGACATACCAGCAGAGACAGTCCAACAAAGCCATCTGAAAACATCTATAATTCAAAAAAACCAAGAGATATCAAATCAAGCAGTTCTGGAGAAGCATTGATCTTCTCAGCATCTAAACTAAGCATCTCTGGTTTAAATGCATGGTATGCCGCAGGTTTCTATATTCACAGAGCATGAAACACACATGTTTTAAACTCTTAAACGAGCCAAATAACAGATATATTGAATTTAAATGTATAAAATGCTGATATAGATCAATGTGTTGCTAAATCTGTGAGAATCTCACTGGCTGACCTCCAACCTCATTGGACAGTTTAAACCTCAGAGGCAGGCCTGGCTAAACTCAAAAGACAGATACAGGATAGATTGGTTTTATTTTCTCTTCTTTCTCTGGTTTTATTTTTTCTTTTTTCTCTGTCTTTACAGGTGACCCAGTGAGCTACTTTTTTTTACTTTGTCTAAGCTTTTCTCATTTTCTGGGATTCCAAAAGTATTACATTTGTCGTGCTTCAACCACTAAATGAGGCCAGCATCAGCAAAAGAACATTTTATGATTGTCTCAGCATTCAAGGGAGAATCTGTGAGTGCCTCAAGAAAATTTGAGACATTGCTTCAAGCTATTTTGAAATAAAACCTGCTGTTCTGTGTTTCTAAACAAAATCTGACAGATATCTGCTTCAAAAATAAGTAACAATTCTAGACAAAAAAAAGAATTATTGAGAAGTTTTATGCTTTATTTCTGTAGTAGAAATGTATTTCAAGTCATGTACGAAATCCTAAAAATGTTGACCTAAAATGCTGAAATTCGTTTAATTGTGCTGAAGTTCTACAATATATTAGACAAATATGTGTGCTAAAATGTTTAAAGGAATCAGCAAAATAGTTGCAATTAATTGTGCTCAATAACTGAATTTAAATGGGCTGCAATCCAAAACAATGTTAAGCAAAATAGCTTAAATGAATTGAGTCCAAATCCTAAACATATTACACAAAATAGCAGAAAGTAACTGTGGTAAAATCCTAAAGATATTACACAAAACAGCAGAGAGTAACTCCGGTAAAACCCTAAAAATATTACACAAAACAGCAGAGTAGTTGAAATTAATTGATGAAAAATTAATTAATAACCAGAAGGATTTTGGCAAAACATAATATAAATTTGTTTTTGCAAAATAGCTAAAATTCTACTGATAGGCAAAATAGTTATTTGACGACCACTCCTAAAATAATTAACTTGACTTTTTGACTTTTGTAAATTTTTTAAACGACGACTACCCTCCAAAATTATTTTTGCAGCATACGCTACTACAGCATGTTGCCTCTATCTTGGAATAAAACCTTGCTTTGCATCAAATGCAGATGCAAACCTACTAAAGCATTACTTCACACATCCTGATACGATCCTAATATTCTTATTATATTTAATGTTTTTGCAGTATATGGCTAGCGTTGGATGAAGAATCAAAATTCATCATTGAGCTTCTTCAAAGTTTGAAACTAGCTGCAAAAGTTAGAGTTGAGAAAAAAAAAAAATCCAGAATCAGTCTGGATCAGAATAAACTCTTGCACCAGAACAGATTTAGAAGCCATGCACCATCATGCCCCAGATTTCCACACAGTTCATCATGATTGCGGCCCGGCGCAGGCCCCCCCTTTGGCGAATCAATCCTGGAGGCTAAACGAGTTATTGGATACATCACACCATTAAAGGAGATTAAACAGGATTAAAGGAAACCCTCAGAGACACTCATTAAAAGAGGCTAAGTGTAAATGCTGCCGGCTACAAGATGTGCTGGCAGGATTATGCGCAGATATATCCCCGTTAAAAGCCAGGCTGACTGAAAATATGCTGAAAATATACGCTGAAACTTTCATCTAACGAAGAGAACTTGAAAATGTTTCAAACAACCTCGGTGGATGGAGAAGAGATCCTTTAAAGATGGTTAAGGTGAGCGAAGGATCAATTTTTGATGCAGAATAAAATGAGCCCAAGCCAGACAAAGTAAATTAACATCAGATCTTTCCATCTCTGAGCACGGCGAGAATTCAAAAGCTGCATGAGACAGACGTTCTGTAAGCTTCAATAATATTAACATCTGAGAGGAAGTTCTTTTTGAGTCGCTTTACTTGAAGATTTTTGTAGAATGGGTTATTGAACCATTTTTAATCAAATCAAATTCAATTCCTGCATTCACTGCATGATTTCAAGGCAAAGAAAGCTGCTTCTAATTCTAAGAAGGACACTTTTGGAACAGGGATCTCTGAGAGTCAGACGAGCACTCAGTTATTCCAGAGGAAAGCAATAATTATTCTCCGGGAGCATTTCTATATCCAAGGAGATCAAATTCCAGACTTTCCAGAAGAAAAAAAAACGACTTAAAAACTCTGAGAACTACTCAGATTTTAACCGTTTTTTTTAGTTTTGCATTTTTCTTTCTTGTAGAAATAAATTAGCTGAAGATATTATTTTCCATTAAGTAGAAAAGTTGAGAGGCAGGATGTTCAGTGGAAAAGAGGAGAGGGAAAGAGAATTCACAGATTTGCAGCTGCACATTACATGTCAAAATGTAAAGTTTCACTTCTGTTTTGAACTCATTGTTGACAGTAGGTCTCGTCATCACCTACTAAATATAACTAAATAAAGTTATGTTGATGATTGGTATATGACATCTAGGCTTTTCAAACACTCACTCTAGTTTTCTTAGAAAGTTTGATCTGGTGGTGAATTACAGTTTTGATTAGTTCCCTCAGTGCGTGGTTTCTGACATCTCTGAATAGATTTACAGAGTTTGCACACCAATATTTTCATGGCCCCTCCTAGCACACATCACTTGTTACTTCAAAACTCCAAGAACTATTCCGATTTTAACCAGCTTTTGACTTTATCCATTCATTTTACTGTCTTGAAGAAATAAAGCTGAAGTTGTTAAGTTAGTTACTTCAGAAGAACACTGCCATGCTGTTGTCTATAGATTGCATTTGATCTGCTTCTTTCTGTCCATGCCTACTCAACTCTTGTAGAGGAGTTGCGTCTTGTGGAGGAGGGGTTTTGACTCTCTGCACAAATAATTTGGGAGTCGCTTTTAAAATATATAAAAATAAATCTACATATAAGAGATAATAATGTTTTTGACCTGCAGACGTGTTCACCTGCTGCTGCAGATTCTCAAAAGCAAACAATCAACATTTCAAAATCATAATAGCAGTACTGCAACGTGATTTCGTACACAAGCAGGCTTTTGTAACTCTTAAGTTGCAGGCAGAAACATACACTGGACTGTATTTTCAAAGAACTTGACATGGCGTTTGTCTCAAGCGAGGCTCACTTAAGCAGTCCAAGTACAAGAAAATAAATCCACAGGTCTCTCTGAGAACAAGACGGAAAGCAGCAGCAGAAAAAAAGGACTCCGACAATTTCCCACTGACAGGGATAAAAGACCCGAGCACAAAGTAACAATTATCTTCTTTTCTGTTCACCTTTTCCCCCTGCTGCCATTAAGGAAGAATTAATTGACACATTATCTTCCCATTAAGTGGTGATTTTCCTATCAGATACAGCTACTGGTGATAACAGGACAGCAGCACAGACACTCATTCATTCCTCTTCAAGATTACACATCATACCTGAGCTAAGTGTTTTTCTGCCCTCAACAACTGAACACGCCTAAAATCACTCAATGATTCAGTGGTGGACAGAGGAGTTTGGAAGAATGACACATTTCACTGTGCTGGATAAAAACGTCAGCCCATAAGAGCAGCTTCAGTCTGGTAAAAACACAGAGAATGTATGTTTTATTCTTAGCAGCTGTTGTTGAGGCTGACTAAACACAATAATAATTTTAACTGTACCTTTTAAAGATGAAAATCACATTAGCAAACCATGAAAAATTTGGACAGCTCAAATCCAGAAGCTTTGGCCTCCCACCCAATCAGTGTCCTCCTGCTTTCCTTTCAACTCGTAACAGGAAATGACTAAACTACAATTCCTTTGAGTAGACACTTTAGTCATTAGATGACTAAAGAAGTGATCAGGTTCTCCTTCACTCCATTGTTAAAACCGAAAAACTTTGGAACTGAAAAAACATGTTTCCACCACTGGCTCCATTGGGTTTGTTGATTCAGACCACTAGTTTTGAACTTCATAAACACTAAGATCTACCCCTTCTAGACCTTCAGCCTATCAGATGTCTTCACTACGACCTTGTACTGCCTCTGTGGAAGCATTTGCGATTAATGGCTATGCACACTCTGAGCCTTGTTTAACTCTTTTAGCCAAAAACCTAAGAGTGAGGTCACAGATATATTATATCATCTGTGTATCCATAATATATACAGTCAACAACAGTTGAGCATTTATGAGCATTTTCTTAAACTCTACATTTTCGAACATTTAGGAGGATTTAATTTATCTCTGGCAAAACGAACAATCACTTTTATGCTTTTGCTTATATGCTTATAATTATGTAAGTTTTTGCCATCTCTGGCAACACTTAAAATCTTTAACTCACATATAAATGTATGAGTCATGTATGAGTCTTATATTTATATCTGACAACCCTAACAATAACTTTTAATACTTTTTTTTACATTGCAGGTTTCTTATACTACTTTCTCATCGAAAATCATATTTCAGGAAGCCCCTCAAAGCTCCAGATTTAATTCTTGAAATCCAGCATCACCCATTACAATAATCGCTTAAAAATTTGAGCAAGCTCCCAGTTGGATGGGGGCCCTCACATGCTCAATGACCTCTTTGGTCCAAAAATGCTCTAAGGCACCCTTTACTTCACGAGCTCTGCTACTCAATAAAGCTTGTTTCCCCAAAAGAACAACACAAGCTTTTTTGACATACGGCCTTTTCAAACACTCATTCTATCTTCAAAGAAAGAGAGTTTTTCAATAAATTGTGAGCTGCTGTTAAATTCCAGCATTGTTTGCATCCTTGAGTACATGCTTTCTGACATCTCTGGGTGGAGCTATTTGATGTTACAGTGATGTGGACAAACAGAAAGCTCAGAAACTCTCTCAAAAGCTCAGAGTGATAGTGCCACATAAAAATGTGAATACAAAATTTACTCTCGATTTCCTGACCTCTTCTATCTCCATACATTTCAAGTACAGTATAAGGTAAAAAAAAAAAACAGCTCATGACCTATTTATTGTGTTACAGGTTTCATGAGCTACTCCAGTGTATGAACTTCTCCACCAGTTCACAAAGCGGACGGGGTGGAGGTCACCATTGTGTACCCAGATTTCACATCTCATGTGTTAAACCTCCAACAGACAACTAAAGAGAAGGATTGCATGCTGAATCTTTCTTTTCTCCCAACCCACACGCGAGGTCCTGCTTCATCCGTGCATGTTCTGTGCTGGAGAAGAGCTAAACAGCATGGGATGGACCACTTCCTCTTGTAAATGATTCAAGGATCAGACACGGCCGATTAGGCCTTAGCTAGAGCCATCAGAGAAAATGGAGGGTTTGTGTTCTTCTGATCCCGACTGAAGCTGACTGACATCACAGGGATTCCAACACAGGCCACGCTGCAGAATGCAATGCAAGCTTTTATTCGAGGCACAACAAATTTGTATAGTCCTGTATTCGTGGCCAAATGGGTTCAGACGAGACGTCAAAATCAAGAGGAGAAAGGGGTGATTGGAGATGACTGACTGTGCCAGCAGAAATCATCCATCATGAACGGGAAATGAACCTCTGCATCATAGTCTTATATGCACAACAACCAACAAATCTTGTACAATAAATCTTCAAAACCCTAATGGAGGAGGAGGTTTTTTTAGCTGTAAAGTTGAGCATTTTTAACATGGCAGTCAATTTTCTTGTGTCAGGAGTATCACCTCTCTGGCTTGTCCTTTTAACACTTGTGTGGTGTTCATATTATTGTTACTCAGGCGGTGTTTGTGGGTCTCGTGGACCCATTGCCTTTTGCAGATTTTATTTCACCCGATCAAAACATTTTATGTTAAAAACTTAAACAATATTTCCTTTAGCCAAGAAACAAGTGATATAAACAAATATACTTTATTTATTGTTCTTTAACCTGATTTCTTCACGTTTAAAATTTGAACCATGTGTGGTGTTTTCATTATTGTTACTTTGGCAGGGTTGGTGGGTCTGCTGGACCCATGGCATTTTGGCGCTTTTAACTCACACAATCAAAAAATTTTATTCTAAAATGTAAAATGTTATGTTTATGTGTGATTTATGTTTGTGTGAGAAGAGAGAATTAAGGTAAAACATCTACCATTTTCACACTTGAACATGCTCCGGGTCCAGTAGACCCAAACACCTTGTGTGTAATATAAATGTGTATGGGGGTGTACGTGTGGGGTCATAAAAAATCTGTTCTGATATATGTTTTTCACAGGAAATGAGCCAAGCCCAGTGAATCTCAGCTTGAAATAATAAATGCTTGTTTAATTTTTCTTCGGATGAAAACTGAAAATGGGTCCCACAGACCCGAACACCATACAAGGGTTAATTATTTATCAAATATTTAGTTATGTTTTCTCAGAATTTTTGTTCTTCATAAAACAAACTTTCCTTATCCAAGCATAAAAGTTTGAGAGCAACCACAGTGACATTTGTCCGTTTGGTATATTAGATTACTCATAAGCTGATAATGTTCTCACACTGTAAACTTGAATGCTGCAACTAATTAATAAATTCAATTACTATTAACTTAAACCAGTTAGAACTTTTTTTTATATGTAAGGGTTTGTGAAATTAATTTTTTTCAAGTAAGCAGAGCAATTATTCTGTTTAAAGTTATGCAACATAGCTCATTTAACTTTAGCTACTTTAAAATATCTTAAGCTTTGCGTTTTTTTGTATGTGTGACATCATCCATTTCCCTGCCTCTTTATTGATCAAGCCCACAGAGGTGGGTCATGACCGTAATGAAGGTGTCTCAATGGCTGAATGTTTAAACCTTAATCAAATTTTAAACTAATTCACCCCCTCAGAGAGTTTATGAAGATCAAAACTAGTGATCAGAATCAACACACCTAATGAATGAGAACTTGCCCTCTTTTGGAGTCAAACTAAAACGTTTTATTACCATTTACATTTTTGTTGATTTGGTTGTTTACATTTTCTGTATCAAGCACATCTAAATATTATGAAAGCTCATTTCCACCAGGTAAAAATAATGGCTTAGAAAGTCAATATAAAGTTTATAGTTAGAGATAAAAATTAAAAATGAAAATTTTAAAAAGTAATTTTCTAAGACATGGTATAGCAATAACCACGTGAACCCATAGAAAGCCGCCACCTCAGCCTCATCTGTTTTGTTCTAATTGCTTAAAATCCATTCAGGAGAATGTTTGCTTAAATAAATTCCATGCTTTTCCACTAACAATGCAAGGAGTTCATCATTAGTGAAGCCACATTTGAAATATTCTTTTATTTGTTCACAGTTCATCACGTAAGCGTCACTGTGTGCATTTGATCATGGAGGTCATTGATCAACTCAGTACTTAACTCATCTTTATGTAACAAATGAAACAAATGCAGACAAATTCAACAAATTGCATGTTCAAAGTGCCAAAAAACAACAACAATAATACTACCAAAAAACGAAATACTATTACCCACTAATAATATACAAATAACAGAAACATTGCGAGTGGCCTCCAATCACTGGCCCAAGGCACCTTTCGCTCGATGTGTCCTGGGAAAGGCTTCACCATAACTCCCAATGCAGTAGAGAAGATCAAGACGTCTTCATTTCAGCTTATCAACAATACATTTGTCCACATCGAGTCTCTAAGGGGGAAAGAAGAACCTGCGCATCTGCGAGTGAGAGACTGAAGCTCTTTGGCATGCTGTAGCAGAAGTCTTGTCATGTGTCATGCTGCTGCAGCGTTCGGCTGCTTCATTAATTCAAGAGTTCGACCCGCGGGGCTTCTGCAAGCACTCATGAACTGCTGAACCTGACGGGAACGTGCACCACCAGAGCTTGACAGTAATGCTTTTACTATGTGCTTGATGATGCATCGCAATTCTATCGCTTTAAATACAATCACAACCTTTAATGCTTTTGATGTTATTGTAAGGCGACTTCAATCGTCTCTGGCTCGGAATGCTTTGTTCTGCTGCTCTGTTTTAGCTCCTGGGTTTGAACAGAACAGCACTGGAACGTCTTGTTGCACAATCAAATGGTTAAAAATAATGTACTGCTTCTTCTCCTTGCAAACATTATGTTACATTTTTAATTGGGTGCAAACCTTTGATAAACCCTTCGTGGATCTGTGAAAGATTCTCTAGAAACAAAACCCTTTGGCGATTGATTAGGTGTTCTTAAATTGCAGCTCGTTTCCTCTCTTGGTCATCATTACAATTATCTTTCTAGTTCATTCACAGACAATAATTAAATTGTTGCAATAAAAAGTGCTAATAAACAAAACTGCTGAGGTTTACTGTTTCTCAAAATTCAAAACATTTATTAATAACATTTACTATTTCGATTTTTCACTCAGTATCTCAGTACAAAGAGGATTTTGAAAAAAAATGTGAGAAATGGTTCACAATCAGAATGACAGTATTTATATATCATACATCTAAATGTGAATTAATGACTTCAAGTTTATCTGTTTTAATCCCTGGATGCTTGAAGGTTACGGAGCTTGAAATGAATCAGTGTTTTCAGGATTTTTCTTAAGAAAGAAAATGTCTGTCTACAAAAAATGTAGAATAACTCAATCCCTTAATTTGAGTACCTCACTGAATTTAAAAACAACAGCTAAACACAAAACATTGAAGTCTCAGGTAACTAGTTTTAGTCTTAAAAAGTTTTAATTCTCATTGACAAGTAGAAATATAATTATTTGGTCTGTAATTAAAATATGAAGAGCTTTACGAGAAAGAAATAAAGAGATGGGGGAAAATAAAGAAAGAAACAGGGAGAGGGAAAGAGGGTCAAAAGAAAAGAAAAGAAAATTGAGAGAGCGAGAGGGTGTGTGAGAGAAAGAGAGACAGAAAAAGGAAGGAGTAAGAGGGAAGGAGAGAGAGAAAGAGGCAGTGAGAGGGGAGGAAGCAATGAATAAGAAAAAGAAAGAAGTGGGGAGGGAGAGTGAGAGAGGGTGAGAGAGCTAGAGGAGAGGGAGAAAATGAAAGAGCAGGAAAGAGAGGGAGCGATGGACAGATAGAGAGGGGAGTGAGGAGTGGGGAGAGAGAGAGAACATGGGAAAGAGAGGGAGCGAAAGATGGAAAGATAAAGAAAGGGAGAAATATTTAAAAAGAAAGTGTTAGAAAGGAAGAAAGAGAAATAGAATGAGAGAGAGAGAAAGAAAGAGATGGAGAGTAAAGACAGAGAAAGAGAGCGGCAGCAAGGAAATATAGAGTGAGACAGATAAGAAGAAAGGGACAGAAAGGAAGAGAGAGAAATAGAAAGAGAAAAAAGGTTGGAGGGTGGGAGAAAGAGAAGATGGAGAGAGAGGGTAGATGGAGAGTGTGTGTGAGAGAGAGACGCGATGGAAAGATAATTACGGGGAGACTGATAAAAATGAAAGAGACAGAGAGGAAGAGAAATAGAAGAAAAGAGAGTATTCAAGAGAGAAAAAGGGGAAGGAGAGAGACAAGGGAGATGGAGAGAGAGAAAGAGGAGAGACGGAGAATGAGAGAGAAAGGAGGGAGAGAGAGAGAGAAACACGACAGAAAGATAATGAGAGGAAGAGAGATAAAATTGAAAGAGACAGAGAGGAAGATAAATAGCAGGAGAGAGAAAAGACAAGAGATAGAGAGAAAGAAAAAAAGAGATAGAGAGAAAAAGAAAAAAAAAAGAGAGAGAGAGAGAGAGAGAGAGAGAGAGGGAGGTGGAGTTATGGTTTGATATTAAACCATAACTCATGGCAGTGGTTGAGCGTCTTGTATAGAAAGTCCTCCGCTCAGCAAACACAGCAGGAGCAGACCATTTATTATTGATAGAACCCCTCAGCTATATATAATAAACAGATGATTTGGCTTAAAGCTCGCTGGAAGTTCATCCATCAAAGCGATGTTCCATCCATCTAACAGCGCTGACCCCCGTCATGAGCTCCGTACAGTAAACAAGGCCCGCGCCGGGGTCCCGCAGAAGCTTCAGCTGGAGGTTCAACCGTTTATTCCCATTCTGAAATCAGTACTTTATTTAAAACTATACTTTTTTATTGTAAACATTCTGTCACATGTATAATAGATCTCTACGAACAGTACAAAGTAAAAAAAAACAAACAAAAATACAATGGTATGACAGGCCATTTTACTGTAAAAGTCATGAATACAAAGTGATGGTAAACAACACCCTCAAAATACACCCAACAATACATTTTTCTGATCTAATTGTTTTGATTTTATTGATTGGAAAAAAAGCTTTTCTATTACCTCATACATACTACATTCCAAGCAAAAGAACATAGATTCACTTTGAGATTCTTCATAAGATATATCCAGTTAACTACATGGTATCAAAATATACAGCCGTTAACAGTTCTTGCTCATTTTGTGGAAAGGAAGATGAAACTGGCTCATTTATCTTTGTCCTAAAACCACAGTCTTTTGGGAAAATGAACATTTATACTTAAAAAATTTCATTGATTCGCTTAGATCTTTTCATTTGCAGGATTTAATTTGTTATTTAAAAGGCAATTTTAGTTTTGCAAACAACTTAATTGTTAACTTTTTTATTTGGAAAGTGTTTTTATTTACAACCAAATATTTTTCAAATCAGGTTTGCTTTTTGTTAGATTTTAATATATTTGGTAAATCGCTTACATTGGTAAAAAATATGAAAAGTGATAAACTTTTGGATTATTATGATAACTGCATTGGAAATGTTAATAGCGAGTAATTCTTTCCTCTGTAGCTGTGTATTATGCTTGTATTGGTGTGTTTTTGTTGTTTTGTTTGTCTGCTCTTAGTGATTGAGGCTGATTGTTTATGTTATTCCTTTGTTTTATCACATTCTTGTTTTTTGTTCCTCCATCTGTTATTCTGGTATACTCTTATATCAAAACTGTTTATACTTGCCGATAAAAAAAAAATAATACTAAAAAAAACATCCATAAAATAGAATTTTAAAAACATTATTAGTTTTGAAAAAAAAAAAAAAACACATGTTCCTTGACTTGGCGAATATTTATTTATTTATTATTCTTTTTATAAACTAAGAATAAATGTAAACTCTTCGGACCCCACGGATACACAAAAAAAATCAACCCAAAGGCCGGCTCTGTGTGAGTGCTGCGTTTTCAGTAATGGAGCCCTTTTCCCATCAAACACATCTGAAGCGTCCGCTGCAATCTCATTTGCTTCTAACATTTAAAAATGCGCTTTAACTGAACGTACATAATTGTGTCTGATTGGCAAGAGCATGAGTCTAATTGCAGCCCTGCTGAGGTAGGTGATGAAGCCGCTCATGAATATGACTTCAAAAGGAGTGGCGGTGTTTCTTTCTCCAGATATAACCAAACCCTGGCTGCTCATTTACGCTAAGTGAAGCCACATCTCTCTTATGAACAGAATTCGCTTGCTCATCTGCCAATGCTGTGGACGACATGTGCAAACGCATGGATATTTTCATTAATTTTAACTTTTACTTTAATTAGCTGCTGGTGATTAGAGCGATGTTTGGGTTGTTACTGTCACATTAGATGCACGTATATTCATTTTAATTTTAAGTGCCAAAGCGAAATGTTTCTAATTACAGCTTATTCAACATCTGAAAATATACTCAACCCAAATCTTGTATTTGAGATAACAAGAGTGAATAATATTAAGAGATTAAATTAATTTATAAATGCTTCGTCAAAATCTAGCTTGCTTCAAATTTCCGAAACACCCATTCAGTGTCTCAAGTACTCAGATAGCCAAAACTGTTTGGCCTAGATCCTTGTGTTCCGGACCAGTTCTGCACAACACACCCTCGAACCAGATCTGGGCCAAATCAGAACCACATATGTATTCACTTAGATTGTTTTCCCCACTTTTGTGCCAGACTGTGCCACTTCTGAACCAGATCTGGTCCAGTGCCGTACCAGTTCTGGGTCAGTCCCACACCAGATCTTGGAAAGTTCCATACCAATTTTGTTGATCCAATTTTTAACAATAATAGTGTGTTTTTATATATATATTATATATATGACAGTCCCGGACCAGTGCTTTTATAGGTCCAGACCAGTAGTGTTTATTCAAGACTGCGATGTTGCTGTGACCATCTCTAAAAAGGAGTTTCTCCTAACTCTACACAAAGTATGGAGTATTATGCAAAACTCAAACAGCGCTGAAGTCTGTTGTCAGAAAATCGAAACTAGTCAAACAGAGAACATCTGCCATCTCTCCTCAGAAGCACAAACAGCGTGACATATGTGATATAGAATTAAAGTCGACAGCACCTCCAGAATGTGATGGAAATCCAACCAAACCAATCCAGGTAGTGTGTGCGGAGCAAACAGCAAGCAGAAGCAGAACAAGGTCAGCGAACCGCACAAGCCGGTTCACACTCGTCAGTACAAGCACTGAACTTTCACACCTCCACTCAGATCAAAGCTCAAGCCCATGTTTGTAGACTCAGCTCTGGTTAGATAAGCTGCACGTACCTCTCAGATCTCTTCTGTGACCAGGGCAGGAGTCCCAATCTGCTGATCGCTCCCAGTGCGTCCGTCTTCCTGGAGAGTCTGAGAGATCCTGCAGTTTAAAACAGAGATGTGCGCTTGTTAGATTTAAACAGGAACAGGTCTTGTGTCTCCCTTGCACACTAACTGTTCTAATGCCCAAAATTTAAAGGGTTGCTTCCAGCGGCTTCATGCGACCAGATTTCTCTACCACATACACAGTAAAATACTATCAAAGCTGGCTTTGTTGTGCATTAAAGCGATTCATGAAAAAGATTGGTCAACATGTTAAAACATTGACATGGAAAACACTTCAAACAGGATCTTCTGAATTAAAGGGTAAATGTAAATGTAAATGATTTTGTTACTGGTAAAATGCACATTAACTGTTATAATGAGTCTTATTTGTGGTTTATTTTCTAGTTTTTGGGGCTAGGGTGTGCTTTTTTGTTATTGTTTTCAGGTGTGGCTATGAGGGCAGATTGAATGGATCCACCTGAGCTCTTTCTGGGTTCTTCTGCTTTTAAGCTTGGGATCTGCAGTCAGTCAGTGCTAGTTTGTTGATCCAAACCATGTTAGCAGCAGTCTTTATTCTTCTGCTTGTTATTACGAGAATTCTTGTTTGTGTTTTTCACTTTGTTTTTAATACCTTTTTCTACTCCTTTCAAAGCAAGCCACACTGAAGTCCACCAGCAAGACTTCCAGACCCCTGGATGAGAACTGTAGGCCAAACCAGCTACCATTCTTCAGGTTGTTTGCCTGAGAAGTTCTCTCTTGTCTTTTCCTTTTTTGGCTCTAAAAAGCAATTTCAGAATCTCTCTGCTTTACATATGGAACTGGGGGGACACACTGTTAATTTTTCCACTACAGTTAAAAATCTTGGCGTTATTATAGATAGTGAACTGACGTTTAAGAATCATATCTCTTATGTTACTAAGACTGCTTTCTTTCACCTCAGGAATATTGCTAAAGTGCGGAACATGCTGTCTATCGTAGATGCAGAAAAATTAGTGCATGCTTTCATGACCTCCAGAATGGACTATTGTAAGCTATTGTAATGCTCTGTTAGCCGGCTGTCCAGCCACCATGCTACAAAAATTACAGTTAGTCCAGAACGCAGCAGCTAGAGTTCTCACAAGAACAAAGAAATATGATCACATTACACCAGTTTTGTGCTCTCTTCATTGGCTTCCTGTACAATATCGCATTGACTACAAGATTCTGCTCCTTGCCTTTAAGGCGCTGAATGGCTTGGCTCCGGCCTACCTGAGTAGTCTCCTCTCACGATATATTCCAGCTCGCTCTCTCCGATCAAAAGAAGCAGGACTATTGATTGTACCAAAGGTTAGTAAATCCACAAGAGGTGGAAGAGCGTTCTCATATAGAGCCCCGAAGCTCTGGAATAAACTACCGGATGTTGTCCGCAGCTCAACTACGCTCACAGATTTCAAAACTAAATTAAAAACAAATCTGTTTAAACTGGCATTCCAATAATTATCTCTTGGTATTTGTCTAAACAGATATGGTGCCTGAGCACCATATAAATACAAACTGTTTGAAAAAACAATGTGGTTCAATGTTCCTCTCTAACCTATCCTCATTATTTATCTCTCCTCCTGCAGCTGATGCTGATCACTTGTTTGTTGTCTATGTTACAGTTTACTAACCGTTTTCTCCATTTCTTAGTTCCTGTTTTGTCTGTTTGTTTTGTTTGTTTTTTGTTTTTCAGGTCCTGTCCGGCAAACCGTTCATCGATGGATTTTTAGTTTGTATGTTCTTTATGCTGGGGAGGTGATTAGCGCCTGCCTCAGTCAGCGGGAGTCCCCTCTTAGAGAGAACTCCTGTCTGCTCTGCCTGATCCTCATGGGGACTTTGTGAAGCTGCTTTGAAAGCAATTGTTAAAGAAGCGCTATATAAAAACTGATTGATTGATTGATTGATGGAGTTTGGAGTCCAGTTGACTGGATCCCATTCGAACCTTTTACATTTTGATTTTTTACTCTGAAAGTGTAGTTTTGAGTTGTGGAATTCTCCCATATGTGTTAACAGATTCCATTTTTTAATTAAAAGGAGTTCAGAGCTCAGACAGAGCTCGTTTGTTTGGGTTCAAGAGAAAACTTCTTCTCCGTGAGTGCAGTGGATTGTGGGTAATATCAGCCAGTTAAGTGTCCATCAATCTGTACTTCAGAATATAACCAGAAAAAGTACACGTCCACAACCCTTTCAAATACTCTTTTTTTTTCTTTTTTTTTTATGTACACTATGGGTTAGGACACACCAATTCTCATTTCGCACCCATAAAGTGTGGATAGTTCACCAATTAGGATGCAGCAAGTAGCAATTAAAAATTATTTACAGACGACTAAAACAGATCATAGTTAAAGTGGACAATAAAATCAGGTGAGAGAGAAAAGCAGGACTGTTCGGACAGCAGTTCTAAGTTAGTAAACTCATATTTATTTAAATGTTTTTTTTTTTAGTCTGGATCTAAAAGGGAGTAAAGTTTAAACTCTTCTGGAAGTTGGTTGCAGCCGGAACAGAATAGGAACTGAAAGCAGACTCTCTCTGTTTAGAGCGAGCTTGTGGTACTAACTTATCTTTACCTAATGATCTCAGAAATCTGTTTGGATTCTATACAGTCAGCAGATATGTGATGGTGATATGTGATGTGATGAGATATGTGAGGGTGAAACTCTATTCTGAGAGTCACTATGTGCTCCGAGCTATAGTTCTGGTCAGGATCCATGCAGCTGCATTCGAAGCTGAAGCTGCCTAGTGGTCTTTTTGGGAGACAAGTAAAGAGACCATTACAATAATCCAGCCTGCTGCTGATAAAAACATGGACTATTTTCTCTAGATCCTGACTGGTGAGGAAGCATCTGATGTGTATTAAGTTAAATGTATTAAGTTATTGCTCTTACATGACTGCTGAATCCAGAATCACCAATTTGATACCAAAAGCAATCACAGTTTTCTGTTTATTAAATTGAAGAAATTTTGTGTCTATCCAGCTTTTAATCTAATCAAGGCATTTATAGAAAAAGTTCGTAGGGATGTAAATCGTTTGGAGAAAGGGCTAAGTAGATCTGAGTGTCATCAGCATAACTATGCATACTTGCAATCTTGCATATTCTCTTTATTTGACCCAGTTGACAAGGCTGAACCAAAGGGGTGCAAGAATTGAGCCTTGAGTGACCCCATATGAAACTTGTGTGATAATTTTTTCAAATTAGTTAAGAACAAATTAGTTAAGAATTATTACAAATTATTTAGAATTGTATTTGAGTGAAACATTTCAACTCAACAGAAATAGAATAGTTGTTGTGCCAAATCAGACAAAATCCACAAAAAAACAAATACATTTAAAAAATTTTACTTTAAAAAAAAATGTAATTTACACCAAAAAATTATAACAAATAAACCCTTGGTATGGCTGCATCTCTTTTATAATAACACAGGATATGGATAAAGTAGACAAATTCCTGATAGAGTCAAGCGCACTCCACCCTCTTGGAGCTGTTTTTGAGCGTTCTCACTCTGCACTCTGCACTCTGGATGGGATGGAGAAGGCTGATTTTAACAACACAGGCTTCATTCACAAGCTTTAAAAAGGTCTCAGAGTTGTAGAGATATCACTTAGTTTTCTTCACAGTGTCTGTGAGAAAGAGCTTTTGAGTTGTCCTCGAAAAATGAAACAAGAGTATTCAAACAGAGGTTGCATTACAGTGAGTGTCTGATTTAGAAAGTTTATTGTGGATGAGGCTGAGAATTCCGCCTAAAAAAAGCAAGCCTTTACTTTTTGTGCAAACAAACATGATTTCTTTTAAATTAATACGTAGTTTCACATTAGTAGCGTTTTAAAACAATTACTGTAATACCCAAGACTCAACATTTAGATAAATATACATTTAGAGTGCTACCTTAAAGCTGACTTGAAAACCTCTTTTTAGACAAGCATTTCAGTGCTAGGTTTGAGTGGTTTTTATCTGTTTATTTTAACAATATTGTTTTATTTTCTTACTGTTTCACCTTCTTATCTAAATTGGTCTTGTATTATTTATGTTGTTTTATGGTAAAGGCACTGCTGTTTCTTTTTTCGTTTAAGAGTTGTTATATTATTTTTATTATTAGTTCATATTATATGTATTATTCCTAGTATTATTGGTTTCAACACAATCTGTTGGCTTTAAAAGTCATTTTAAAAATGAAAAGAAAGCTTTCAACAATCTAAAAATCATTGTGTTATTGGTTTATTACAGTCATAAGTGTATCTATTAGTCATTGACAGTGTTTGAAAGCATTACACAGGACGTAGCTTTCTTACTGGTAAAGGCTTAAAGTTTGCAGCGGAGCCGTGCCGTCGAGCGACTATCTCCAGCCCGTTAGTGCGAGTGCCGGAGATTTAGACAGGTTTCGGTGTAGGGTGTGCTGGGACGAGCCAGTAACGAGAGCGATTAGGGAGAAAGTATATAAAGTCAGTAATTGCAGTCATTATCTGAGAGTTTTGCAATGAGTTAACATCACGGGAAGTCTGTCCAGAAAGCTCTACAGAGATAAGAGATAAGGTACAAGATGCTAAGACAACAGACTACCACGACAAGATTAAACATGCCAAGGACAGCCTAAAGCTCTTCAGGACTTTCAACTCACTCTCCTTCCCACCCCAACCTCCCGCAGTAACCTTTCTCACTGCAGATGACTTCATTGATCACTTCACAGACAAAACCCTCACCATCAGCCTGCAGTTTGCACCACCTCGCACCCAAATTCATCCACAATTCTTGACACCTTGCATGTCTTCATTCACTACATTTACAGAAGATCAGGTGTCCCCTCGATCCCATCCCCTTTCACCTTCTACAAACCATCTCATCTACAAACACACCTGCCCTCACTCACATCATCAACTCCTCGATCACTACCGGCATTTTCCCTAACACCTTCAAGGTGGCCAGAGTCACCCCTCTTCTCAAGAAATCTACTCTCAACACATCACTGGTGGACAATTACAGATCTGTCTCTCTGCTGCCCTATACTGCCAAACTCATTGAGCGGGTTCTGTTCAATCAACTCTCTTCTTTCCTGACTCAGAATAACAAGCTCGATGACAACCAATCAGGCTTCAAGAATGGACACTCAACTGAGACGGCTTTGTTGTCTGTAATGGAATCGCTGCGAGGTACCAGGGCTAACTACAGATCATCACTCCTCATCCGACTAGACCTCTCTGGTGCTTTTGACCCAGTCAACCATTAGACCCTTCGCTCCACTCTCTCTGCAATGGGCATCACTGGAACTTTACTCGATTGGCTTGAGTCCTATCTCACTGGTATATCTTTTAGTGTCGGGTGGAGGGGTGAAGTCTCCAGCAGACTAATATACTCACCGGGGTTCATCAGGGTTCTGTCCTTGGTCCCCTTCTCTTCTCCATCTACACCACTGGGCCCTAACATCCTCAGGCATGGATTCTCGTACCACTGCTATGCTGACAACACTCAGCTCTGTCGTTCCCCCCTGATGACCAGTCAGTAACACCCACATAACTGACTGCCTGAACGACATATCTACTTGGATGAAGAATCACTACAGCTCAACATGGCCAACTTCTGGTAATCCCGGCCAATCCCTCTGTGCATCACAACCTTCTATCCAATTAGAATCCTCTACAATCACCCCTTCTCCTTCAGTCAGGAATCTTGGAGGGATTTGGATGAACAGCTGTCTTTTAAAGGCCACATAACCAAGACAACTCAAGCGTGTAGGTTTGCACTGCACAACATTCGAAGATCAGGCCCTTCTTAACTGAGCATGCAACTAAACTTCTGGTTCAGGCTCTGGTCCTCTGACATCTGGACTACTGCAATGTTCTCCTAGCAGGCGTTCCAGCAAACACGCTCAAACCTCTGCATATGATCCAGAGCTCTGCAGCTTGTCTTATCTGCAAGGAACCAAAGCTTTTCATCACCGAATACTCCCCTCTTCATCACTCTTCACCGGCTACCCATTGCAACTTGAGTTAACACATGTTAGTTAAACCTTTTCGTTTGTGCAACAAGCTAAACCTCTATGTTAATGTGCCTTGTATCCTCTTTTATATCTGTTTCATTTTTTACTGAATGAGTAATCCTGCAGAATTTTTTTTGAAACTGTGAACTCATTGCTGGTTTGTTATTGGATTTCTTTTTTTCACACATATCTGAAATTCCAGTGCCTGAAGTCAGAAATAAAACTGTTCAGGGGAAAAATAGCATGTCCTATTATACTTCAAACCAACAGCTCTAATGAAAGCTACATTTTTCAGTATTAGGATATGAGGTGAAATTACTTGCATCAGTAGTACTTTACTCGTGTGTACTTTTAGAAAGACTACTTTTTACTCATACTTTGAGTATTATTTAGAATTATTACTTTCACTCTAGGAGCATCACGGTGGTGCAGTTGGTAGCGCGGTCGTCTCACAGCAAGAAGGTCGCTAGTTTGAGCCTCGGCTGGGTCAGTTGGCATTTCTGAGTTTGCATGCTCTCCCCATGATTACCCCAGGTGGTCTGGTTTCCCCCACAAGTCCAAAGACATGCGATATAAGTGAATTGAGAAAAAACAATTGTCCATAGAGTATGAATGTGAATGAGTGTTTGTGTGAATGTTTTCCAGCAATGGGTTGGGGCTGGAAAGGCATCCACCATGTAAAACATATGCCGGAATAGTTGGCGGTAGTTTCCCCGAAAGGGAAAAAGCCTACAAGATGATGGATGGAAAAAAAAAACTATTTAAAGTAATTATATATAAAAATTATTTTTTTGGGAAGTAATGCTACTTTTACTTGAGGATGATATTTCAATAATATTTTCACCACTGCAGCGCAGTGGGTAGCACGGTCGTCTCATAGCAAGAAGGTCGCTGGTTCGAGCCTTGGCTGGGTCGGTTGGCATTTCTGTGTGGAGTTTGCATGTTCTCCCCGTGATCGCGTGGGTTTTCTCCAGGTGCTCCGGTTTCCCCACAAGTCCAAAAACATGCAGTATAAGTGAATTGAGTAAGAACAATTGTCCATAGTGTTAAAGTGTGAATGAGTGTGTGTGTGAATGTTTCCCAGCGATGGGTTGCGGCTGGAAGGGCATCCGCCGCATAAAACATATGCCAGAGAGTTGGCGGTTCATTCCGCTGTGGCGACCCCGAAAGGGAAAAAAAGCCGACATGAAAATGATTGAATGAATGAATGAATTTTCACCACTGCCTTCTACCTACAGCTTTAAACATGTGTGATTGAATAAAAACATGAGATTGCCACAGATAAAAAAATGTATAATTTTAATGGTCTTGGAAGTTGTCGCTTGAGTGTCTGCACAGAGCAAGAAACAGCTATGTTCCACCTTTGCAGTAATGCACTGATATGTTTAGGTGTACATATTGTGCTTAGGAACCTTTGAAAGCTTTATACAGTTGTTCTGAAATGTTGCTATCCTTGTCTGATGTCTGAATGTTAAGGAATATTGTGTTGGAGCGACTGCGGGCTCTCATTACAGCAGGGGCGGAGCCAGAGCACATGGGATCTTCTATGACTGGAATGCTCCTCAAATGTTAGGCCTTGCCACCAGCCAAACAACTAATCCCTCCATAAAGCCCCTGCTACACACTCGAAATTAAACATCAGAATGTGCTTAGATTAATCACCTCCCACTACATTCGCTTAGCACTGATAGGAGACCAGCTTGTTTGTCAGCATCTTCTATTGAAAAGAGGGAGCATCTCAAGTTACTCATGAGTGGAAGTTTCCATTAGGCTTGGGTGTAAAAGACGGCTGTTATTAAGATCCACAGGTGACGTGGCAGCAGGAGTACTCACCCGCTGGCTTTTTTTTTACAAATTAAAAATTTTAATTCCACCTAAAGTGAAAAGCTTCATACTTGTTCATGTATCAAAATGATTTTTGATGAATTGTGTTAGAATGCAATGATTTATTTCTTATGTGGTCTCAACAATGTTGGGATTTATTTTAGAGTACAACTGGTTTCTATTTCGGCTGATTGATAACATTTTTGGGGTGATACTTAATTTTGCATAGAGCAGGTTTGTATAGAACATTTAAAACAACATCTTGCACTTTACATCAATGCAAAACACCTTTACTGTAACACAAAGTAGAAAATAAAATGACATTTAAAAAACAGCCTAGCTGAAAAGAAAGGTCAATTCTTTT
Source organism: Danionella dracula (assembly GCA_900490495.1). Classification (NCBI taxonomy): domain Eukaryota; kingdom Metazoa; phylum Chordata; class Actinopteri; order Cypriniformes; family Danionidae; genus Danionella; species Danionella dracula. The sequence continues at coordinate 4,053,399 of UELW01000345.1, read as the reverse complement.
CAGTTCTGTATATGTGAAGAAGTGTTTTTAACAATTGCTAAAAATTGGAAAAATCTAATGTGAGCTGGAAGACCATTTTCCGACTTGATCACCAGAAATTTCTTTGCAAGATTCTTATTAAAAAAAAGAATTCAAAGATTTAAAATCTGTGTCTGCAGACACAACAGTAGAGGAAATTTTCAATTTTGTACATTTTTGTACATTTACATATGCATTTAACAGATGCTTTTGTCCAAAGCGACTTACAGTAGGGAAGAGACAATTGTTACACAGTCAAAGTCTATCTCGGTTTGCTCGTAGTAGAAGTTGTTTCAGCTGATCAATCAACCATAGCAGGAATAAAATAAAGAGAAAAGAGGGGGAAAAAAGTGTTGCCTAAAGAGAAGAGTATTCCGTTGATAATTAAAAGCTGTTAGTGTTGCTGCTTTCCTGACTGGATCAACAACATTTTGTTCCACCAGCCAGGGACAGTGAGAGAGAAGGTTCTGCTGAGAGAATAGTTTTGATGAAAGGAAAACTGCTCTACTGCTTTCTCTTGTTTCACAAGTAATTTATTAACAAACAGGTAACTTTATAGTTAGTCTGCAAAATAGAATAAAACAAAAATCAGAGAACGTCTTGAAGAACCTGGCCTGCTGACATATGACAACCGCTCCTTGTAGTATGGCAATAGTACATTTTTAACACACAACTTTAGACCTTGTCTGTCCATGGCTAGATTCAGACTATAGCCCAAAGTTACACAATTAAGATTTTTTTTTGCTCTGTGCCCAATAATCAGGGTTGCATTCATATGATAAATCAAGTCTTTTTTGTGTATTTTTTATCATCGAGTCAAACTTAAACATGGTTTATCATAGATACAAGTTACCGGAGAAGTCTTTTATTGAAATTGTGGGAAACAGTGTTAACTCTACAACAAAACATGTTGGTTTTATTATAGATAGTGAACTTGATGTTTAAAATCCATATCTCTTATATTACTAAGACTGTACGCCTCCTATGTTACACCTGCTGTCACCTCAAGAACATTGCTAAAGTATGCAACATTCTGTCTATTTTAGATGCAGAAAAATTTGTTCATGCCTTCATGAACTCCAGAATGCATTATTGTAATGATATGTTAGCCGGATCCCAGTCCGCGCTACATAAATTACAGTTATTCCAAAATGCAGTAGCTAGAGTTCTCAAAAGAACAAAGAAATATGAAGCCATTACACTGGTTCTGTGCTCTCTTCTGTGCTTGGCTTCCTGTAAAATATTGCATCAACTATAAGATACTGCTTCTAGCCGTTAAAGCGCTGAATGCCTTGACTCCGGTCTACCTGAGAAGTCTCCTATCATGATATATCCCTGCTCAATAGATTCGATACAAGAAGCAGATCTACGTTCCGACTATTTTGTAAATCCACCAGAAGAGTAAGAACGTTCTCATATAGAGCCCCAAAGCTCTGGAACAAACTCCCACAGTGTACTCCCAGATGAGCAATAGAGAATAGAGGTGTTGTAGAATATTAAACTCTTCTCTCTCTCTCTCTCTCATAGAAATCACTCCGGAGGCAGGGTACAGAACAGCAGCAACGACGGCCACTTTATTTTGCACTTCTTATTTAAAACAAAATACTGAAATTGTACTCTATTGGAGCGAAAGAGCTAATCGTAAAAGGAGAGAAGGAAGAAAAGCCGGAAAGAGAGCGCGAAAGTCTCCATGCACCCTAATTTATGGCCTCCCAAGTGACGGGCCCCTCACTGCCTGGAGACTCCGCCTACTCCACCTCCCTCCCTCACAGGCAGGCAGAGACCTTAAACACACATTCAATATGATTAATGAAATGCTAATAAAAATACAATAGGTTGCTGCTGGAAGGGCATCCGCCGCGTAAAACATATGCTAGAGAGTTGGCGGTTCATTCCGCTGTGGCGACCTCGAAAGGGAAGAAAGCCGACATGAAGATGAATGAATGAATAATAAAAATACTCATTATTACTAATCCCCAATATAATTATTTAAAATTTCTATCACATAGGCGAGCTGTCCGACTGAGGAGTCCGAAACCAAGAGGGAAACCTGAGCTTGGAGAAAGCTCTTTCAAGTGGTGAAGGAGTGGAAGAAGGAATAGGTTGCACAATGTTGATGTTGTCCCCTTAGGTTATTTCTTATATACTGGAAATGTGGATAGGCGGGACCATTCGATTTTAAATGGTCAATCAGCCAAGCTCCTTCTGAACTCATGTTAGTTAATGATTAACCTCGTGTAAGGTTAAGAGCAAGAATCGCCAAATACTGGGGGATAATTGTGGACATTTGTTTGGATTTTTCTCCCTCCTCACTCAAAATCTGACTGTGATAAAAAAGGAAAGGACAATAAATCAGGTCATTTTAACATTACTTTAAGTAGACAAAAATAATAGAAATCACAGTCGGCCAATTTGGTTGTAAAAAATGTAAATTGGTTATGGATAAGCATCACTAGAACACAGGATAGCTCCTGCTCTAAAAGCAGTATATAGGTTAGTTTCTGAGGAACTCTGCCTGTGGCTTCTCCTGACTGTGACAGAATTCATTATACATTACAGAGGCCTCCTGTGCATGTGTTAACAGCACTACAACAAATGTACCCATCCAACTTTTATAAACATGAACATATAGGAGCGTCCTTAATTTAAGATCCACGGTGTGCTTGAATGAACAAAACTAATTAGAAACCCTGATAGCGCCGCTCCAACTAGTATTTCATGAAGAGAAATCAAGACTTCATGTCATCGGATGGATTTGTGTAGGTATCACACCACTATTTCTTTTATTCATTGCACTCTAGATATTTTCTGGCATTAATTGGGTGTAATTATAGTAGTTAAATTGTGTTATCTAATGGATGTTGTATTTTTGGTGTGTTCTTTTAAAAATATTTTATTTAAGGGGAGTGTGTTCTTAAATACCTACTGTTATCCAGATGCCTTTCTGAGAAAATAGGACAAAAAAGTCAGCCATTAAAGATTTTGAGACCCTCACACAATCCACAGGACTGGGGAAACCCAAATGCGGTGCAGAGCTGGATAATTGATGGACATATTAATGATCAGAGTGTATAAGCTGACCTGTGACCTGCATCTTATGCTTACGATGTTCTTACAAATGATAGTACCAAAAACATTCATTTGAGGAGCATGTAAAGATCATTGTAGATTTACGAGTGGTTTGGAGTGATCATAAAGGGTATAAAATCCATCTTAAGAAGAGAATAAACGAGGACACCTACAGGATAATCACACATTTAAATTTAATGAAGCACAATGATATGTTAAAATAAGTGTGATCAGTACTTTATCGGACATATAAAAAAAGCTATTAAAAAATGTTAAACATGGATGGAAATATAACCAGAAAATTAATAAACAAAACATGTGAAGGACTTAAAATCCTGAGTGACCCGTAACTGATGGCCCTCACCTGTAGATGCTGTTAGAGTTCTATATGAGCTCACCGAGTTTAGTACCTTCAAGTTGCTTTTTTAAGGATTGAGGCCAGGCGCTCATGAAACTTAGCCCTGTGTAGCTTTAGCCACACAGCGTAAGAGTAGATGATGATGAAAATATATACTGCGTCCCAATCCAAACACTTGAACTGCACCCTTAAAGTAGAAACTCATTTTTAGAAAAAAAATGTAAATCCTTTTAGTGTGTGTGATTCTCATTTTGCACCCATAGAAGTGCGGATAGTGAACCGATTGGAATGCGGCAAAACACTATAAAAAGCTTAAAATCTACAGTTACATTAAAACACAGATGTTGTTAAAATGAACAACAAAGCATTTAAAGCTTAAAAATATGACGTATGAGTGCGAAATGTCTCAAATAAAGGTGAATTAATTGAAATGTAAGGGGAAACAATGTACTGAAGACTTTGCACATTTTTTTATTTGACAATGTGCAGTATAAACATTAATAGATTACTTTTACTTAACCCTAACCCTAACCCTTAATTATATCAAATCAATAATTTTAGTTCTCCAAATCATGTGAATGTGTTTTTTCCCGCTTTCATTAGTAAACGAGTATCTACACAAAAATTGTTTTAAAATGTAAAAAAACACAATTCCTTTCACATTGGAAATAAATATATTTTTCACCACTGATAACTGCACAATTAATCTGAAAGATTTATTAACATTGAATACACAAAACGGCAAATAAGTATAAAAATGATCAGTATTTCTGATAATTATTTGGTGGATGTGCCCCATTGTAAAACTCTGGTGGTGAAACTGACATCACTCTTTAAATCTGCTTCCCTGAGTTCATATAGTGAAACGATTAAGACCCAGGTTGAACAGAATCATGTTGGTTTGTCTAATCTGTCTGATATCCTCTTAAAGTGTAGCACAAGACCCATTTAATGGATGATTACAGCAAAACCAGTCAGTAAGAATTAATGAAAGTAAGCATTTTCAAAAATCAGATGAACCAATCATCTCATTTCCAGATGTTACATCATTGCTTAGATTTTTTTTCTTGCAGTGTAAGCGTTCAAATGAGATGACTCCTTGAACATCAAGAAAGCTTGAATTTAGGTTTAGATAGTAGTGAAGAGTTAATGAATATTGAAAATCTTTCTCTGCCGCCTGATTTCTGCATTCAGAAGCTGTAAGTGCACAAGTAGAGCTGTCCTTGAGGTTGCCATCTAATGCCCTAGATAAGCTTCATGCTGAAAAAATAAGCAAGCTGTATAAACGACAGAAATTACCCCAAAACACTGCACACTATCTCATTGCTTAAACGATTTTGTGTTTTATGAGCTTGAGAAACCACATTGGTCCAAACCTTGAATCCTTCTTCAATGCAATGGCCAAATTAGTGTCCTTCAAGCTGTTGAAAAGCAGCAGCGCATCAGAGACCTGCCAAGAGCTATAAACATCACTGAATGTCACTGAATGAGCATCACTGCAGAGAAACGATGTACAAATGGCTTAAAGTACTTCACGTAGTGAGGAAGGTCAAACCATGTTCCTTTTCTAACACAAAAACATGAAAATCTGGACCTAGAATGGAAAAAGTGAAACAAAAAGAGAAAGTGAATGCGTTGAAGACCACTGAGGACTTACAGAGGGGAGAAGCATGATATGAAATCTGACTTCCAAGACATCCTAAAGGGAGCACAGAAATAGTACAGTAGTATAGAATGCATGCATCACTTATACATTCACTGGATACTTTCCTAGGTACACTTTGGTGTTCAGAATGCAGCCTAAAGTGACCAAAATCAGTTTTTTTGCCCCTATTTGACATGTATCTGATATTTCATGGCAGTCTGAACAGTTATCTTTGAAGAGTTAGTGATGCTTATCAAACTTACTCAAGCTTAAGCAACCTCTTCTACTGTTTGCTAAATTGCTCCATTTCAGATCCTCTGTACGAAATGTAGTGTATGAAAAGTTAGAATTAGAGTCCCATATCTCAGGCATACAATTTAAACCTTACCCCGCAGCACTCTGTTTCAAGGGTCAAGGAGTATGGTTAGGTGAAAAGAATGGGCTGGCTAGAAATGGAACTTAGCCAAATTCCTAACACGTAACCAATGAATTGGATTCCAGTTTATGTCCTTAATGACAATAAACCAATCAATCATTAATGAATAAATTAATCAACCAATGAATGAATAATCAATCAAGAAATCAATTAACCAATCAATCAATCAACTAACCAATCAACCAACCAAATCAATCAACCAACTGACCATCCATTCAACCGACAAATCAATTAACCAACTAGCCAACCATTCAACCAACCATCGACCAACTAGCTTAACCTTCAACCAAACAACCAATCAATCAATCAACTAACCAACCATTCAATCAACCAACCAACTAACCAACTATTCAATCAACCAACCAAGCAACTATTCAACCCTCCAATCAACTATTCAATCAACTAACTAAACAACCATTCATTCAATCAACCAACTAACCATGAATTCAACCGACAAATCAATTAACCAACTAGCCAAATCAATTCAACCAACCATCAACCAACTAACCAACCATTCATTCAACCAACCAATCAATCAATCAACTTACAAACCATTCTAACAACCAACCAACTAACCAATCAATCAACCAACTAGCCAACCAACTAACTAACCAATCATTCAATCAATGAATCAACCAACCAACTATTCAAACAATCAACCAACTAGCCAACCAACTAACTAATCCACAACCACCTAACCAATCAACCAACCAACTAACCAAAATTTCAGCCAACCAACTAACCAACAAACAAACAAACCATTCAACCAATTAACCAACCATTCAACAAATCAACCAGTAATATATCTATATAGGGATTTTTGCAGTTGCTTTTAAGCAGCTTTACAGAGGCCAAATGTGGATTCCTAGAGTTTAATAAGAATTTCTATTAGATAAGTGAACGGTACCTTAGAAGATTCATCCGTGTACTCTACATGCCTGCCATCTAATAATTCCTCTGTACTCATCACGTCACACTTTAACAAGTTTAAAAGCACAAACATTTCATTTGAGATGTTCAAACACTCTCATTTGAGAATAGGATACCGAGTCAGGTTCACAATTGCAACCCTAGATATTCCTCTCTATTGTAACATCAAGAAATGACCAATTTAAAAGCACAAACATCTAATTTCTAAATACAAATGTGATCCTGTAACAAACTCAGAAAAAACAGTGGAAAGTAGAACACAGTGAAGGGATAAAGCAGAAACTTATAGCTTAGTGTGGTCTTACAATGTTGCATTTTTTGCTTAAGATACGCTGTGCACAGGTGCAGAAGCTGCTACGCTTTTCCTGCCAGAGAGAGGAGCTGTGGGAATCTCCCTGATTGCAAAACAAAGCTCAAGCAGCATGATTTGCCTTGATAAAAAATTGCTGTCATTTTTTACCATTTTAAAAATGGACTCGAATCCAAAATGTCCGAATCCAACTAAAATAACATGCCTGACAGTTCAAATCCAGTTGATAATAGAGCAAAAAGAGGTCCAAGTTCTTCTAACACTATCCACAAATAAAGTTTACTTTTCACTGCAAACATTCTCTGAAAAATTGTGCTTAATGGTGAAATTTCCAGAAGACCAGATTGAACAGGTGTACCTAATAAAGAGGCCAGAGAGAATACATTCACATTTCAAGCCATTTTCACAAATGCAACCCATTTCCTGCCAAATAAGGAGCCAGCAAACAACACGTAATCAGCTTCAGAGTGTTTTATTAAATGAGAAGTTAGGGCTGCACATCAAACACTCTCAGTCAAGTTGACATAACTGAAACGTCCAAAGATACCGTCTATACAGTTTGGTGACTTAGTCTTGAGGTGCAGCCAGAAAAATAACAGAAGCAACTTCACAACATGCTTGAAGGGTCGTTCCACAAATAGGCTGGCGTCCTTGGTGCTGGTATGCTTGCACAATGACACAAACAATGCAAAACTGACAGCTTCTTAATCTTCTGAGCATGGTAGTGTTTACTTAAGCTAGTAAAATATTTAATTTAGATTTATTTTAGAGCATAAAATGTAAACAAAACATTTTATAATGCAACAGTGCTAGTTTTTAAATGAATTACACATACAATTTTCTTGAAAGGCAGCCAAGACATCAAACTTTAACACCAATTTAGTAAAGCTGCCCTGCACAGTCCAAACATGAGCGCTCTCAGAGCACGAATAACCGAGGTGCACCAGCTTTTAATAGTCCAGATGTTTGCAAATGTTCTGCAGAAGCTTAAACAGCAGTCCTCAAAAGAGAAGCCTCCTCTCGAACTAAGAAAGTATCCTCCCCAATTAAAAAAATGGTGAACCAAAGACAAAATGTAATCTCGTAAACATCCAACTGAACAAATAAAAAAAAATGCTCAAAAGAAAACAGTGTCCAGCCCTTTGTGAAACTGTAAAAAGTAAAGAAACAAACACACTCAAGAGTCGACTCCAGCTAACCAAAACCTGCCGTTTTCCCCTCTCCAAAAAGAAAAACATTGATTAGATGAGTGTCAGGCGAAGTCAGGAGAAAAACAAAACGCAAGCACATCCAGAAGCAAAGGAGGACGTGAGAAAGAGGTGAAGAAAAGAGAAAATTAGGAGGAAGTACTCACCGGTGAAAATGTCAGCGAGCAAAAATGTGGAAAGAGCAAAGAGAGAGAGAGAGAGAGCAGAGGAGCTGACAGCGGCGAAGAGACTGAACTGAGGAGGAGAGCAGCGATGCGCTTCAGCAGTATCTACAGAGAGAGCTGTGGAGCAAACCATTGTGAACTGGAGGGGGAGATGCTACGAGCTTCTTATTAAGATATCAAGCATTCGAATGAAGCACTGCTTGACAAGAAAGCTGCATAGGTTTAAAATGTGTTTTTGTTTTTTGTGCTTTTATTAAGTTGAGAAGATGAAAATGATGTTTTTTTCTGCTGTATATGTTAAATAACCCCTATTATGGCTTGCCTCAATGGTTGTGGTGAAGATTGTATTGGTTTTAAAGGAGAGTGTAATGATCTCTGTGGGACCCTTAACCGTAATTAGATTGGTAATGCATTGAAAGGGTCATGAACTGAGAAATCCAAAAAATACTTGATTTGTTGATATACAAGAGCTCATCCAACTATAAAACAACACAGCCTCAAAACTCAAAATGTTTCCTTTTCATTTTAAAGCCAACGAGAACGAGTTCCTAGATAAGATGAATTTTCAAGGGCTACACCCTGCTGTTGTGCAATATAAAGTGGCTTAACTGTAATACACCTATACCTGTTACAAGGAGGTGGGGTCAGAAGTGAGCAGGTTCTCATTCACTCCCATGTTAAATTTGAAGCTGAAAAAAACAATAAGTTACTCTGGTTGCGTCACGTGGAGGAGGGGTTTATTTTGAACGAGTCACTATACTAATCATTAGGGATTTTCGAAAATCCATTTATAAAATCCATTTAAATTACATGTAGATTATAAGAAAACTAAAACTTTTTTATGTGCGTCAACTTATTGCTTGAGAACTCCAAAATCAAATAAGAACCTTTAAAAATCACAATAGGGGCACTTTAAGCATGAGGTGATTGTCTATATGAGTCAAATATGTATTTATTATAAACAATGCAGAGAAGAATTTCAAATCATACATAAAGCACCCACTATGCTTCTCTCAAAGACATACAACAGACAACAACACTCAGGGCAGGGATTACCAAGCTGTTTTTCTTGGGTATTTACCGTATCTCCACGGGGCTTAAGTGCCTATTTCACATCAGTTTTTTTTGGTTTATGTTGTGATAGAGACATCACACTGTGTGCAAGCAACTTCTCTTACCCTCAAGCCCTCAGCTACGAGATAAAATTAAACCAAGCATTCAAGATTTAATTCAATTCCTCTGAGGGAAGCCAAACTGGATCCGACGGAACAAATACAGATATACAACCGATAACACAGGAGCTCAGAAGCAAAGGTGACAGTGTGAAAGCGGTGATGAGTCGGAAGAGAAAATAACGAAATAAATCCAGACATCAGCATCTGCTCCGGGTTGAACCTCCTCCAAACTCACAGCTTCGCACCGTCCCTTGAGAGTTTAACTCTCTCTGTGGTGCTCTCAAGATTTGTTGAATCCTGTTAACCACGGGGAAAAAAGCCTTGAAGAGGAGATCCCATTAAAGCGACTGCATGCAGGAGACAAAAGGGATCTGTGAGGATTTGTCGCGCTGTGATTTGCTTATTTCAGACGCCATGAAGAAGAAACCAAACTAAATGTCACGCGGGTCCTCTGAGAAAACGCTACACGAACAAAAAGAGGCTCAATTTTATGAGAGTAAAGTTGAAGAGAAACGAAGCTAACATCTATGCAACTTCTTTCTTCTGTAAAACATCAGTTGTGAGAAGCTGTGTCATGTTTTCAGAACCAATATCTTCATTATGCAAAAACCTCAGCTGGAGGAACATCAAATTTATCTTGTTATTTAACCTTGAATGCCAGAATCATACAAATAACACATTTGGGAAAAGCTGTTGACCTTTTTGCAGTGAGTTTCACACAATAGAGACGCTCACATTAGTGACTTGTGAAAAAGTGGTTTGTTTGGTTACAAACACCTCAATGCTAATTTGGTTTTTCAATGCATCAGGTAATTAAACAGAGGGCAATGGCACGTCGTTAACCAGCAAAGCCCCTCATTGGCTGCAAAGATATCGATGAACCGAGAGTCTCGATAACTCCTTGATGCTTCACTGAACACTGAAAGTCAAGCTTTAACAAGAGGAAAAGCTTCTGGGAAAAGCCTGGTCAGGTGAAGCCAGGGCACCAGAGATCATGTGTTAACACATCATCAAACACACGCAGCATGGAGGGAGCGAGGTGAAGACTCTAGAGAAAATGGCAGATGTCCAGACTTGCTCTGTTATGCTTTGGTATTGGCAAAAAATAAATGTAAAGAAAAAGTTCAGACCAATGTCGGATTCTCAGTTGAATTTCTTTTAATTTTTGTTTGATTCTTTATTTAGATTTTCCACACCTGCAGTGATTCATTTAAGTGATGATTTTAAAAAGATATTGACGTGAACTGTTAATTTGTGGTGTAGATGAATGGGTGGAAGTTTCTTTTAACAGAAGGGAGAGTCAATAAGAAAAAAATTATTAATTTTGGCCGTGGATTACAAATGAACTGTGTGTCATATAATTGGCAATTGGTCCCAGATGCCATTGGTTATCAACCATCTTACTACTGTATAAATAACCAAAGCTTTTCTTGACGCTTAAAGCAAAACACCCACCACCTATCCTTTCACCTCTCATTTTTCGTGGTTGAGGCGGGGTCTCGGGCCAGGGTCACTCCCAGGCTCCGGGGCCCTTCCTTCGACAGCTCAACCAGTACACTTCTTATCGCTCTCCAAAAATGCTTTGTGACTGGGAAATTTGATGTAAGAACATTTGTGAAAAAAGATATGCTATCAGTAAAAAAACCCTGCTTTTATCATTCGTTTTCCAGCATGAAGACCGTCATTGTGGGGTTTTTTCTGGTTCAATGAAAAAAAAAAAAAGATTTTTCTTCAAAACTTTTCATTACATTGCTAATTGTGCTGACAAATATATCAAGCCAACAAAATGTAAACAATAATGAAAAATATAATTTAATGTATACGTAAACTTATAAATATGAGCTCTTTCTAAATGAACTTTTTGTGTTTGTTTTGTTTTCTACCAACACAATCACTTTAAGAATAAATACATTTATTTTTCATTTTATTGCTAATGTTTTAATTTCTTCAGACTGTTGCTCACATTTATGTACCATTGTGTATAACATTATGTATACTACCATTATGTAAAACACCTCTGTCTTTCTAATTGACAAAGTGCTTATTAAGTTTTGGTTGTACAAAAGTAATATTTGATCTCCAACTAAAGGTCAAAATGTGTATTTATTGCACACTATGTCTGACACAAAGGCCTGGACATATTTCTTATATTTCCATTAGACATAAGAGATATTTGAGAAGTTTGATTCATAATTTTATCATTTCTGTCGAGATTTTACTTGATTGTTTTTAAACGTCTGCTGAATTTTTGTGAAGAATGGTTTAAGAAATGTATTTATAAGAAGTAAAAAATGTTGCATTACACATAATGTCAGTAAAATGATGCGCTATTCAAATAAAAGAGTTTAAAAGTCTGAAAAAAAGTAAAAATTTACTTTAAGTGAAACTGCCGTAATATAGTTTTGAGGGTCATGAAGCTTAGGGAGTCACCAGAGAAGACCAGAAAAAAAGTTTATTCGTTAAATAGTATGGATGGTGTGTACAGGTTATATGATGAAGTAAAAAAGAAAGACAAAAAGTTTATATCGCTCAATTTTAGCAATCATTTTTTGCTCACACAGCAATAACAGCTTAGTCAGGAGTCTTCCTCATTCGAGGTCAAGAGCCAACTGTCTTAAAAACACTCTAACCCATCCAAATCAATTGGTTGAAACCCTTTTAAACAAGAATAGGGATACAATCAAAAAAACAATAATTGAAAAAGAACATTAAACATGATCGGAAATAAATCAATAACGTGTAGACATAACTATATAACAAAAATACTTTAAAGGCCTTCAAATCATGATTAAATGTAACACATTTTAGAAATTTTAATTATTGGCCAAACTAAACCCAACATAATATTTTTATCTTAAAAAGACTTATGTCATAAAAGAATGTGATGCAGACCCCATCTCTTTTGATGTGGCTAGGAAAATGACTTGAGAGACTCGTGCTGAAATGAAAGCAACCGACAACAACTCAAACTCAATGGATCGACAAAACATCTTTAAATACATGGTAAACTGAAATGATTGTGTCTTGTGCCCTTATTTGTGTTACTTTATAAAGATCATTCTTATTCTTAATAAAGCGGTTGTGACATTCGCGGATATGTGCACCTATTCATGAATATACACAACCCTCAACAAGGTGATGGCTCTCCTTACAAACGTGTACAAACAAACACTTGCCGTTCTTAAACTGGTTTTAATTTATTTGGTCACTCTTCATCATCACAGAAAAAAAGGCCTTGATATATTTCTAAATATTTACATCAATACTTTTTTTTCCAGAATTAAACATGTTTTAGAATGAAGCCCCACCAATTAAATTTTTTTTTCTCCTGCTCAAATTCTACATCTAGTTTTTACATTTCTACAAATCTTAAAACTTATTGTACAGCTGTAAAAAAAAAACTATAAAAAAAACAATACCCTATTCAAGAGTAAAGCTAGTCTGGAAGCTTCTGATTGGCGTCTAACTAGGTGTTTCTAACTAGGTGTTCCACCCAGCTATGACTGGACATCTACCAAATTTGAACAGTTTATGGTTTTACGAGAATGGTTTCCTAAAAAAAAAAAAAAGGAAATAAGATATCCAATTGGTGCAATCCACCACTAACTATCCAGTTAATGTAGAGATAAAGTAAGTTAGGATCTCACAAGGTGTTCGTTACAGATTTAACAGCAACTATGTCATACAAGTCACCCCTCAAATATAGTTCCTAAAAACAAAAACACATCCTGAAAGGAAGAAAAAGATGCAAGCGAACCTTTACCTGCAGAAGAAAAACTATCCTTGCATCCCTCGAGTTCACAGTTGTTTAGTCAATCAATGATTACTTTGATGATCTTCCTCCTGAACATGTCTGTGATTCATTGTGCAAGATTGATTCAGGACTCTTAGGTATCAGAGGCTTTAACATAGATTTAATACAGCTATTTTGGAACCACTGAAGTCTGCAGCAAAACTATACCCCTAAGGTCAGCAATTTGTCCTTTAGTACATCACAAAAACTCATAAAGCAGGATAAACAAGGAAAAAAATATGCATGCATAATAAGTTGTTTTCCATCAAGAGTTCTGGGTTGAACTTTAGGTTAATGAGCCACTCAATAATGTATCCAGATATTCCTCGGGTCAGTGCAGCACAAGGACTCCCTCACCGAACTATGAATAACCTTAATGCTGCACGTTTTACAAGTGTTCTGTAATACCACAGCTAATATTGTACATACCTGTGAAAGAGGTTTTTAGGCAAGAATGAGAAATGCATCAAACACTTTTCCATCAGTTCAAAAAATGAAAAAGTGAAGAATTGATTGATGCTTTTTGAAGCATACGTGCTCAGATCTCGCCTATCGATAAGACGTGGTGCAGAAGGCTTTCTCGCTTTATGTTCACACGCTTCAGATGTAGATGTAGCAGGGAAGAATGAGAGCGAGGACTATTGTAAAATGCCAAATGTAGAACTGAATTTCTTTGATCGTAAATGTAATGCGTTAGCTAAGCTGAATGGGTTGGGTTTCTAAGGGTATATTGTGTTAAATAGAAAAGATTTTCTTCTGCTTCCCGAGGTAAAGATTTAAAGTTAACTCAAGCTTAACGTGTGCCTCAAGCACAGATATTCATATACACAAAAATATGTGAAGTATAAAGAGAACATCCTAATCCGTTTGGCATAACATAAATCTTACTAATCACTCAACATGAATCTTTTGAATTGTAAGCATGATAAAAGAAAATGACTCTTTCACGAGTTTACTCTTGCTTATAATTGCCTAGTATCGTAAGCATGAAGGGCGAGTAAGCGTACTAGGCAAATAAGGAGTCCGAGTGATCAGAGAAGGCTGAACAAATTTTCATAACGAAAACACATTACTGATGAATTCTGTGGAAGTACAGAATGAGCATTATTCAGAAAAGTGATTCTTTGAAGATTTTATGATTTTGTTTTCTTTCTGCTTTTTTATTTTTATAAAAATGTACCCAACACACCAACTTCTCTGCCTTTTGAAACTATTTATTGTATCTATGCATATTTTTAAATAAATCAATTACAAGTTTGCTCTTTTATAATTGCCTAGTATCACCAGCGAGAGGGTCTAGCAATAGAGAACCGTACTAGGGGAGCTATCCGAGTGAGGAGTCCGGGACCAGGAGGGAACTTGTGCCTGGAGAAAGCCCCTCTTGAAGTGGCAAAGGAGTGGAAGGAGGGATAGCTTGCACAACATTGATGTCCCTCTAGGTCGTGTCTAAAATATTGGAAGATATTGTAGATAGAACCATTTGATTGGATGGTCAATTATTATGGATGGACAAGCTTTTCCCAAACGTATTTGAATAACCAACCTAAAAGTCCAGAATTAACAACAACTATGCCATTCTGCCAAAACACACGCATTGTAGTAGACTGTGTCTCCAAATAATCTAATGTAGTGTTACCCTCATATTCCTCAAACATCTCCCACAAGATGAATTTGGTTGATAGACTCCATTCTGTGCTCATTGGCTTTCGGAAATCAGAAACTGAACCTGAGGCAAACACTGTTAAACCAAAGAAAATATTTAGACCATGTTTTTTTGTTTGTTTCTAAAGAATTCCACGCATTTTATAACCGGTTTGCCTTGTGCTGCTAACTGAATTGACTGCATTGTGGTGTTGAGATCTGTTCCCTTGCATATTAACCAAGACCGACCCTAACTATGCAGTTAAATGATGTCAATCAAAAGACCTCACAGCCAATCAGAATGAAGCATTTAATCACACTACTGTATGCCGTTCACATGAATCTATGCTAGTTTTGCGTTTTGATTGTTACTGTTTAATTTTTTGTTTGTCTCAAGTGTAGAGAAAACACTCCCAAAAGGCTGCGATTCAAACTAAGAATCCTCGTGCTTGTTGGTCAGGCATCCTCCACGCTGAGGCAGTGACATTTCACTCTGCGAGTTTGCTTTAAAGGATCTAAAAACAAGCTGAATGCGCATTGTACTGGGGACAAGATCAAAGCGACTCGTGCCATTGTTTGGCATTTTCAGAGAAGCGCCTGCACCTCCTCATCACTGCGGTGTGATAGCGGGGCGTCCCTGGCATTTCAGCGGGGTCGCACGTGTGAGGACAGGAGTGTCCAGATCAGAGAGTCGCAGGGATGATGCTGAAGCTGTCTGTCAGCAGCTCGCTAACACACCGGAGCATCGGGACCAGCTCTCAGCGCTGGCGTTTCCATCCCGGTTCCAATGGAAGGAATCTTTCAGCAACCAAAATGTCTCTGAATTTTTGGTTTTAGAAACAATCTGTGATTATAAGGAAATATTTAAAACGTATTTAGAAAAGATTTTAAAAAATTTTATCAATAAAGCAGAATATTTAAATATCTGATGTTTTATGGAAATAAGTACACATATTTTCAACATTTAAAAAAAATATTATATGGGTTTCTATCATAACAGGATTACATTTGAATAGTGTTTATTGATATATACGTTTGTAGAGTCATGCAGGGCTAAACAAACTTTTTAAAATGTTTTTATGTTTTTCAAAAGTTGATTAAAAATTTAGTTTTTTTTCAATAAAAAAAGCTTTGTTAAGACGCAGTTTAAACCAACATAGCTTAACAGTATAATGTGATTATTCACAAGTGTCTTCCAGTTCTTATTTGAGGTTATTTAATGTGTTTTGAAATAGTAACTGCTGCTTTGTTTATTAAAAAATATGTTTTTTTCCCTTGCATCTAGTGTATCAGGTGTAGCTGCTGGGAGAGGATGGGGGGTGTCTTAAAACAATAAAACCAGCTATTACGCAGTAATTATAGATTACTTTAGTTTTTTTCGAAGGGTAATAATGTACAGTCTATTGAAAATTATAATCAAACCCATATTACAAAGGTGATACATGCAACAAAGACGTTTTGCATCTCTACAATCAATTTTACAGAAGTAGTGCGCTGTAAAATCCACTTTTATCTGCGCAGTCATCCTCTTTCTGCATCATGATGTCTGTGTGTGCATGACATAAGCGTGCTACAGTGTGCAGCGAGGATAATCGTTGACTTGAGTAGCTGCAAAGTCTTGTGCATCAGCCTCTTCAACATCTCACGAGACTCGCTAATGTCAAAAATAGCGTGCGTTTAGATTTATCTCCATAATATTACTAATGGGAGAATGTAGCTAAAACATAACTTAGATGTAACTAAGTAAAAGTACAGATATTTCACAACAGATTTACTCGAGTAAATGTAAAAGTACACATTTTCAAAAGTACTCAAAAAATAATAGTTACCCAAAAAATGTACTGAAGTAAATGTAGACAAACTAGTTACTACTCATCTCTGGTAATTAATTATTTCTTTGGCAACCCGGTACCAATTGATCCATAGGCAGGTACCGGTCCACAGCCTGGGGGTTAGGAACCACTGCTTTAGATATTACAAAATAAATGCAGTTGTTATTTCTAAAGCAGAGACAGATATGGTAAAATGTCTTCTGAAGGGAACACAGGAATGTGGACGACTGGTTCAATTGCAATGGTGTACAACAGAGTTCAAGACCAGAGCCACCAGCACTGAGAGACAAAAAATAACAATGTTCTTATCATAGCAGCGTGATACTCCAGCACAGAGAAAAAATAAATATGCATCAAGGAAACGAAATGAACACAAAAAAAACTCTTCACAAGCACAAGAGGCTGTTATGATTATTCAAGATGTCGTTTGGAGCAATTTAGATTGCGAATAAACACCACCTCAGCTTCTACCATCCATTCAGATGCTCTGTAAATTAAGGTGAAAGCTCTCAGCATTTCCTGCAAACAATGAGCGCGGCCGAACAAAAGCCTGAGTGCTGAGACGGTCCGCTGCTGCATGGACACAAAATTGCTTGGTATGAAAGAGATAAACAATGAGGGGAAACGAATAATGGTCCTGGCTAACAAGAAAAAGGTGACTTTTACAACAAACTCTTGTTTTCTAAAGCTCATTTAAAATCGAAGGAATCTTTTCTCAGCTTTTTGTGATGTTTCAAAAGTTCTTCATTGAATAATCTAAGGCTAGTAAGAAAGCTTCACGTGAAAAAAATTTGGTGGAGGGTGAGCTTAATAGAGCTGCTGGATACATTTATTTTGAATTAATTATGACATTTAAATTATTTATTCCGAGCAACTGCAGTTAGTTGATTTGATTCTTCATTTGATGTGACCGTGTGTTTCATATCTTCTGCATGATGAAATGTAAACATATAAGACATGCACTAAAAATTGAATGTTTGGAATTACTTTTTTTTTTTGCTCACTTTAATCCTATTTCAGGATTATCTTCAAACAGTTTCAGCAGGGTTTGGACTGCTTGAGTTTCTTTCTTTATACCATGTCAAAAACAAAGGTCAGCACACAAGTTATTACATAATATAAATACGGAAGCTTAAAAAAAATTGTATATATATATATATATATATATATATATATATATATATATATATATATATATATATATATATATATATATATATATATATAAAGAACATTTTTCAGTTTTAGATCTATACAACAAATATATAATGTTATCAGTAGGATTTTTAAACACATTTCTACAGTATAAAAGCTTTTAAAAAGAATTTCCATGATTCCTGCTTGAATTAAAATTAAAACAGTCCAGAAGAGCATACTTTACTGAAAGAGGTTGTTGAACGTGAGGGCACATGAGTGAGTGTTGTGTGTTTAATTCGATATCTAGTAAAAACTTGGTCCAATTTAGTCTTGAACTGTAATAGTGCACACAGACTCTGGATCTTCACTGCAAAAGCAGCTATAATGACTTCAAACAAACTAACACAAAAATAAAAATATATCAAATAAAAGATTGACATTTGTGAATTTAATTATAAAAAAAACCTAACAAAATATTACACAAACCATTAGACATAAAACTGTATGTAACATGGATGTAGCATCCGTTACATTTTTTATGAAGGGTAAAAAAGGAATGGATGTAGTCAGTCATCGCTATCATGGAAGTCCATCACTTCCTGGTAACCAAAAAACATGGGCATAGCACACACAAGTTCATCACCCTCAGTGTGTTCACGAAGGTCAAAACTAGCGATCTGAATCAAAAAACATTGCAGCACCAGGGGTGGAAACATGTTTTTTCAGCTCCAACGTTTTAACATTGGAGTGAATGAGAACTTGTTTACTTTACTATTTTACTAATGATTAGTAACATAGTCACTCACTGGAAGTCCTATAAGTTTTTTTTTTCATTTATGTCCATCACAGGCTTAATTGTGACAAAATGCAAGTCATATTTTGTTCCATGGGCTGCCACTTTGGGACCGCTGATCTTTAAACGTGCCGTATTATATAAACTGGACTTTTCAGACATTTCTAGCATGTTTTAGTATTGTTCCCTCATCAAAAACATGCCTCGAGTCACATTCAAAATGGTTTGTGCATCCTTTTTTCTTTTTCTGGGAGCTCAAAATGACTTGATGGTTGTAGCTACGCCATTTGGTTATAGCCACATCCACTAACCAATCAGGCGAAAGGTTAATCCATCCCAATTAAAACATATGCCATGACTGACCCGGAAGTGAACTGCAACAGCACCGCATTGATAAACAATGAAAAAAAAGTATGTTTTTGGAAGTCCCAAGCTTAAAGTTTTTTTGGCTTCCCAAAACATGAATGTATTCGTCCGAAACGGGTGTATTTTCTGTGCAGCATGGGCGTGGTAGAAGCATGGTGGTGGGAGATACAGCAGGTACATGGTTCCTTTTGAGGAGCACAACCATTTGAGGCGATTCAAAGATATTGTCTACAATAAAGACTGCCTTTCGAAGGTTATTAAGGATGCACAGATAGATGAAAACTTATCATCAATTATTTAAAAATGGCATGATATGACACTTTTAAAGAACCTAAACAAGACAAGCTTTTGTTTGTAAACAGAACTAAAGTGTGCTGCAAACATCATTTGGCTTGACGGTTCATGCAGAAAAGCCTGTTGCTAACGTGCCTCCCTCTGTTCCTGCACAATTATTAACGGGATGCTGCTTAAGGTTACCAACCCATTTCAGATCTCAGTTATTTGTTTCACAAAACAGATAGTGTTGTGTCTCAAGCACAACTGTGCAGCAATCTCATACCGGGTTACCTATCCCAGCATGCCTTTCATCAGGCCCCTCTCTGCTAACAGCTGTCCTTGAGTGAGCCCTTGACCGGTACGATGCCAGCACTCTCTCGCTCTCTCCTTGAGGAGCTAATGAGAAGAGATGCCACATCACAGACTGGCACTGCACACATGCAGGGTTGCCCCAGACAAACCGTCTCAAGGATCTTTAACCAAGGTTAAAATATTCCAAAGAAAACGTCTTATAAACATATTCATTCTTTGGATACTCTTTGTTTGTTAGGTCAGATTCTTTGTTAGAACAATTTGTCTGACATTTCACCGAAGAATACCAATTAAGACTCATTGCTTCAGCCTATAATTTTTTATGCGCTTTAAAACAAGTATTTGTGAGGTGATTAACATTTAGCTGCTGATTAACAATGACATTTAACAACAGGCACTGACTGTGTTATATTGTCCTTTTCCTACCGCAGTTCACATTAGCTATCTGGTATTAAATGGCTAAGTAAAAAGTTATCTCATGGATATTTTTCTGATGTGTTTCATTCTGGAAAAGAAAATGCACAATATTTTCTCTTCCTCAAAGACACGAGTTACAGTCTTTATTTAAAATGTCCAAGTATCTTTGGAGTGTTGTAGCTGGTTTAGATCAGAACAATGGCTAAAGTAAACTTTAATAGAATAGTCAAGTCTAAAAAAAAAAAAAGAGTCAAGTCAAGTCAAGGGACTGAGAAAGACAGACAGAGAGGGGAGAGAGGGAGACAGAGAGAGAAAGAGAGAGGGAGAGAGAGAAAGAAACAGAGAGAGGGAGAGAGAGAAAGGTATAGAGAAAGAGAGACAAACAAAGACAGAGAAAGACACACAAAGAAACAAACAAACAAACAAACGAACAAACAGACAGACACAGAGCCAAATGGACATACAGGCAGATAAAACAGAGAGAAAGAGAGACAGAGAGAGGCAGACAGAGAGAGATTGACAATGAAAGCGAGAGAGAGAGAGAGAGAGAGAGAGAGAGAGAGAGAGAGAGAGAGAGAGAGAGAGAGAGAGAGAGAGAGAGAGATGGAGACAGAGAAAAAGGGATTCAGAGATAGAGACAGACAAAGAGTCAGAAAGTGAGACCGATACAGACAGACAGACAGACATACAACAGAGAGACAGATACAGACAGAGAGAGAGAGAGAGAGACTAATAGACAGAGATAGAGACAGAGAGACAGACAGAAAGACAGAGAAAGAGAGGGGGGGCAGCCAGACAGTGACAGGCAGACAGAGAGAGAGAGAGAGAGAGAGAGAGAGAGAGAGAGAGAGAGAGAGAGAGAGAGAGAGAGAGAGAGAGAGAGAGAGAGAGAGAGAGAGGGGGAAGTAGATTTTGCATTATTTGAGTATTTTAAGGTATAATGACAAGTTTCTTCAATGACGCTGCTTGTGTTTGGGAGCTATTTGTTTGAATGTATTTAATTATGTAACCTTACATTTTGTTTGCATGGACATTTGCTTTATTTTTTTGTGAAGCTCATTGACCAAAAAAGAACGTTGTTTACTCATCCATGTGGTTAACAACATGACCGTCACAAAAAAAAAATTCAAATCTGGCAGAAAGCAATAAAAACTACAAAATGAAACATCGGCACATATTTCATCACACCTAATTAATGAGTATGTTTGCCACAGATGTGCATCTCTGGTCAAATGCCAAAAATCTGTCAAACAGGCTTGTTATTTGATATAAGCGGACATTGTTTAAATCCATCCTGACAGCTGGTGGACGTTCAGCATCAAACAGAAATTAAAAACCGCGCTCATCTGTTTGCTCCAATTGAATTATTTGGCTTCTCTCATCTAAATCTGATAATCCATTCCTGCTGTTGTTTATAGAACAAAAATATTGAACGCAGAAGTAGCCTGAAGCTGATCGCCACGTAAAGGTGCATCTCAATACATTAGAATATCATGGAAAGCTTAATTTATTTCAGTAATTGAACCTAAATTGTGAGACATGGTAGATAAAATCAAATAAAATCATACATTTGGTGAGAATCCTGATCGTACGAAAGCTACCCTCTTCTCAATACCACAATGCTCTGCTCTAAACATCAACAACTTGGGAGGTATTGAAAATGTATACCCTAAAATTGTAACATGGCTGACTATGTATGTTCCAAATTAATGCATCCTACTATTTTTTTTTACACTATACTATATAATAAACTATAAGTCTTAAAATTTTAGCAGTCGTGTGATAACATGAATCAACTCTTCCACTTTTCCAATTAGGTATTTCAATTAAAGAAAAATATACAGTTTAAACACTATTGACAAAAACAAGTCTGCATATTCCCTGTTTCTACAGCCCCTGTTGGCACCAGCAGAACATTAAATGCTTTACACAGGCTTCCAATCCTCAAATCAAAACTATAAAATCAACACAAATCAAAAAACGCAGAGTATGCTTTACTTAACAGAAATTAAACCCAGCAATCATCTGTGTGCTTCAAGACCATGTAATTTAATTTGAGTTTTTTTGGCTTCTCATGTCTGAATCTCATTAAATTAGAATACCACTGAAAAGTTCTGTAGAAATTTTGGGTTTAGACAAATTTTTTCTTGAACTGTACAAGAAAAATATTAAGGGTACTTTACAGCTTTTTTTTTTCTTAATTTACATCAGAAGCTATATTTGTAAATTCAGTTTCTACAGCTTATGCTATGTCACCAGCAGGACATTAAAAGCTTTACATGGGCTTCCAATCTCCCAATCATAACTGTAAAAGCTGCCTGCTGACCAACTGTTGCGCTGCCGATCAACTATAATGAGCACGCTAGCTTAGCATGCTAGCACAGGGGGAACGGCCTGAAACCGGACACAACAAAAGCAAAAGTTCAGTAATAAGAATGAGAAAGGAAAAGTGCCAGCACATCTTTTCTCCCTCTGCGAATCTTTTTAATTGAGATGAACAATTATGCTGATTTTTTATTAGGCTAATCAATGATGGCCGCATCGTAACATTTCCTCTGTGATAAGCTTCTGCCGTCTCAAACAGCTTCCAGTATCCTGGTTGGTCTAAACAATGATGTTTCTGAACCTTGAACACTCTACAAAACATCAAAAATAAAGGAAGGAATGTTTTATGCATTGATTGGTGCCAGTGGGGGTTGTTAAACATGCCAGTGTTTGCTAAAGCAGTTCTTCATTTCAGTTATGCACGGTTTGTGCATTGTGATTTGAATCTGTTCATTATGTATAAGAAAATACAGGATGAAAAGCTAGTTTTAAAAGTTTGTTTAGCTTTTTCACTGTCATGAGGTGATGAATTGGAGAGGGAGAATAATTTATAATGCTGAAGAAAAGTTCTAATGATTTCGGTTAAAACTGTGTCTTAAAATGAAAAACAAGCTGACTGTAAAAAATTATATAACCTGTATATGCAACATGTGTTTTATGGATTTGTGCCATTTTTTTTTCAACATTGAGATCTTGAAGAATGTGAAAATAAAGAAAATCTTTATATTTGTTCTATTCCTAAGGCAAAAAAGGGAATATGTTTTGTATAGCACATTTTCATACACATTGGCAACTCAAAGTGCTTTACAGAAGAATACAGATAATAGATAAAACAGAAAATAAAAACAGATAGATAAAAACACACAAGAAAACACATTAAAATTCATATGTGACATTAAATTTATAAATATCACATTTTGTGAAGCAGATATAGCTGAAATCAGCTGAATCCACCAAATCCAATTCAAAATGATTTCCACCAGAAAATTTGGGATTAAGTAGATGTGACTTCATGCATTTTAGCAGGTTTTTGGGTGGTCTGTTAAAGTTATGTAATACCTGAACCTATTCTGATTTATGTGCGGCATAATGACTTGTAGGGCCTTCTAGACTTGAGCTGCACATTCAAACAGGAAGCTTTTGTTGTACCTACATGACTGCCTAGGTACTGTACCACAATAAAGTTTGGCCTAGGTAGGTTGATTGATATTTGGATTAAAATGGCATTAAACTACTGAAAACTAGGCTATGTTGTTAATAACTGTATTCTTAAGAGCACTGATGATAATTGTTCATCCAAAAAGATCAGATGCAGATCAAAAGCTGGTTAAAGTCCTTGTCTCTGATGGTTATACTGGCCTGTGGCCTTCTTGGAGGCCTTGATGATTTCTGAGGGGGGCTCCCATTTAAACCAGGGCTCCAGATTGGCCATCTTTATTGTCTTTATTGATGACAGGGTGCCATTCAATGCTAGGCTGTTTCTTCTGTTTGTTTAGTTTAGCCCCACAACTAAAAATGACCTCTCAGCATCTGCATTTACAGATTGACCAGATTGACAATAGCAGTAAGCCTCTTAAATTCTTTGGCTCCGGCACAACAAGAACACAATGGACAAACATATCTTGAATTTTGATTGATTAATAATGTAAGTTTACTGTAGATTGATCTACTAACAAAGTAAAGATAAAACATTCCATAATTTGCAAAAATGTAAAGCAATATGCATGCCACAATTTTAATCAACACCACAATTTTAATTTATTTAGACAGTTTTATCCAAGCCACGCCTTCCAAGAAGAAAAGAGAAAGAAAGTGTTTACTGTATGTTTCCGGGTTGCCATTTCAGTCCAGAAGCTTTCCATTTCAGTTTCGTCTTGGAGGGATGTCATTGGCATGATCTGATAATTTAGAAACTCCTCACCCAGAAGGTCATGCCCCTCTGGTCCACAGTAGGGGAGGGGATGGGGAAACCTATTTGTGAAAATAGTAAAAAATGTCTGCACAACCCTGATTTTCATCTTGAATCAATCAATAAAAACACAAAACAAGAGGATGTCAATAATACAAGTATATGACTAATCTATTTAGTTGCTGCATAATATAATGCACATTTGATGATCATACTAGCAGATTTGTAGTAGCTGGCCAGAGGTTTATACAGCCTCAGGATCCTGGTCACACAACGTTCAAGGCTTAGCCAACGAACCAGTAATTCCTCCCCTGGCCTTTAGAGGCCACCTCACTCCCTTCTGCTTTAGTTCTGTGTTTGTGTAATGTTTTTCACCTGTTCCCAATTACACCCCAGACAATTTAAGTGCTGCTTTGTTCCTCTCCTTCTCACTCGGTTTTTTTGTTTGGACACTGTTGTGCTGCTTTGTATTTTCTACACTGTGTGCAGAGTTATTAGGCAAGTTGTATTTTTGAGATTAATTTGATCATTGAGCAACTACTATAAACTCAATCAACTCAAAAGACACAAATATCAAAGCTGAATATTTTTGGAAGTTGGAGTGGGGCTTTTTTAGTTTTGGCTATCTTAGGAGGATATCTGTGTGTGCAAGTAACTATTGCTGTGCAGAAATATTAGGCAAACCAATAAAAAACAAATATATACCCATCTCACTTTTTTATTTTTGTCAGGCAAACCAATAAAACATCTCAAAATTTACAAATACACATTTCTGAGATTCAAAAACAAAACAAACAAATTAGAGACAAATATAGCCACCTTTCTTTAAAAGGAAACTGAAAAGCCTTCCATCCATGGATTCTGTCAGCTTCTTGATCTGTTCACCATCAACATCGCGTGCAGCAGCAACCACAGCCTCCCAGACACTTTTCCGAGAGGTGTACTGTTTTCCCTCCTTGTAGATCTCACGTTTCATGAAGAAACACAGGTTCTCTATGGGGGTTCAGATCAGGTGAACAAGGGGGCCATGTCATTATTTTTTAATCTTTTAGACCTTTACTGGCCAGCCACGCTGTGGAGTATTTGGAGGCATGTGATGGAGCATTGTCCTCCATGAAAATCATGTTTTTCTTGAAAGATGCAAAGTTCTTCTTGTACCACTGCTTGAAGAAGGTGTCTTCCAGGAACTAGCAGTAGGACCGGGAGTTGAGTTTGACTCCATCCTCAATCCAAAAAGGTCCAACAAGCTCATCTTTGATGATACCAGCCCATATCAGTACCCCACCTCCACCTTGCTTGCGCCAGAATCGGAGTGGAGCTTTCTGTCCTTTACGGATTCAGCCACGGGCCTATCCATCTAGCCCTCAAGACTCACTCTCATTTCATCAGCGCACAAAACCTTAGAAAAATCAGTCTTGAGATATATCTTGGCCCAGTCTTGACGTTTTATCGTATAGTCTCTTGTTCAGTGGTGGTCGTTTTTCAGCCTTCCTTACCTTGGCCATGTCCCTGAGTATTGCACACCTTGTGCTTTTTGACACTCCAATAACGGTGGAGCTCTGAAATATGGCTGAACTGGTGGCAAATGGCATCTTGGCAGCTTCACGTTTAATTTTCCTCAGTTTTTGGGAAGTTGCTTTGCGCCTTCTTTTTACGACATGCTTCTTGCGACCCTGTTGGCTATTTGCCAAGAAACGCTTGATTGTTCTGTGATCCCGCATAAAAACCATGGCAATTTCGAGGCTGTGGCATCTCTTTGCAAGACATCTCACAATTTTAGACTTTTCAGAGTCAGTCAAGTCTCTTTTCTGACCCATTTTGCCAAAGGAAAGAAAGTTGCCTAATAATGATTCACACCTGATATAGGGTGTTGATGTCATTAGACCACACCCCTTCTCATTACACAGATGCACATAAGCTGATGATACTTAATTGGTAGCAGGCTTTCAAGTTTAGACAGTAGGACAACATACATAAAAAGTATGACCTGGTCAAAAAACTTATTTGCCTTATAACTCTGCACAAGGTGTAGTCCTATTCACTCTTCGACTAATAATGGAATTTTTGTTACATTTTGCTGTTGCTCTGCGGTTTTGTTTCTCCCCTCGTGGCGTTTTGTTTTCCTATGTACTGCTTCAGTTTTGTATTTTAAAGACCTCCTTCTGAGAAGAAGTTTTGTTGTTATTAGTTATTCATTTATTAAAAAATACTTTTTTTTTAGTGATGCATTAATTTGTGACAGACCGATATATGCAAAAGGACTCCACATCACGAAGCTCACAAAACTTTGTTTCAGTCATTTAATTCTATATTATTTGACACCTCAGCATTTCAATATTACACATTAGTATTAAACATACGTACCTGTCAGGAATCCTTTCCGATTTGTGCTACAATTGAACCAGTAACCTATGTTCACTACCATATCCTCCAAATCAAACCCGGATACCTGCAATTGCATTAATCAAATTCAGTTACACATTCAGTCACTGCACATAATTAGACATAACACATAACAAATACAAAGTTATACGTAATTATAAATCAGGCCTTAACTCACTTTCAAATCCAACTCCTGCAGCTTTGGCAATGTTATGTGTCACATGACAACCATGAATATAGGTGTTGGGATGCTTCTGGAGGACTCTAGGGGAAATAGAATTATGTTATCCTATGTTCACAGCTCACAGTTTCCTAAAGGATGTCATACTCCTCTAAGGTGGAGTTCATTTTGGCGAAGATCTCACTTGCTGTCCCACACCTCATCCCACTTGTTGTGCACATACTTAAAAACTGGTGTACAACTTTGCTGCCCATGAAGACCCTGAAAGTAAGCGGATTCATCTTTTGCACTCCTATAACAATAACAAGTTAGAATCATACTGATGTTCATGTTGTTAGATGTTTAAAAATACACAAAGCAAATGCTTTGCAGAGGATAAAAACTGTCATTCGACCCATCTGTAACAAGGGTATAAAGGGCTTTTTTCATCTCCTTCACAAGCTGCTGTGTGAAATATGGTGCGAGCGCTTTATTGGTAAGGCTGGATGACTTAGTGCTGGCACACCTGTACTCCTGTGCTGTCTTTGAATCGCCAAAACATTCTTTTAGAAAAGGCCCGAGGTGGTCTGCAAAGGCTAGGGGGACATTGTGAACTACCAGCCCAGCTGTCACTTTGACCTCTGCCCTTCTTGCCGGAAAATTTTTTATTAAGCTATGAATACTGCCAAAAGCGGTGTCACAGCGGCCAGTGGGTAGCACGGTCATCTCACAGCAGGAAGGACGCTGGTTCGAGCCTCGGCTGGGTCAGTTGGCATTTGTGTGTGAAGTTTACATGTTCTCCCTGTTATTGCGTGGGTTTACCCCCACAAGTCCAAAGACATGCGATATAAGTCAATTGGGTAAAAACAATTGTCCATAGTGTAAAGTGTGAATGTGTGTGTGTGGATGTTTCCCAGCCATGGGTTGCGGCTTGAAGGGCATCCGGTGTGTAAAACATAAGCCGGAATAGTTGGCGGTTCCTTCCACTGCGCAACCCCGAAAGGGAAAAAGCAGACAAGATAATGGATGGATGGAATACTCCCAAAAGACCATAGTTTACTGCAAGTAGACACCTGTCATATAAGGGCACATGAATAAAGTACATTCTAAGATCTCAAGTTCTGGAAATTGGACAGTCCTACACACAAATTACCACAAAATAGTCAAAAATATGAGCCATGAACTTACCATGAACGACTTTAATACAAAACACTTGACAAAAACATCACACATCATACCTTAACCTCTTGTGCAGACATCGCCCCAACAGAGGGAACGGGCATTGCATAATGGGATACTGTTGAGAGCCTTTTGCTTTTCTTGGTAGCCTTTGCTTTGTATGTGGCGCACCACATCTGCCACACCCTGGTGGCAACAGGAGTTATCATATAGGAGAGTGCACACCAGTATTGAGTGTTGAGGCTCCCTCTGGTAATAAATGGCGATGAAAAGATTCACTCATTTTTAAAAATGCATCTATATGTTCCTGTTCCAGGCAAGGCACAACTCTTCAGGCCCTGCTGTTGTATTGTGGGGGTCTTGTTTTTCTATCCCTCTGTGTCTTCTTCCATCTGTTACTCCTCTGCATTTGCGTCTATCTGTCCTGTCTCCTGCTCTCTCTGTCCTGTCTGTTGCTTCTCTGCAGGTGCGTCTATCTGTCCTGTCTCCTGCTCTCTGTAATGTCTGTTGCTTCTCTGCATGTGCGTCTATCTGTCCTGCCTTTGCTCCTTTGCATGTGCATCTATCTGTCCTGTCTCCTGCTCTTCTGTTTGTCTTGTCATTTCTATCAGTCGTTCAGGCTGTTTTGCCATTCTGATTTTCTCTGGTTCTTTAAATAAAAGGTTTTGATTTTGTCCTGACATTGGTTTCCTATGGGACATCTTTGAAACCCTAAAGAATTTATACTCATGTTGATTTCATAACTCATAGTTACGAAAACATGCCTACTTCGGTGCAGACATCTACTGCATTTGTGTTAAATTCTTTGGCATACATCTTACCGGTTTGAAGTGCAGTTTGGAAAATGAGTCTTGGTCCAAAATCAGATTTTTTTCTTCTGCGTGAGTAATTGGATGTGTGGCGTCAGAGTGTGTGAAAACAAGCAAAACCGTGTGTCACAAGGCGAAAGCATGAGAGTTGGCAGCTTTGCCCCAAACTGGCTTTACAAGCCTCTTATTCGCACACTTCCTGGACAGTGTGCTCGTTTCATGGCATCCCCTGACCGCAGGCTCGCACATGGGACACTTCCCAACCTCCCTGCCACCTCGACCATGCCATATTAGTAACATTAGACATAGCGTGACTTGTCTAACATGAAATGCTCATATTTTCAAGGAAGTGTTACCAAAGAACGCTTGCGTTAACGTCAATGTTATGCCTGGTAACGTCACCCAAACAGCATTTGGCAACAAAATGTGTTACAACGGAACAGATAACTGTTAATTAATAAAAATATTTTTTGATAACACTCGAATTTAGAATCATATAGTTTTTTAGATAAAATAACACAAATAACACAATTTTTACTTCCAAACACGGTTTTCTTCCGTTCCTCGTTCATCTGAGGGTAATTCGAGTGAAGATGTCCAAGTGGGGGTGAATTCAACAGTCACTTTTACTGTAACCCATCGGTTGGGTAAAAAATAATCACAAAGCGGTTGGGTAAAGATGCCAAACTCTGAAAAAACAACCCAACAAAATAACCCAACATGCTCAACCCAGCAGCTGGGTTAAAAAAATAACCAAGCATATTTAAGAGTGTAAGTTACTGATTTTCATGAAAAAAACAAACAAACCTTACTGCATTCTTTTCCTGCTTCGCAACTTTTGTTGTGGCAAACAATCTGTGATGTTAAAGGCTTTGACGAACCGGCTGGACCAATCAGGAAAAAGAAGAATGTCAGACCCGCCCATGTGTGAAAACAAAATTCTCAAACCAAAATCTGTTTTTTGAATCACACGAGAAAAACGAAAAATTTACCCGAAATCCTGTAATTTTGTTTAAAAAAAAAACAACACAAAAAAAAACAGGAAATTGCTTGAATAAAAAATATTAAGGATTAAACATGCTCAACGACCCCCCCAGAATGAAAATCGCTTACCTCATTGTGTTTCTGAAGATTGAATTGAGAATTCTTCTAAGAAGAAAATTCACAGGACAGACTGAGAAGGCAAGTGAAAATGGAGTCTTTCTTCTTTTCAAGGACTTTAAAAAAATCGAGCAGATAATGCCAACGATGTTGGTGCAATCGATAGTAGAGTTTTTTCCATAATTAATTAAGACACAAAGATGCTCTTGAACTGACACTGAACTGCATTTGCACTAAGTAGATTCTACCAAGAGCAACCAATTAAAAACAGAGAGATGTACCCTGATTGGTGGCTCGTGCAATCTTCACCAATTAAGTTTTTTGTCCACTCATAATTAAAAAGGAACGACTGATTTCGCAAATGTAGTTGAGTAAAAAGAAAGATATGTGACTTTGAAATGTAGTTAAAAGGTAAAGTAAAAAGTCTCCCAAATGGAAACGCTTCAGTGAAGTAGAGATACTTTAAAAAGCTTAGTAAGTACAATAACGAATTACATTTACTTCATTACTGCCCACCGCTGTTTGTTTTGGATCTGAAATTTTTTTTGCCACTTTCAAAGAGGAATGCAGACTAGATTTTCTATTTATGTTTACAGCTGGCAGCCCTCACTGCTGATGGATGGATCTGTGTTCTGACACATGATTTCTGGAGTAAAAAACAGCGAGACAGATAGC
The DNA here is from genome assembly GCA_900490495.1 of Danionella dracula. Taxonomy (NCBI): domain Eukaryota; kingdom Metazoa; phylum Chordata; class Actinopteri; order Cypriniformes; family Danionidae; genus Danionella; species Danionella dracula. The sequence continues at coordinate 4,022,979 of UELW01000345.1, read as the reverse complement.
ACTCATTGTCAGGAAACTGAAAAATAACAACCGGAAACATCCATCAATCCTCAAGGCAGACTACGCTCATGAACTTTGCTGTATAGAGCTGCATACAACTGCTAGTCTGCTTTAGTCTGGGATGCTTAACTAGAGAAGTGCAAAGCTACTACAGGAAGAGATAGAAATAGCATCGCTTTTACATTTTAGAGTAAAACTACACAATAAAAACTATTTTATAAGTGAACCGTTGCTGTATAGAGACTGATTTGTTTGTTTAGAATACATTTAAAGAAGCATTCTGGCACAGGTTCACCTGTTGACGATTTATTTAACTTTAACAGTGGAGCAGAATCATAGACTGTATATAACATGGACGTAGCATGCGCAATGTTTCATGTGAGCAGGGGAGCAGCTTTGCTAGCATGGGACTCTATCACTTCCCAGTACCCATTATTGCGTCCAGAGAGGCGGGACATGGCCATAACAAAGATATCTGATTGGCTGAATGTTTAAATGTATTAAATCTTAAACAAAGTAATTTAAAAATAATTTACTCGCCTCAGAGTGTTCATGAAGGTCAAAACTAACAAAATATAAGAACAAAAAAACATTACAGCATTCGGGGTGTTTTTTCAGCTCCAAAGTTGGGCAGTTTCAACGTTGGAGGGTTGGAGAGCCCGCATTGCGGCTGATTTACAGTTCAGTCACTTCCTATTGCGCAGAAGCAGGGAAAGAGGAGGTTTGTGGGGGGAAGTAGGGGGAAAGTAAAATCCAGCTGCCCTGCTGGGGTAACTCCTAGTTAGGCCCTGGGTTTTTTCAAACAGTGCCCTCCAGTGTTTTGAAGACTTGAAGAATCTATTAACAACATCTCAAAGGAGACAGGTTACGATCTTAATTTTGCGAGGAGAGACACAGCACCTTACACAAGCTTCTCTGCAAGGTTTCCCAGTCCCATCCCCTCAACCTCTCATCCTCCTATTGGTGATGTTCTCTCACTTTTAATTTGTTCCTAAATCATATAAGAAAACTCTCAAATAAGAATTGCTTTCAGAATAATGTGTACAACTCAAATGTGGTTATCATTTCTAGAACACTTTGGACTGTTTTCTTTCAGTTGAGTAAAAACAGATGATTAAGTCCGGAACCTTTCTTTACTCCACGATGATTACGTCTTGTTTTCAGTCAACATTAGTTTTAGAGCATACACAGAAGTCTGTATGAAGTTTTTATGAAATCAACACACTCAAAATTTGGGGAGCTGCACCAACTTCCTCCATGGAGTTCATTCCGAGACGGTTACTTAGCTTCAGGGTTTTTTTTTTTCATTTTCTTCAACTACTTTTTAGACTTATTCTCTCCCTTTTTAAATTTTTTGTTCTTTTATTTTAGAGAATCTTGAGTTCTCTCTATTTATTCTTTTTTCATTTACCATTCCCTGAATAATATTTCTTAACCATGTCCCTGACAATCATTGTAGGCTTTAATTTTAAATGTCCCTGCTGTTGTTTTATCTATTACTCGAACAATTCATTTCAGTACTATTTCCTGACTAACATTTCTTGACTTGCCTCTGTTTCTTTTCGTGATGTCAAAATAACAGGCAGCAGTTCAAAGTACCCGCATGAAAAACAATATTCTGGTAGACGTCAAAATCGGCTTTAAAAGGAGTAAGAGTAAGGAGCAAAAGGAGACTAAAAGATTAAACATTTTATAGGGGAAGTGTAATGAGTGGATAAGTGGGCATTGGCAAGGAAACAGTAGGATGCTGTCAATGGTGGATGGTGGTAACAAAATCCACACATTGAATTAAACTATGTTTTGAATAGTTAGTGCTTTCTGCTCTGGGCTCTGGAACGTGCCCCTTTTTCAAAGGAAGTGCTTGTAAAAAACAACCCAGATAATACTTATAGATCTGGTTAGAAAGCGAAAATAAAACAGTTCAGAGCACAATCAAAACTTTGAGTAGTGAAAATAAACCTAACTAAACAACCTTACTAAACTAAACTAACACCAATAATTGCAGTTTATTTAAAAACAATATTAATTGTTTTTTTTAGTTTTTATTGTGATGCTTTGGAAAGGAGGATCAAAATGCAGAGAAATGATGCGTCAGGATTTATTTAAAACAAAACACAAAACCGCTACTCAACCGAGTTGGGAAAAGCACAGAGTTCAAAATCAAAGAAGAGTTAAGGCTCGCAGATGGAGACGCAGCTCCCGGATCAGCTTTTAGCCTCCTGGCAACCAGCACGACAGGTGAGTCCTCTCCACAGGCACGACTAGACAAGGGAACTTCTTGACGACAAAGAAACTTTAGGCCTAAGAGCTCTCAGAACAGGAACACCCACCAGCGAACCCACTTAAAATAGCAATAATTCGCAACCTGGCAATGAAACGGCACAGGCTAAATAGAAGGTCTGATCAGAGTGCAAGAGCCGCTTGTGAAACGAATGAGGGTGATCACAGACAGTTGACGAGAGGAAGAAAAACACCAATGACACAAAAACTATCACATTTATCCTGTTTTGATAATGTATTTATGTTCATTTTAGCTAAAATTTCTTTCAATTTAGTGGCACAAGTTAACTTCCATGCAAAACCTTTCCAGTTAATGCAAAGAACCCAAAAGAGTAACCCTCAGATTTATGTTGTGGACGATTGTTTCAGATGCAGTTAGTTTGTGTTTTAAACACAGCATGAGAACAAATGTGTTTTTGATTATGTGAACGATTCAAATTTTGGGCTCCGTGTGAAACGACCTTGAATGAACAAGCTTCTCTATCCTTCCCTGACTACTGACCCAAAAGCTGCATCATCAGTAAAGTTCTCTAGAATCGCATCCAATCCAAGCAAGTTTGCCGTTTCCATTCCATGAGAGAGAGCTGGCGACAAGGCAACAAAATATAATGCCATTCAATAAATTCATTATGCACTTTCTTTTCTTTTCTGTTTCTTTTTATTAGAACATTTTCTGAATAAATTATCATTTGAGCTTATACCACCAGTTATGTGTGAATTTTTTTACGTCTTCTGCAGTCAGACTGCAAAAAAATGGTGCAAAAAACACCCTTGCAGTTTTCAATCCTTACAACTAACAGGACCCAATGAATTCATGCCAAGCAATTAAATGTTTTGATAAATCGAAAGATTTATATGATATCACTAGTAATGGTTTGCTTTGCTAGCTAGAACTAGGATGTCTTATTAATAACTAATAAAGTCTGTTAGACCAGAAATCAAAGCCAATAACCCTCAACACAAATACGATAGACTTGGCAACAATGAAAAGCTCTAAGCCAGGCAACACCAAAGTAGGTCCAAAGCACATTTTAGCTGCTACCCTGCTCTAGCATGCATACTACTGAAGCTTCAGAGAAGCCAAGAGGAGCTTAATTAGTTCAGCAGGTGTATTTCATGATGATTGAACTCAAAAGGTCAAAACTCCAGACCTCCAGGGCCATATTTGCTGATCCTTGCTCTAATCTAAACCAACCCCAAACCGCATTCCCAGACTGAAACTTTTCTGCTTCTACTAAAACCTTCTCATTCTGCTGGTTTGAGGGTGCAGAGAAATATAAGTGAAGTTTGAAGAGCCATCGCGTGACAAGGTTATTATTGTGCATGCCTCCAGGTCAGGTGAGCAGGAGGAGGAAGGAGTAATCGAGCACTTTGGAGGACAAGCAGTGGATGCAATTAATGTCTTGTAATGGCGCATAGTGAGCGAGTGCCTTCTGCCGTCTATAAACCCGTCACCAGAGTAAATCAGAGGGTCCAAGAGAACAGGAATCGGTGATTGCTTTCCTTAATCTTCCCAGCACCTGCGCTCTTAGCCTGGCAGTGACTTAACCCCTGGACATCAATGTTTGATTGAGATCCAATAAGAGAAGCAGGATCCACCCCTGCTGTGCGGTTTGGGGTGTTATGTTTCGAAGTGCCTTGATTACAGGCCACACAGCTTGTGTCCTTTTTGGTTTGAGGATACACAAGATCGATGGAGACCGATCAGAATTGAGGTTGACATTACATCAAATCTGTTAAGATTTTTGTAAATATTTCTCTTTGATGAGACAAAAATGATACAATGAGTATCATGTGCGCAATATTCCATGGTTTTGTCCAATGGTAAGTGATGTCACAATGCTGTCCAACTTCACCCTGTTCCTAATTATTATGCAAATGATATTTTATTTCTCTAAATAATTGATGTAAACAAATGTCAGCATAATTTTTGTATCACGTATTTGCCATACAATTAACATTTTAATGAACAAATCTCCTAACAGTAACAATATTTAAATTTTTCAAAAATAAAAACTAACAGTCCATTGTTGCAAATTATTATGCACAGTAAATCAAAACACTTCATAAATTGTGAAGAAAGTAAAAAAGCAGTAACAGTAACGAGTATTTGGTATCTCATTAGTTAGGAGTAGATATTCCGCTCTAGTTCAGTCTGCTGATTCCATGTTTTTTCAGTAACAACAAAAAATTACATATTTCAAAAAAATGCATTGGAGATTGGACACATTTTCAAAACTTTTTTTTTAGATTAATCAGTGTCAGATTTTGTCATTTTGGGATCCAAGGTAATCAAAGGACTGTTTTTATTTATAAAATATTTGATGAAAAAAAATCTATGTGCTATTTAAATGTTTACATTTTAATTAGTTAAATTGGTTTCATGACCGTTGAAATGTCAAAAATAAAGCTTAAATTTGCTGCATTTTGAGAGTAAAATGTGTGTATCCTGGAGTGTAGTCTCTTGATATTGTAAGGAACTGAACGATACCATTGAGTGATCCTGCTTGAGACGGCCTGGCCATTTGCTTTGAGCACCAGGAACCAACAGAGAGGGCCACCCTTTTCAGATGTATATTATGCAGAGGGCACAGATTGAGCTGAGATGCCGCTCACATGATTATGTAAACTAAGAAGACGAGCTGTTCTTTAGTAACAGAACCGAGAGTGATCACGGAGCCTGATTCGAACATTAATGACAATACGTCTAGCCAAGAGACTGGGTCGGGGTGCCGAGTGATCAACGCCTCACTGTGTATTAAATCTACATATGAGTTGGTTTAATTGCTTTGCACCATTTAGTCTCTCACCATTCTCTCAGTGAACCAATCACACACACAAGCAACTTTTAAATTAAAGGGTTTTCACAGAAGGACAGCCTTCAAAAGTCAAAGAACCAATCAGTGTAAATTATGTAATTTGATATCGATATCTCGGGTATTTAAAGGGACTTGTCCCGAAGCTCGAGGAGTTTCTGCAATCAGAGCTCCCGCACCAGGTCATGTGGTGCGCAGCCTCTCTCTCTCGATGATTTGCATTTTAACTGTAGTTGGATTTGTTTATGATTTGCCTGGTTAATAAATTGACATAATCGTTTGGTTTGAAGTTTGTCCGGAAATCATTATTTATCATTACTTATGATGTATCGTCACCTGGAGTGACATCGCACAGATAGTTGTATTGTTCATTGTTTGTATCCGGATGCAGCTAAGCGACTGCATATTTGTGAATCCCTTGAACGATTATAATACACTTCTGAGACGGCTCTTGATCGTCGAAGGCTTATGAAAAATTGAGACCTTTGGAAAGCGACAGAATTCAGAACCTTAAGCTATGAACAAATAACAATAAGAGGCAAATTTTAAGAATCAATATGTCCTCCTAAAGTAATATAATTTACCGAATAAACTAATATAAAGAGAGAAGGAGAAAATAACATGACCGTAATTTAATCATTTTAATGGAGTCAGATTTAAAGGTTTTATTGGTTTTATCCAAATTTTAAACATATTTACACAGTTAGCGCTTTCGTTTTTTGTGTATTTCTTTGTTCTCGCCCTGTTCATCCAGCAGAGAGTAGCAGAACGCAAAACCACCTTCCCGCCACCTTTGATTCCGTCTTAGGACAAAGGAATGGCGCCTTACAATATTGTTGAAATTTCTGAATAAAAGCTTAAATTTGCTCAATTTTTAGAGTAAATATTATGTTTCATGGAGTGTGATCTCTTTATACAGTCAATTTGTTGAACATAAAGACCTTGATCATTTCTAAGAAATTTGTACATTTTCATGTTAAACATAAAAATTTGTGTTTTAATGTATTTTAAAATTTGTTTTGATTGTCTGTATGTTTTGATCATGTGTCAGAATTGGTAAAGCTTACATGACTAAGAATAAAATGGGTAAAAACCAAGCAAAAAAATTTAATACATTTAAAACAATAAGAAAATGTCAAGGAATGGGTGGCAACCTGTGTTTGAGGACACCTGAAAAGTTAGGAGCCCAAGGCATTTGAATATTTACACCTTTAAAAACTGTTATAAGGCAAAATACACACTTTTGCCAAATATAAAGCAAGGATGCTCCATCCCAATTTTATTAATTTTATTATTGAGGCTTTAAAATAGCACCAAAAATCTTTATTTGGTCTCTGTAACTCATCCACAAAGGTCTACCGATCATATACTGACTCAATGCTTCAGCTTTCAATCTTATTATTCCGGACGCTGATACGACAGAACACTATAAATACACTCAAGATTTCACCGTGAGCACTTTTACAATCATTTGTTGTGTAAAACGATGCATTTAAAATGAACTACCCATAATAACCATCTCACAGAAATATTGTTTCCAGGAAACTTTTAGATGGAGTATTCACAAACATTTTAATGCTGATTCTTTGTTTGTAAAGCTCTAGACAAACGAAGTTTAGCTCAGAGTTGAGTTGAAGTGAATGGAGTTTTCCTCACATCTTCAGAATGGATTCTTAATTGATCCTTGAATTCGATTTTTTTGTTGACATAATTCCTAGCACTCGGTTTTTGTGCCAAAAAGCTGTACTAAACCTTCTACACCCTCCTCTAAATCCTCTGTTTTTCAAGATGAGAATTAACTCCAGAATCTGCTCAGCCTTTTTTCATGGGCCAGCGATTTCCAACACAGCATTGTTTAAAACCATAAAGTCTGCAATCTCGTTGCAGATGTGGACTTCTGTTTCAAGGACACAACAGCTCAATATGATAACTCAGTTAGACAGCGCTCAATTAGACAGCAGAGGAGCTTACGCTCGAGTCAGATGTCTTATTGACTCATCAGGCTGTGTTCAATACTGCAGCTTATCGCCACGAGTCTCTTCAACAGGTGAATTCTTACATAGAACACCGCTTCATAATCACAAGAGAATCTATAAAACAATTACAAAAGAACAAAAGTAAAATATGTTTTCATTAGTTCACATTTGTGCCTTTAATTTGATTAATTTAGATTCTCTATACTGCTATTATCGAACTCTAGAAATGCAGAGAAGGTATTGTTCATTCAACTCAAGGGACTCAAATTAATTTGAACATCTGGCAGGATTAGTGGACTCTAATGAAGCCTCAAATTAGTTGAAAAGTCCCTCTTTTCATGATTTTTTTTACACAAGCTTAAGAAATAAAAAAAAATCTACTAGTAATAGTGTACCAACAACTGTGCCCCAGTTTGTTACACATAAAATAAATGAAAACGGAACAAAAAATGTGCAGCAAAACATAAAAGTATGAAAGATTGGGCATTTCCTCGATCATTTCAGAAAAGTAGCTCCAACTATTGATGATGTTTACAGTGAACACTTACAGGTTATTCTCGCAGCTCTATTCCTGACACACAAGTCAAAGCAAGGAGAGCGCGCTTCCTGATTCCGCTCATTGTGTTGATGCACGATTGTTGTGCCAAGGCCTCCTCTTTGTGTCTGCTGTTTTCTATGGCTGAATGAGTAAGTCACTCCGTTATGAAAGCATCTATATGTGCATACGCTTCTCCGGGCATTCAAAGCATCTCAGGGCTGTTACCTCCATGCTGCCTCTTCATAGATGCTGGAGCACATAATTGAAAAGTGTCAGGGGTGCAAATAACACTGCAAGCCATCTCCAAAAAGGTATTTCGATTAGAATGTAGACTTCATGAAATGGCATACATGAATACAATGCTGCACATGTTTCCAGCAGATAAAGCCATATTTATGGTTAACAACAGAGATAGTGACTCTACAAAGAAAAAAAGAAGAAAGGAAAGCCTCCTCCACCTTCTAAACTGTGATTATAACCTGACCTATAACTCTCTCTGGTGACTCCAGCGGAGCTCTTCTGCGTGTGCGTGTGTGCGTATATGCGTGTGTTAGTTTTTTTTGTGTGGAAGTCCACTGTTGGTTAGCTGCAGTCACTTAGAAGCTTAATCACTCAGCATCACCGTTCCATCAAATGAGGAGAAACGGGAGATTATTTATATAAAATATTACTATATATTTTGAATAAACAAATAAAAATAATCTTGCAGGATTTTTTATTCCTGTTTCATGTAATTGTTTGGTTTATATATGAGAGTCCACTGTTGGATAAGAAGGAGTTGCTGAGTGTTTAAGTTTTCAATTGACAAACTTAAACAAAGCGTTGATATACACTATAAAACTCATATAAAACTATTTACTTGTTCTAAAGAACTGAGATAAACATTTAATCATCCCTGTTTAAAACAAAAAAATTTGTGTTCACACTTAATTTGGGATTAATTTGCGACACGTTGGGACATCATATCAGGGCTTTTTTTGTGTGTGTTTTTAAACAGCTAGGTTGGTTTTGTGTGGAAGTCCCCTGTTGGCTAGCTAGCTGTCGTGGAGAATTTCAGGTCCCCTGTTGAGTGTAAAAAAAAAGATTAAAAAAGCCAGATTATGAATAAGGAGTTCAAAGGATTTTGAAATGTAATTAAATTTTCTTTTTAAGTGAGCAGAAACATGGCTCCTCTCTTGGTAGGTGTAGAAGGATAGTCCCCTCTTGGTAAGGTAGGCATGTGTGTGTGTGTGTGTGTGTGTGTGCGTGGTTGTGCGCGTGTGTTTGTGTGCTCACAAGAGATGACAGCTAATGAAACAGCATTAACTACTGATTGTGTTACCGTCCCTGGAGATACAGAGCTATTCTGAGACAGCGGGATAGGAATCAGAAAGGATGGAGACGTTAGCGATTCACGCTGTGATGCGAGTGTTATCATGTGTCAGTTCTTCTGACATTATGAAAACAAGACGACACGCATGAGCAAATGTGTGTGGCGTGTTTGGAGATGCCTTTCAAGTGAAAGACAGAAAAACAGGAGCGATGTTTAAACCTGCAGTCATGGAGGCGCGGATGGTAGGTGTGAACTCATGCATTAATCATCGGTATTAATTCTGTGTGCATTATTCTACGAGTGGAGGAGTAGGATGTGACTGGGGTCCTGAACACTATGTTAATGCTAGTCCAAGCATCTGTTTAATTAGCCTTCTCTCTGATCTACTGTGAATGAGCATGAACTGGAGAAAAAGAAGGACAAAATCAGCGTTTAACAAAATAAAACTAAAAACTGACCATTTTAAATAAATGTTTTAGCTGGTTGTGCTTCAACATAAAATTACCATAAGAGACATTATAGTCTAAACAGTCTCAATGATAAACAGCACTTTTTAAACAGAACATCTTATTGGTCAAGTTAATAGGATTCTTAATAGGAGTTTTATTTCTCAGGGATTTTTGTGGTGATTGGCAAACTGGCCATGCGTCCCAATTTGTACTCTATTCCTTCCAAGGGTGCAAAATGAGAATTCTGAAGTGCAGATCGAGAATTGATTTAATGTTTCAAAAAGGGGATCACCTTAACTTAAAACATTTGTCTGACAAATACAACCTCAAATTTTCCCAAAGAGTTTTTTTTTTCAAAGTGTTTTTCTCTTCCCCTGATCCATCTGATTTCGATTTTCCTGTAGTACAATAACGCAACACCAGTACTACCTATTAAGGTAATTGACAACTATGAATTATATGAAAAGCAGTGGTTGAAGCAGTGAAGTAGAAGGTTTGGTGGAAATAGAGAGCTGAGTATCGTCAGCACAAAAGTAAAAGTTTATTCTGTTTCCAAAAAATACTACCAAGTGGAAAAATGTAGATTAGAAAAATGACTCCAGGCATGGCAGGAACAATCTGCTGCGCCACTGACTACTGATATCCAAGTACCCACCCACCCAATCACTTAAATATCAAGTAAACCAATAAAACACTTTAGAATTGTAATAAAACAACTAACTTAAATTTTAAAAGCTTTCAATCTATGGTCAATGAGGTTCAGACTCAGAGTCTAGCCTCTCAAATGCACCCAGCGACTCTGTTCACCTAAGCAATTAGATATACATTTGATATCCACATATAAATGATTTGATTACATCTGATTTCATGTGAAAAAAAAAAGATTTCAGCTCAGAGAGAGGTGGAGAGTGACGTAGGAACCAGTGAAGCAGAAGGTTTGGTGGAAATATAGAGCGGAGTATCGTCATCACAAGAGTGAAAGTTTATGCTATATATATATATATATATATATATATATATATATATATATATATATATATATATATATATATATATATATATATATATATATGTAAGGGAAAGAATGTTGATTACAAATATTACAGGCCCAAGAACAGAGCCAGACGTGGGGACACCAGACGTTACAGGAATGGTCAGTAACACTAATACAAGTACCAACTCAATTGCATAAAAATTAAATACAATGGTAATCAAACAACTAACTTAAGTAAAAAAAAAAAAAACATACCAGCTCAATGGGGCTCAGATTCAGAGTCTGACCTCCCAATTGAACATGCTCTGCTGATGTTCTTCTTCAACCATTTTCAGCCATACATGATCAGTGAATACACACCAAACAGGGAGCTGGGATTCCTCAGATCAAATAAATTAGATCTACCCCGGGTTAATTCCAAGAGTGCTAACACTTTAGTCATGTTTAAATCCAGGCTAAAGACTCACCTGTTTAGTTGCACTTTTGTCGACTGAGCACCAATGTCTGAACATCTATTTTATCTTTGCACTTCACTGTCTTAATCTGTCTTAATTTTCAGTTTTTAATCATTAAGATTTTATATGCATTAAGATTAAAGCACTTTGAATTACCCTGTTTCCCAGTAATGGGTTGCGGCTGGAAAGGCATCCGCCGCGTAAAACATATGCCAGAGAGTTGGCGGTTTGTTCCCCTGTGGCGACCCCGAAAGGGAAGAAAGCCGATATGAAAATGAAGATGAATTACCCTGTGTATGAAATGTGCTATACAAATAAACTTGCATTGCCATACAGATTTAGGAGCAACATTGCAAGAAATTTTCAATCTTTCGATTATTCACTTGCATTTTAACTTCAACTCTCTAAAGTTGAGGGACCAGGCGTTTCTTTGTCCTCAGTTCTCATGCAGTATGCAAGGACAGATAATCATGTATCAACAGACTTTAATGACATCTCTGCAGCAAACTTTTCAAGAACTTCAATTACACTTATGCTTCCTGTCCCCTGCTACAATGTTACTATAAATGGATACCAATAAAATGAAAAGTGTAGTGCAAGCACCTTTCAGCCTGCAGCGAACAGCACTGCTCCCTCGAGAAAAGCTCTTAAAGGCAGAATCCTCAGGTGTTCGACTCTCACAAAAGCATCTGCTAATTGACTCCCTGCTTGTATTCTCCACTTAAGCCCAAATCGGTCGGTTTACCTTCTCTCTCTGTTATTATAGCATCTTCCCAATCCTAAAGCATGTTTTCAGAGACTTTTCTTCAAAAGTTTCTCTCAAAGCTTTAGCTTCATCAGTGAATGTTTATCTTAAGCACCGCTTAACTTGAAATTCCCACAATGCCTTGAAGTCAAAGAGAAAGAACAGAGTTGAATATTCATGCCACAAGCAGTTTGTTAAACTAGCACAAGCAGTTTTTAAACTTTTTAAACTAATCAAGTGTTCTTCTTACTTTTCAGCTTGACTCCAGCAAAGTTGATGCTCTAGAGGGTGCAAAACATGTAAAAACAGAGTGGATATCCGATGTCTTATAGGCCCAGAACGTGATAGTCATCCTCGCGTTCTCATTTGACGATTGTCTACCGAGCCATGTGGTCTCAGAATTAGGCTTTGGTTTGTCTGCTTGAAGATTCAGAAACAAGTCAGAGAGATGCTTCTCTTTCTCAAAGACTTATTCAGCTCTTCGATGTTCAGTGTATGAGCGGATGATGAAAGCCTGAGAAAAATTAAGCGAGCTGGTTAAAAGATGCGTGTTTGCTTTGGGATCTGTCCGCATGATTTCATTTAGTTAAGGATAGACAGATTAAAGAGTATCCATTAGGCCCCTTTTTTCAAGATACAATATTGATTTTATGGCTCTCGTAAAACTGACAGGTCAAATTTTTTGGGTTAAAAGTTCTTTTATAATGTGTGCTGCTTTCAGGGATTGTTCGTTATATATGAATTGGCTTTATCTGGAGCAGCTGGGAAACGATTCATATGTTTAAATATTTTCAGAATGATTACACCATTTATTGTCATTTCAGAACTATTAAGCACCCCTAGTACAAGCATCAACATATAAAATTAGAAATAAAATAGTTTGCACTTTAAAATAACTACAAACTACTTATTAATGAAGCATTAGCAAACAGTTCCTGAATAACTCATAAAGCTTTATTTCTAAGACAATACACATTTGTAATCAGTTAAAAAATATAAGCTATTCGCTTTAATCTTGGTCTAATTTTCATGCTTTATTGAGGATCAGTTAGTCATTTATAAATAATTTTTTTCACTATATATATATATATATATATATATATATATATATATATATATATATATATATATATATATATATATATATATATATCTATATATATATATATATATATATATATATATATATATATATATATATATATATATATATATATATACGTTCATACATCTTATAATTCAGAGATATAGTAAAACAAGAGCATTAACATATTTTGTCTTATGTCTTAATGCTTTGCAAAGAATAAATAGTCCTCACTTAGAAGACCTCAAAAACAGTTAACTTAAAGCTAGTGAACAGTGAAAAGTTTAATTTATAAATAATTAATAAAGCATTAAATTATTGTTATTACGCATATTATAATAGATCCTTATAAATCAAGAATAAAGCATGTAACGTTATATTTATAAACTACTTATAAATGTGAACTAACATAAAAACAAGTCTTTATAAATACTTAATGAACTATTAGCTAATTAGCTAACCAAAATGTGTTTTATGCAAAATAAATCTTACATCATGAACAGAGAAGTAAACAATAAACAAACTATTTTATAAATGGCTGTTTGCATTTCTTATCGTTAAAAACACACGCACATAAATAATGCTAGCGAATTGGTTTGACGCCTTAAAATGTGAAACACATGTAACATAATGTAGTATTTATTTTTTTAAACGATACTAATTTGATACTTTGTTTTTTTACATAAAAATACATAAAATGGCGTGCGCTTCTTTGCCAAACCAGACATTTTCTTAGCTTCTGGTTGTGATTTGTGTCATAAGCGGCTGGTTCGCAAAACAGCTTAAACATTTTTTTTTTTTACAGGAGTGTGTTCACACTTTCAAAAGTTAACTTTTTTTAATAGCATACAATAAAGGTTGAAAATGATCTGTATGGCAATGTTAACTATGTTTTACACAGCTCCGCTCCTACAGTCATTCAATTCCCATTCCATAGGAGAGGACTGACCAGCAGTTTCAGTCACTCTTGCAGCGCGCATCTAACAGAGCAGCTCATTAAAATAGACCGTTATCACAAAGTGAAGCAGCAGGACTAATAATCACATCAGCCATCTCCAGAGCTCTCTAACGGCATGTAAACAGCAGGTATGGTGATGACATCAGACTGGCATCTCCCCTGCTGGTTCTTCACCGACTCCCTCCAGAGTCCATCAGTGCAGAAGAGTGCAGGCGCTTACCTCTTTACACAGTGATTCATTCCACCCTTTCATTGCCCAGGCTGTGAAACTCTGTGCATATGTTTAGCTCCACCCTATCTGGAACTGCGGGAGCTCTCCTGCCTGATGTTAGATGATAAAGGGCTTTGTTCCCACATATCTCAACATTTGCTGTTACCATCAGAGAGCCAGGGATTGTTGATTAGGTCTCTCACGGGTGCAACTTCCAATCTATCTCTCCTAATTGAAAATTACCTCCATCTTAGCACTCTGTGAGTCCCTGATCAACCACAGCCAAAAGGATCGAGTAGAGATGGTAAAAAAGGAAAAATAACAAAAATGTTGTGAAAGGGGAATCATTGAAATTTGATGTATAGCAGATCTTTATTCGATCTAGCTGTAGTGGCAGACTTCGTCATGTTGGGGCACAAGGTAGAGAAAATGGACTCTTTTATTATTATTATTATTATTATTATTGTTATATCTGCAACAAATAACTTTTCAGGAAGGGTATACAGCAAAAATTAAATCTATTTTTCAGGTTAATTGTCTAAAATTTTTACACTTTAAAATAAACTCAAAGGTTTTTAGGGATACAATGCAAAAAAAATGCACTCTTGGAACAACAAAAAAATAAAGTTAAACTCTTCCTATATCAAGCAAAAATATCTGCCAATGGGGTAAGCAGATTTCACTTGGCAAGAATTCTTAAAATTAGAAAAAAATTTCTAGCTGATAACAAATGCTGTTGGATCTTAAAAATAGACAAAAACTCTCAAAACATGTTTTTCCTAGCTGTAAAACTGCACTGAAATGAGAATATTTCAACTAGACAATGTGTCTTAAAACTAGGATGTTTTCTCTCTTATTTAAGACTAACTTAGAAAACGTAGTATTAAAATAAGTATATATGACCATATAATAAGAAAGTTTGTGCTTAATTTTTGTTCTTAAAGTAGAATATGGGTTCATAAAACTAGAAATTCTAGCTTAAATATTTTATTTTAAATAATTATATTTTCTATTATTTAGGCTATTGATGCTTTTTAAGATAGGACAGTTCCGATTGGAGAGAGGAAGAACACTTAGTAGAGATCAGGGGAGAAGATCGGCGAATCGAATCGAATCAAACCCTGGTCCCCAGATATATCCTCACCACACGTCAGTGCTCTGACCACTGCGCTATAAGTGCTGACAATTTATTTTTTTTCTGATAAGCTATATAAAACTAAAAACATTCTAGTTTAAGACAGATTGTCTAGTTTTAAGACCACTATGGACTATATACGAGTTGAAATATTATAGTTTCAATGCGTTTTTACAGCTTGGAAAGACTTGTTTTGAGAGTTTTTGTATTTTAAGATCCAACAGCATTTGTTATCAGCTAGAAGTTTTTGCTAATTTTAAGAATTCTTGCCAAGAGTTTATCTATATTTGAGTTTTTTTTCTTGTTTCAAGAGTGCTTTTTTGAAGTACAGATTTCTTCCATCAAAGTTAGAACACAACTGGATGGGGTATTAAGGTTCGGGGTATTGATGATTTATTTATGGTGCAGATCCTTTTTCTTCTTTTCTTTTCACAAACATTTGAGTCTTATTTCAAGAAATCAAATGTTCTTACCCCATTGTCAGATATTTTACTTGATCTAGAACTAGAACTAGATTTAAGATTTTTTTTCTTGTTCCAAGAAGCATGTTTTTACCAGTATTCAATATTGATTTCTTAAAATAAAATATCAATAACATTCTTATATATAAGAATATGTTGAGTCAAAAATTCTTGTTTTAAGATCAGTTGCAAAATTGGCAATTTGTTTCACATAGTTTCTTAATTCAAGAAAATAAATAATTCTTTAATTCAGAATATTGTATTCTCACATAGTCAGACTTTCAAGAAGGTTCTGAGGGTTTTGCCAGTTTTTTTTTGAAAGACCCGTTATTGAGACTGTTTGACTGACGAGACAAATAACGAATCACATGTTGTATCACATAGCCCCATGTTCAGGGGTGCAGAAATGTCTCAACGGAGCAACATGCAATGAGTTAATAAAAACAAAAAGTCACAGAAGAAGAGAGATAGTAGACCAAAACAATAATAGTTCATGAGTCCTGCAGTAAATTGGTGGGAATGGAGAATGTAGGCAGACGATCACTTGTAGGTTTCGATCACTTTCTGGGCGGAATGAAAATAAATACTCATTACTACTGGAAATCCAGATTCATTTAACCAATCAAACCATGACTTCAGATTTCTTGAAGTGTTTCCAACTTTCCGGACTAAACTGAAGCCTGAGGCTAAAACTAGCTTATTGTTAACGTCCTCCAATATCTTTCCAGTAGAAGAATTAATTAGAAAATGTTTTTAAAACAAACAAAAAAACAACAGCAAGATGACAGTAGTGCATCAATAGAAACGGTTTGAATTTAATTTTGTTTAATGTATGAACATGTATTAATTTCATATTATTTCATTGTTTATCCTTTTAATTACCTTTATTTATTTATTTATATTTTTATAACATTTCTTATAGTTTTTCAATTTAAGGAATATTTTGTAACGAATATGGGGGTCCTTTTCCAGTGTTGTTGTATCTTTAAGTTTGTATATAAAATAACGTTCATAAAAAATGCATTTCATGAGGTTCTAAGGTCACACATCTAGACAAACCTAAGATCATATATCTAGACAAATTTTCTGTCCGCAGCGACAGAAATGTGAGAATGCACCTCGAGCCAAAATAATCAAGCGGAGGAGGGGAGTACACAAAGTTCTCAATATTTCACGATCGACCAATGAGAGTTGGCTTTTTTATTAATGTGTTCAGAATACTGTTGGGGCATAACAGAGTAGCTGTTCCAACAGGAAACAGCGAAGAACAATGAGAAGAAGTTTTGAAATCAATGAGATACCATTTTGCTTGGCTAATTATCAAAATAAAATTTGAAGTTAACCTGGAATATGGAAAGTACGAATTCCATAAACAAGCCACAAGCCAGACCTTGCAATGACCCACAAATCAAATGTACAACATGCAAAACCTTGACCAAATTTGTCTTTTAAGCAGAGTCAATACGCAAAATCAACTTATTTCTACTTTTCCTACAGCCCTTTCTTGAATAATTACAGTTTAGGATGCAAAACAATTTGATTGTTAGTGTTTAATTGAATTGTTCTAGAAGCCGTTCCACTCTAACATGCATCACAACAGGAAAACCTTCCATTACACGCCGAATCGAACAATAATCAAATCAACCAATCATTAAATTCAATTTGTTGGCCTGCTAATCCAAGAACACACTGATGGATGAGATGGTAACCGGCGGGTTTGACCTTTGTCCTCCACCTTGGACATCGTCCACATTTCACACTCTGCAGGTTGTGGACAAAAGAGCAAGTGGTCACTCTGTTTAGCAATCTCTCCAGTTACAGCTGCAAATGGTACCAGTCAGACCTTGAGGCTCTATTTTAAGAGTCAAACAGCTGAGACACAGAGAGAGAGAGCAAGAGAAAGAGCGAGAGAGAGAGAAAGAGAGAGAAAGGTGGGTTATAAAAGGGAAAAGGACAAACAGAGAGGGGAGAGAGATAGTAAAGAAAGAAGGAAATTGAGAGAAGGAGAGAAAGACAAAGAGAGGGGAGAGAGAGAGTGGCAATGGAGAGAAAAGGAGATGTAGAGGTAGAGATTGTTGAGAGTGTGGGAAAGAAAGAGGGACAGATGGAGGAGAGAAAAAGTGGGAGAGAGAGAGAGAGAGAAAGAGTGAGAGAGAGAAAGAAATGTGAGAGAAATAGAGACAGAGTGGAGAGTGATAGAGATAAGAGAAAGAGAGAGAGGATGAATAGAGGTGGTAGAGAAAGGTTAAGAGAAAAAAAGAAAGAGAGAGGAGGCACAATGAGAGAGAGAGAGTTGGAGAGAAAATTAGAATAAGAGGTAGAGCAAGGTTGAAAGAGTGTGGGAGGGAGATAGAAAGAGCGATGGAGAGGGGAAAGAGAGAGAACGATAACAGAGTGATAGAGATAGTGGATGAGCGAAAGGAGAGAGGTAGAGAAACATTGAAAGAGAGAGCAAAGAGAGAGAAAGGTGAGAGAGACAGAGAGAGATACAATACAATGACCACTTTAATATATTTAACATGTTTGTTTAGGCAGTCCATTCTGCTTTAACATTAAAATGAATCATCAATATTTATAAAAAATTATATATTTATTCCAATATTAATTTTGGTTACAACATCTAGCTCACCCAGAGGTAGTGTTCCAGAGCTCTGATCATACCCGAGCTTAGCGTTCACAGCATACGGTAGGAAAATTCAGCTAAACTTTGTCAGCTAAGTCCATTAAGAGGACCCAAAAAATGGGTGAAACTATTTGTGTTCTGTTCATGCAGGATAGTTGTATCAACTATTTCAAGCACAGCAGAGTATTAACATCCATAACTCAGCAAAAAAGTACCATTTAAGTAAACCGTCAACAGAGGAGGAGAGGCAAGTAACAAACAAAGTTCGCTTTCATCTCACTTGACTTGTACATAACAAACAAAAATCCTTCCAAATACACCTTCATCTGTCATAACAGTGCACGATTCCGCTCATCAAAGAGAGCTAAGGCTCGCTGCTGTCAGGCATCAAAGTGCCTCAGCAGGATGCCCAGGTTTGATTTCTCAAAAGGAAGATTGAGCTTTTCAGATAGCTCCGTCTCAGCGTACAGCGAAGATGGGAGATAATGGAGCATCTACACTCACTGCTGCTTTTTTCACATGTTTTTCCCCTCCTTTTAATTCAAAAGTTTTCTGTTGCCACATTAAAGAACAAGATTTGTAGGTATACAGCTAAAAGATTTTAATTTCGTTGTAAAAATGGTCTGTACTGAAATAAATATTTTATTAAATGCATTATTTTATTGACAATAAAGATTCAAATGAGTTCTGTTTTATTTTGGAGGGATATGTTTACTATACTGTATGAGCGATAAGTCTAAGTTTAGAGCATTCATTACTTGTGCAATTATCAAGAGCCATCTAAGTGCAAGTTCAACTAACAATAAACACAACATACATCTTTTCTGTGTTCATAAGTCCTTTAAACAAGAAGAAGAAACAAGGAAATCAAGAGAAAGAAAACGTAAACAAGCATCTTTGGCTGCAGTTCTCAGCCAGTGTGCCGCTCTTGATATTGCACATGCATGAAATGAGCTCTTAGTTTTGTGGAAAGTTATTAAATAATACTCTGGGGAGTTGTGTAAAATAAAACTCCATAACACATCATCCCAACCTCCGTTGTCATTTGCATTCCCATTTTATTCAAGATGAGCAGAGAAGACAAGAGGCACCTAACTAATGCTAATCATCTACTTAAGTATTACAAACAGAAAGAACACATAGCACAATAAAAGGAATACAAACTCAAAACAAAAAGGAGCACAAACTCAACATCAAGGACTACAAACTCAAAATCAAGTAGTAAAAACTCAAAATTTTTCAGGTAATCAAATAAATCAAATTAATTTGTGTAAATCCACCACAGTAGGGTTTGGTTAATTGTTAATGTTTAGCATTTATTTACTTTACTTACATTGCACCGTTTGCTTGTTTACACCAGACCACTCAACCTAAACATCACTTGTGTGTACACACTTGCACTTGGCAATAAAGCTAATTCTGATCAACTGGAGCTGTTTCTGCAAAGTTTAGAAAACATATACTCAAATGTATTTTTTAATAATATTATATGTTAATGAACATTAATCCAAATCCGGTCCTTGAGAGTCCTGCACATTTGATATGCACGCATTAAAGTATACTACTCTAGCTTCAGGCAAGCCAGTAGAACCTTAATTATTGCCTAAAAAAGCATTCAATTCATACCGCAGACTCTAATTGGCCCATAACCTCTTATGAGACACCCAACCAATCAGCAGAAACAGATGATTTTTTTAAGTTGTACTGCTTGTATTTTCTTGTTCATGCCTCATCATTTTCATTTTGGTTCATGCATATTTGTGAAATTCTGTTTTCTTTTCCTGAACCCGAAAGCTCAAAATGACTATTGGCTAGTAAGGATAGCCCACTAACCAATCAATAAAGAATGTACGCACTACTAATGTTTTTGGATGTCCTGGGGAAAAAGTTTTTTTTTGGCTTACCAAAAGATAAATGTATTCGTCATAAATAGGGGGAATTTCTGCGTGCCATCAAGAAAAACTCAGGGAGCATGGAAAAGGGAGGAACAGAGGGTACACTAGTTGTTTTGGGGAGCACAACCTTTTGAGGACATAATGATAAATACTGCCTTTTGAAGGTTATTAAGGGAGCAGTGATAGCCTAAAGGGGTCAAATATTTTTTCATTCATTCATCTTCATGTCGGCTTTATTCCCTTTCGGGGTCACCACAGCGGAATGAACTGCCAACTCACTGGCATATGTTTTACGCAGCGGATGCCCTTCCCTGCCGCAACCCATTGCTGGGAAACATTCACACACACATTCACACTTTAACACTATGGGCAATCGTTCTTACTCAATTCACTTATACCGCAGGTCTTTGGACTTGTGGGGAAACCGGAGTACCCGGAGAAAACCCACGCGATCACGGGGAGAACATGCAAACTCCACACAGAAATGCCAACTGACCCAGCCGAGCCTAGAACCAGTGACCTTCTTGCTGTGAGACGACCGTGCTACCCACTGCGCCACCGTGACGGGTCAAATATTTATCATACATTATTTTTAAATGGCCCTGACATTTCACCTTTAAATAATTCAATTGCGTTGATTTTCTTGAAATGTGTTTACTTTAAACTGTTTAACCTCTTTGACTAATACAAACAAATGTTTGTTCATTAAGTATGAATTTGAGCAGGTGATGTAGTAAAATAAGTAGATGATTAAATTATAGTCACTTTAAAGTAATCACAAGCATCCTAATTATTTATTAGTTAAAGTAAAGGCTTGCTGCTGCTATTTAATGGAGCTGAGTTAAGAGACTTGCACACACCTGCAGTCGAGAGCCCTTAAACTTGCACCTGTGTGGTGCTGACACATTGTCGGAAATGTAATTCTCTTCACAAAGACTTAAAGTGATGACTGATTGAGGCAGTGGAGAAACAATCATTTACCTCAATCAGAAGGAATCTTGTTTGGGTGGGTTCAGAGGAAAGCTACAGTTCTCGTGATGCAGCTTTCTGTTTATGATAAATCAAATGTGGATGTTGCTGTTGTCTCTGGCTTTTTGTATTGCAAACCTTATTCTTGTATTTTATTGACAGTTGGCACTCGCTTATTTGGTGCTTTATCGCCACCTACTATGTTGGAGAGAGAACCTGCTTTCCTGCCTACTGTACTATTTCATGTTTTATTATCAAGAACTGTATTTCTGATTAATCTTAATCTATTCACGTTTAAATATATAAATTGTAGCTTTTTGTCCCTTCTTTACTTAACTCTTTTTCATCTCTTCCCTCTGCTTTCTAGATTTTTGACACCAGCATATCACACTCAAACTTCACATAATCATGTTTCCTTATATTTTGTAATCAGAGGAGGGTAGAGAATCCAAAAAATGTACTCAAGTAAAAGCAAAAGTACTTCTGAAAATATTTACTCAAGAGTAAAAATAACTACCAAATTGTTTACTTGAGTAAGAGTAAAAAAGTATTTACAGAAAATGTACTCAAGTACTTAGTTACTAGAGTTATTACATAGTAATTCTATTAGGTTGTTTTTTCTGAAGGGGGAAATAATTTATAGTCGTTCGTGAACTATAATCAAACCTACATCACAAAGGCAATATGTGCAACAAAAAGTGGTTTTGCATCTCTACAATCACACTTTACACAGTGTGTGCCCTGAAATCCACATTTATCTGTGCAGACGTCCGCTGTCTGCATCATGATGTCTGTGTGTGCATGACATTAGCGTGCTACATTCTACTGCGAGGACGCTTTCCATCTGCAACTGAATCGAATAGCTGCAAACTCTTGTGCATCAGCCTCTTCAACATCTCACAAGACTCGCTAATGTCAAAAGAATCTTTAAGATTAATTTCCATTATATTAGTAATGGGAGAATGTAGCTAAAATGTAACTCAGCTGTAACTAAAAAGTAAATATATTTCACTAAATATTTTCTTGAGTAAAAATAAAAGTACACTCTTTTAAAAATATTAAAAAGTCCTAGTTACTCTAAAAATGTACTCAAGTAAATGTAACTAAGTAAATTTAACTAGGCACTACCCACCTCTGCATGTAAAGTTTCAAAACAAACCTCACCAAAATACTCACTTATCAATCCTAGCAGCACCTAATCATCAACAGGTCTCATCGAGGAGTTTCCAATCTCTGCAGTTTCACTTTGCTTTAAAAGTACTCGCAGCATGCACTCCTGCATGCACGATTGCTCTGTTACTTCCTGTTTCTCCTGCAACATTTACATATCCTCTAACCTGTTAAACTCTTCTCTCCTCAAGCTCGGATCCTCTCGGATCGTCTTCATCATCCTCTTGACCTTCATCCTCTTCATCATTGTCTCTTCATTGAATTTCACCTGCATACTGCTGCACTCAACATATTGACGGCACATTGCTTAGTCGGTCAAAGTGCGTCCATCCCAAGTCTTGTTGGTGTTTTTGTGGCATCGTCTCACTATTGACCAATGAAAAGGGCTCATTTACTCGTCACATCCGGCTGCTGGGACACAAATCAGGATGTGATATTCAAAATTAAAATATGTACCTTTTTATGAACAAAATAGATAAAAAATTTAAAACTTGAGGGTTTTCCAAAGAAAAGATGGCTAAGCTACTTACAGATTTGACTTTAAGTATCATGAGGTTTTGACTGCTACACTTGTTATGATTAAATAAATGGAGGGAAATACATAAATGCTAAATATTTCTCGTTTTACAGTGCATTTAGAGCAAAAATACAGGCAACTTTGATGTTTGTTACACCCAGTAACACATAAAAACAAGAAATTTGAGCAAAATGTGGATTTTCAACATATACTGACCCTTTAATGACGTCAACAACTATTGACAGTGTGAAAGCTGAAGAGACTCAAGCAATGATTGCACTTGAAGATAATAGGATTATAATTATAGATTTATAAAAAAATGTAAAGATAAATTCCATTTCTGAGACCTTGGAGCAGATGGGCATTGAGAGATGCTCTGAAATAAGAATTACAAACGAAACAGAAAAAGACTCTGGACGAAGATTGAACCAGAGAGACTCCAGTAAAGCTAAAAAATTCATTTCAAACCAGAATCAACAAAATTAACAAATACTTTTATAAATGAATTTGTTTTGTGACTACATTGTTAAATTGAAAATCAAACGAATGAATACATGGACTCTTTGTACTGTTCATAGAAATGCAATGATTTCTCAATCTGTGCTTTTTTATAAAAAGATTTGTTTTTTATTATTTACAATTTAATTGGAAAGCCGAGGCAGATTATGTTTGTGTTTGTTTCACCTTGCATGTCCTGCAGTACATTAATTACTTTGCTTTTGAAAAGAATGCCTGGAAGCAAACAAATCCGTGTATTAATTTTCATATGCCACTTTTTATTTTTTTTATTTTGGTTAGCAATATCTTTTCAGAGAAATGCCAACCATTGAAAACAAGACCTATTTATTTTCACCAAAACCTCCACGTTGTCTCAGTGTGCTGCTTTTATAATCATTCCGCACCCTTGAGAAGTTTTCTTGTGCTTCAGGCCGCTGATCTCCTGTTTTGTGACTCTGCTTTGAGCGCATGTCTCGGCTGAAGGCTGTTTTTATTGTTGCATGCTGTAAAGCAGGGCAGCTAAAAGAAATACAAACTCATAAAGACACTCCTGGGTGCATTTGTTCGCTTTTAAATTGCCTGAGTGTGGGACAACGTTATTATGTCTGCTCGTGTGTCCTCCAGAGGAAAAGAGTTGCAGGAAAGACTAACAAAGTAAGATAGAAGGCATACGAGTGCATTAAGAGAAGATGGGAATTAATAAAGGCTTTAGTTTAAGATTGCTCTAAAAAAAACAAGGCGCTTGGTTTCTCATTCTATTCAGGGGATAAAATGAACACATGCTTTTATTATTTCATAAACTATTCTCTCCACAGAGATTGCCTAAAGGTCAAGGAATAAAGAGCAGTATAAGACTAGCTTGAGGAACAATGTGCTAACATTTGACCTTGAGAAAGGCAAGTAATTGCACGCTGCACTCTGCATTCAGACAATGACAAAAAGATCCCATCGCAGTGGTCTCCTATACCTTATCTACTACTATCGATTATAGAAAGATGTGAACATTAGAGTTTTTACAGTTGAGAATGCTTCTATATCAACTTCAGATTTTATGAAGTAAATATTTTTCTGCTGCTGTTTGGAAAAGGTTTCTCTTATAAAGAGATTATTTATATTTGGTACCCCCAGGAGCACCTGCTGAATGCTGCTGACACACATAAAATCACACAGCCTTCCCCTGTAAATGGGCCCTATTTTGATTTTGAAAGGTTCTTATTTAATTTTGCAAGTCTCCAGCAACAGGTTCACACACAAATAAAGTCGTAAAAAAATTCTTATAATATCCATTAATTTTGATGGATTTGAACACAATTGCCAAATTATTCGTTTATTGTCTAACTCGTAATAAACCTCTCCTCTTCGCGAATCAATTGGAGTTGCTTATGGAGCTGCTGAATTAGATACATCTGGCCCAGTTTTCACAGTGTTTCGAGAAATTGCATTGACTAATATTTTATTGATTGTACTCTGTTTATTGGACGTCATTTCTAACTGCTCGTGATTGTTAAGAGCAACTCAAACCTCAACTTTTTATTCAAAGTTTGAGGCTCGTCATGAGAGCATTCAGAGTCCTGGCTGAAAATATGGTTCTAGTTCCTTACTCCACAGGGGGGTTTCTACAGGTTTCCAAAAGTCAAGTTTAAGACTTTTTAAGACCGTTAAGATTCAAATTTGAGACCTTATATCGTATCAAAAACACATCCAAACTTATTGTATAGTAAACAGTATGCTTCCAATTCATTGTTTTAAAACCTAACCATCCCTTTTATGCTTGAGTGCATGGAAGCTCGCTCCGGGTAAGTGATTTAAGCTAACATGAAGTTAGCTCTGTGTTCTAGCCTGTAAGTTTATCTGTATTCGGCTTCTGAATCTCCTGTTATTGAGGGTTCTCTACGTTAATGAGTCCAGAGATTTGAATTGATGTTTGTTTCTGTGTAAAAGTAGTAAAAAAAAACGAATACAAATAAAACATGCAAAAATACAGGACAGTACAGAGTGTCATATTAGTCAAAACACCAAAAAAAGTAATGGTAGTAATGGTCATGAGAAATACACCAAAAATCTACCATAAATCAATACTTGAACATTCATTTTACTTGATTGTTTGCTTTTCAGTGAGAGAGCACTCCAGGAAAAGCTGGTTGCTCTCACACAGAACCACAGCTCAAACTCTGCCAGTTTCACCTAGAGCAGGAGGCTGAATTTCGCAGTCACCCCTGTCACTCACAAGCTACGAAGCTGACAGCAAGAAAAATGACAGGACTCCACATCTAACCCAATTCTCAGTCTCTGTCTTTCCAATTCAAGAATCCTGCAGTCATGGTTCTGGCTCCACAGCAATTTAGCATCAATTTATCTGCTCAAACAGTTATTTGGCATGAAATGGCTCATTTGGAAATTGTATTATGCTTCATATTTTAGTGAACTAATCAATGCAAATGCTATGCTAAAAGGATATGATTAAATCCGTTAGACAGATGGTTTCTGTAGTGGTTCAATGCTGACTGTGTTGTTAGCTGGGATCATGTGAGTGTCTTTGATTTCTGTGTCAAGGCCATGAACTGTATAAATAGACGGATGTCCATGAAGTCACTCGTATGTTTCTAAAGACCAGACTTAAAGCTAAATATTGGCTCCTTTACTTTTAGAGTCAATTATTTTGCTCCAGACTGTTTTTGAATGAGGGTCGGTACAAAGCCAGATCTGCAATGAAGTTAAAACTGAAACTTGGATGTGTGCAAACTCTACATGATCCAACCCCAGAACAAGTAAGGGTATTTTTTTGAAGTAAATAAATAAATATATCCCTAAACAATCTCCCAATAGCAAACCTAATAGGCAAACTTTTTGATTGCAATACAGTTTAAAACGTTTACACAGGATCATGCTACTGCAAATTCCTCATGAAGAGTTTTTTTTAACTTTGTAGTATTATTATATCAGTCTCACGTGCTTCCAGCAAAAGTGTGTTATGAAAACAGTAGATAGTTAAACAAGCCTTTTTACAAAACCATTCAGAAATATAAACTTAGATTTTTACAGGCTTAACATATATCTTGTATATCTCATACAACGTATAATCCCGTAAAGAAACAAGTGAACTTGTGTTAAAATGGCATCTGAGGTCCCCTTTAATAGATTATAACTTTCAACATGATCCTGTTGTATTGTCACCAGAATCAATGAGTTAACATAAAACACCCGCTGTCCACATCTAAAACAGATTTCTAACCTTAAAGTTATAATAGACCTTAACATTAAAGTTTGGAATTAACTACAGATCACAGAAGTAAAAAAAAGGAAAAAAGGACTTTTAAACCTGAATGTCTCTGTCTGCCATGTTTTAATCACTCACACGTCCTTGATGGCACTTGTGAACAGCAAACCGGAAGTAAATTGTACAGTTTGGTATTTTTATGATGTGAAGATTCTATGCATCAAATTGTGATAGATTGTTTTTTGTAAAGATGAAAAAGTTTCATTCAATTATATATCCATTTTTTTACTCTTGAGTATCGATTTGTTGAATAGTTTCACAAGAGTTACAGTTGTGTTCAAAATTATTCAACACCCACTGAAATTGAGTGTTTTGGCCGGTTTGACATTGATTTTTATCATTTCAGTCATCTTGTTTACAATTAAATCAAAAAGCCGCTTGTAAGTCAGACAAATATAACATAACTTTTAGGATGAAATAACCACAAATGTCTTTTCTGTGCTCACATCATTATCAGTTTTATTTAACACCCAAGTGACATTCAATCTTAGTACTTAGTACAACATCCTTATCCAGTTATAACAGCTTTTAAATGTGTAGCATAGTTTGGCAAAAGTGTCTTGCAGCGATCTACGGGTATCTTCGCCCATTCTTCATGGGCAAAAGCCTCCAGTTCAGTCACATTCTTAGGCGTGCGCGCTGCAACTGCTTTCTTTAAGTCCCACCAGAGGTTCTCAATCAGATTTAAGTCTGGTGACTACGATGGCCATTCCAAAATGTTCCAGCCTTTAATCATTGTCTTGTTGAAAGGTCCAACGTCTCCCAAGCCTCAGGTTTGTGACGGACTGCATCACATTTTCATCCAATATCTTCCCTGTACCTGTAGAAGCCCCAAAGCATGATTGACCCCCCACCATACTTCACAGTAGGCAAGGTGTTCTTTTCTTCATTGGCCTTGTTCTTCTTCCTCCAAATATAGCGTTGATCCATGGGCCCAAACAGTTCTAATTTTGTTTCATCAGTCCACAGAACACTATCCCAAAACTTTTATGGATTGTTCACATTACTTTTGGCATAATGCAGTCGACTCTTCTTATTCTTTGGGGACAGCTAGGGGGTGCGTCTGGGAGTTCTGGCATGGAGGCCTTCATTACGCAGTGTGCGCCTTATTGTCTGGGCTGAAACTTCAGTACCCGCATCTGACACATCTTTTTTCAGTTCCTCAGCAGTCACACGGGGACTTTTCTCCACTTTACGCTTCAGGTAGCGCACAGCAGTCGAAGTCAGCTTCATCTTTCTGCCACGACCAGGTAGCGTTTCAAAAGTGCCCTTTGTCTTGAATTTGCAAATGATGCTTCCTATGGTGTCTCTTGGTATGTTAAACATCTTTGCAATCTTCTTACAGCCATTGCCCTTCCTGTGAAGAAAAATCACTTGTTCTCTTGTCTTCCTGGACCATTCTCTTGACTTCACCATGTTTGTAAACACACCAGTAATTGTCTAGAAGGAGCTGAGTATCACAGTAATTTAAAATCTGCCTAATTGGTGCTTATTATGCTCGTTGAAATCCACAGGTGTTTTCAATACCTGATCGAAAACACTTGAATGAACCTCTGTTCTTAAGAGTGGTAGTTTTAAGGGGTGGAGTAATTGTGTCAATATAGAAATCTAAAAAAAAAAACATTAAATATGGTTTCACAAAAACAATTGATGTCATTTTAGGTGCATTTGGTTCTTTAAAAAGTCCTTGTAAGATTTCATTCTGAACACAATTACAAATGTACACTAAATTCCCTAAAACCTTTCACAGCATTGGGCGTTGAATAATTTTGAACATAACTGTAGCTCGAGTCATTTGATTCGCAGCCCAAAATGGCTCTAGAAGTCTCTCTAGAAGTCACTACTTAATCATTTGGTTTTAATAGATATAGATCACGGTAGCCTCAATGTAGGTATTTAAACTAGGCATCAAGACAATCCGGCATCACAATTTCTCCACTTGTGACATATTCAAAGTTGCAGATTGTACTCTAAATAATCAGTTTTAATCAACGCAAAAATTTTCGATTTCTGGATTGGTTATGTTCTAGTTTGGTCTGAAACCAGATCCATAAACTGCATTGTTCAGACATTCTGCTTTAATTTTGGCCACACAAAGCGTCCTGAGGTTTGTTTGTTTGTGTGTGTGTGAGTGTGTGTGTGTTGTCAATCACTTTCCATAACACTCCCATTAAAGAATATAAGCTCAGACAACAAAAACATCAGAATATGTTCCACTAAAAGGTAATGACTGACAACTGGAGGAGATCAAGCTCACCTCAAGAATCTGTCGCTACGCCCAGAACATCTGGGAATGAATCAAATTATCAATTGAAGCATTTGGCTGAGCTCCCAGAGAGACACCTGTGAGACATCAGCAGGGTTTCTGGCTCCTTTCCCAGATGCTCCGGGGCTTAAGGTAAGAGAAAGAACCGACTCGAAGAGAGTAAATGGAAAACAAATTGGAAAATTGAGACATTAAGAGATTCAGACATGAAACATGGAAACAGTCTTCATGCCCTAGCTTCAATCTTTTATTTATAAATACAAATAAAGATGGACATTTCCTTTGTTCGAAACTACATTAGGTGGAATCATCACTTATCACTAGTTTGAAGGTCTAATACTATACAAATGGATGGTAATCTCTTTCATCCAACTATTGGAAATATGTTTAATTTTATGTAATGGGAAAAAAAACTGAGCCTACAACACACATGGATCAAAGAGGTGATGTTTTTTATCACACTGGAAAAAAATAGACGTGGTCTTGATTATAAAACTTTTTACATCTAAACGAGGACTAAATGATGCCCCCAGGCCTTGCTGCTCTGAGCTTTGACTTTGATTACTAATGTTGTTAAAAACACGGGGGTTACACAGAACAGCTCTTTGAATTATGACCAGCAAATTTTCTTCTGTGATTAAGCTTCGCCTTCTTTCTAGATTTAAAATTTTTTTAAGTGTTTGCAATCTAGAGAAAGCAATCCATGCATTTATTTCTCCCTGCTTAAACTAATGTAATACCTTCTGTGTAGGAATACACTAAATCAGTCTTTACCGACTACAACTTATGCGGAATGCTGCAACACGCGTTCCTGTTGGTCCCAGAAACATGAGCACATTACACCTATTCTGCAATCCCTTTCATTGGCTCCTGGTTCGTTTTGGTATAGTAAAACTTGTATTTGGTTTTTATGCCCTATCTTTTTTATGTGAGGTTTGAACCGGTCACCAACCCAACAGAGGTTTATGATCTGTGGGAAACACCAGCAGGAGACCCCACAGCCCCAGTATAAGAAGTGGTCATTCCTTTATGTGGTGGGTCCAAAGCTCTCTACACGTTGACCCCCATTGCTACATGTCTGCCATGCTAGTGTTTTAAGTGAGAAAGAAATACTGCAAAAAATGCACTCTTGGAACAAGAAAAAAAAAACTCAAATAAAGTCAAACTCTTCCTATATCCAGCAATAAAATCTGCCAATGGGGCAGCTAGAAGTTTTTGCTAATTTTAAAAATTCTTGACAAGTCAAATTTGCTTACCCCATTAGCAGAATCTTTTGCTTGATCTAGGAATTTTTTTTTCTTGTTTCAAGAGTGCTTTTCTGAAGTACAGATTTCTTCCATCAAAGTTAGAACACAACTGGATGGGGTATTAAGTTTTGGGATATTGATGATTTATTTATGGTGTAGATCCTTTTTCTTCTTTTCTTTTCGCAAACATTTGAGTCTTATTTCAAGAAATCAAATGTTCTTACCCCATTGTCAGATATTTTACTTGATCTAGAGTAGAACTAGATTTAAGATTTTTTTTCTTGTTCCAAGAAGCATGTTTTACCAGTATTTAATATTGATTTCTTAAAATAAAATGTCAATAACATTCTTGATATAAGAATATGTTGAGTCAAAAATTATTGTTTTAAGATTCTTGTTTTAAGATCAGTGGCAAAATCTGCAACTTGTTTCACATAGTTTCTTAATTCAAGAAAATGAATGACCAGAATAAGAATTTTTTTCTCCTCAAGAAAATGTAAGTGTTTTTTTCTCAAAATAAGCTTAGTAATCTATACCCAAAAATACCCAAAATTAGAAAATTCTTCCTAGAATAAGAAAATCAAGATTTTCAGTCTAACTTTAAGCATTTTCAGCTTTGCTTAGAATTCATTTTTTTGCAGTGTACATGTTTAAAAATGTTTATAAATCAAGTTTATTTTCTTTCTTTTTTTACTAGTCTATGGAATTGACTCTTCTGCCTCAAGTTGCCAGTTAAAGGATTGCCTGTTCAGCCTTTCCAGTTCTTGAACACAACTTTCTGCTTAGTTCTGCTTCCTTAGGAACTCCCAGCATGAAAGAAAAAACATTTAGAAAAACACTCCTACCGTGTTTTTATTAGGAGTTATTATCTTGGAGAATTCAATTACAGGGCTAGAAGTCATTTCACAAATTGAGAGCCACTAGCGAAACCAAATGACAGCAGGCTTTTTCATAATTTACCCAGCCCTCAGAAGACCATGGCATAGGAACGCCGTACACTCTCCACTGCAGTGAGATGCTGGGATCTAATTAGCTCTACCTAAATGAACTCTTTCATAATATAGAACATTAATAATAAAGCTAAAACCCTCTAGTCATCATTAGCAACTAAATTTTGCTATACTAAATGAAAAAACATGACTAATGTTTGCAGTAAACAAATCATCTACACTCTAAAGCAAATGGATATGTGAAATATATAAAGAATGCATCTCCTGGCATTTGGATGTTTTAAAATGAGTGAGGCTAGGGTTAGGGGCCCTTCCACACATATCTTGAACTGAGCTCCTCACTTCTTCCTCCTGAATACTGATTCTCCCTTGGACCTCCTCTGCTAGATATATAATTTAGTTAGAACATGTCTACGCTGTTTTAGTTATTCAGTGTTATTTTGTAAAGTATTAAAATATTGCTTGAAATTCATCTTTCATTGCATAGTGTTTCAAAGTGTTATTGGTTTGTTCATGTTGTTTTAAGGGTTGTCTTAGCAAGTCACATGATAGAAAAGATGACTGACTTTGAGCGAGAAAAAGATGAAAAGTGGCCAGGGCCTAGTTGGCGACCCACCCAAACATGGATTACTCACTTTTTAACAAATTAAGATTATATCTGAGTAAATTACTCCTTTGTTGCATATTTTGCTCTATGTGTCTTTCAAGGCCTTTGGAAATTTCTGTGGGACAGAAACATTACATTGGAGTGAGTGCTGAGCTTTTACATGTCTCTACGGATCTTTGGATTAACTTTATTTTTTCAGTTGTTACTGGTATATTTAGGATTTTAGCTTTACAATTTCTTTAAAAAAGTCATATATCGTTCCATCTATCTGAGTGATATTTGACTACTAGGTTTATTGTCCTTGTCTGTCTGAAAGGCTCATATACATTTACATTTATGCATTTATCAGACGGTTTTGTCCAAAACTATTTACTGTAGGTGAGAAACAATATGCAATTTGTTACACAGTCAAAGTCTATCTCAGCTTGTTCGTAGTAAAATTTGTATCATTTGTATCGGAGTCTGTAGCAAAAATAGTTTGTACAAAAACAGATGTAAAGAATGTAACAATTAATTGTATGCATTCCATCCAAACAATGTGACTAAGAGCAACAAGAAATATATATGCCTCAGCTTCTGAAACAAGAGAAATGAGTCATGCACAAAAATTACACTGAGCAAAATATCACAGTCGATGTGAGATTTTTTTTGTAAATGAGAAAAAAATATCTAATTTACTCATAAGACATTCCAACAGAATTAGCATAGCTGTATTAATCATTGGCAGAAAGGGAGCTTTGCTTTCACAACACAACATGATTTGTCCTTTTAGCCAAGAGCTGAGGGACTGTGATACACACATCTTTTAATCAAAGAAAATAGAAAACCACTGTATTTTAACTTAATTTATGGGTATCACCGAAGAGAACCATTTATATCCGTCTACAGCCAGTGCACAGGAGAGCTGTTTGCAGCCTTAAACACTATAAACACACACAAACGCTCCATCACCTGCAAATTACTGCTCTAACACCAGACTGCATGAAACAGGACTACCGTCTCCATTACTGGGTGCAGGAGAATTAATCATTTGTTTATATCTTTATCTTTTGCAGAATTCAATTATTTATACTGAATAGAAATGTAGCTTAATGTGTGTAGACCCATCTAAACAATCAAAATTTATAGATAAGTTCTTAAAAGAAATAGCAAAAGTCTTTATTTTTCAGAAAACTGTAAACCTAAAAAATAACAAATAAACACATCAAGCTGTGTACTGAGTTGATATCTCAGCCAATAGTGTTGATCATGCCTATCAGCAACACAGGTTTGGAGGACACAATGCCCTGCAGACGGAGTCACCCTCTCTCATATGCCGCAGTTCCTCCAACCTGTTTTGTATCCAATCGGCAACCCCTGGCTCCCACTGTTACGGGTAACAGGAAGAAACTTAACTGTAGTACCTGGACCACCCGCTAGGGGCTGGGGGTCATAGTTCCTTCAGCCAATGAGATGACTTTGCTACGACTATGCCCATGGACCCTTTTTTAATATATTTGCAGTATTTTACGAAGGGTTTATTTTGAAAATTGCGGAAAGTTGTAAATTGGAAAAAAACTAAATCTGATAAATGAGACATTTTATATTTACTGTTTTTTATAACAAAAAAAAAGTTTTCAGGTTCAACTATTTTGAGGTGTCAACAGAAGTGAACAAAAATTATTGTGTAATAGTTATAATAAATATTATTATTAGAATCGGCAAGTCTTAAGAAGAAGAAAAAAAGTTAAATATTACAAATGGCAAGAAAATAATTCAGGTTGAAAGGGGTTAATGTGTAAGCATTCTATTTTCTAATAATTTTATTCTCTCACTATATAATAACTTTAATATTTTTTGGCCAATTTTCTCTGAATTTTTAAATTAAATACGTATAAAATTTAGCTAAATATGTGGGGCATGGGGCCTTGAGAAAAATTTCGAAATTCTATGAATAAATGTTATAAGTTGTAAAATTGTTTTATTCTACAAGACCTGTTAATGTTAAGTTAAACTCATTTTATATATACACACACTCACCTAAAGGATTATTAGTAACATCATACTAATGCTGTGTTTGATTCCCTTTCACCTTCAGAACTGCCTTAATTCTACGTGCCATTGATTCAGCAAGGTGCTGAAAGCATTCTTTAGAAATGTTGGCCCATATTAATAGGATGGCATCTTGCAGTTGATGGAGATTTGTGAGATTCACATCCAGGGCACTAAGCTCTTGTTCCACCACATCCCAAAGATGCTCTATTGGGTTGAGATCAGTTGATTGGGGGCCATCTTAGTACAGTGAACTCATTGCCATGTTAGAGAAACCAATTTGAAATAATTTGAGCTTTGTGACATGGTGCATTATCCAGTAGCCATCAGTTGATGGGTCCATGGTTGTCATAAAGGGATGGACATGGTCAGAAACAATGCTGAGGTAGGCTATGGCATTGAAACAATGCCCAATTGGCACTAAGGGGCCTAAAGTGTGCCAAGAAAACATTCCCCACACCATTACACCACCACCAGCCTGCACAACGGTAACAAGGCATGATGGATCCATGTTCTCATTCTGTTTAAGCCAAATTCTGACTCTCTCAATTTCTGTTGAGACATTCAAGTGGTACTCATCAGACCAGGCAACATTTTTCCAATCTTTAACTGTCCAATTTTGGTGAGCTTGTGCAAAATGTAGCCTCTTTTTCTTATTTGTAGTGGAGAGGAGTGGTACACGGTGGGGTCTTCTGCTGTTGTAGTCCATCTACCTCAAGGTTGTGCGTGTTGTGGCTTCACAAATGCTTTGTTGTATACCTCGGTTGTAACGAGTGGTTATTTCAGTCAAAGTTACTTCTGTCAGCTTGAATCTGTTGGCCCATCCTCCTCTGACCTCTAGCATCAACAAGGGATTTTCGCCCACAGGACTGCTGCAAACTCGATGTTTTTCTCTTTTACACCATTCTTTGTAAACCCTAGAAATGGTTGTGGGTGAAAATCCCAGTAACTGAGCAAATTGTGAAATACTCAGACCACTCGTCTGCCACCAACAACCATGCCACACTTAAATCACCTTTCTTTCCCTTTCTGACATTCAGTTTGGAGTTCAGGAGATTGTCTTGACCAGAACCACACCCCTAAATGCATTGAAGCAACTGCCATGGGATTGGTTGATTAGATAATTGCATTAATGAGAAATTGGACAGGTGTTCCAAATAATCCTTTAGGTGTGTGCATGTGTGTGTGTGTATATATATATATATATATATATATATATATATATATATATATATATATATATATATATATATTTGGTTTTTCATGGGTGGCAAGTGCTGCAGTGGTGGAGTTGGTCGACCTGTAACTTGAGTATTGACTGTTCGATCTGTTGTGTCCTTGGGCAAGCCACTTTACTCACATTGCTCTATGGATGCGTGTGATTGGTGGTTGTCAGGGGGCCGTAGGCTTGGAATGGCAGCCATGTCTGGTCAGAATGCAGCATGGCAGCTGAGGGTTACCAAGGTAGCTTATCACCACCAGAGTGTGAATGTGGAGTGAATGAATAATGCTCTGATTATTGTAAAGTGTCTTTGAGCATCTTAATAAATCTGTCCACTGACTAAAACCCTAATATCTGGAACAATTAATGGCTTTGTTTGTGTGCTGAACACTTGAATACTTCACTATTACAGATGAAAAACCTAACAGATGAACCAGCAAAAAGCAGTAGAGCTCCATGACTGTCTAGTACATCTCTGCAGTGCTCTGTGGCTGTGATCAAAAGCAGTCAAACTTACAAGGGAAGACAGGACATAGTAGTACTGCAGTGCTCACTAAAACACTGGAGTGTCGGCGTCTTCGACTTCTTTCATAAAGCTCTCTGGTCTCTAACCTACACTCAAATCATCAACACTTCTCCAAGCCTCAAAGAAACCAGACTGGACAAATTGCACCTCTGCAGTCCAGCAAACATGCAGGGTCTGTGAGGAAGAAAAATAATCACAGCCTGCCTCTGCCGCAGAGACGTCCAGTCCTGCAACGGTGATTCATCAGAACCAATAATTGATGGCGCTATAGAGGAACAGGCTAATGGCAGCAAAAGAAAGGCTGTTTAGCTTGCACAGACTCACACAGTCATCTGGGACCAAGAATTTTAACCACTTTAGATTGCTTCAGTCCCACCCCAATTGACTCCACCGCCGCTTCGCTCAATTAAACCTCGGATTTGTAGGGAAACTAATTAAATAATGTGGCAATGCAGTTTGCTTTACGTGAACTATTCACCACTCTGGAGGAAGAAGCAAATTATTGGTAGACAAAAGCATTTTAAGTACAGATGCACAGATTTGGGATGCTAAGAATTGTTTAAAGTTAGCGCTCCACTTTTTTGCATCTTTATAACACCCAAGATTAAAGACAAATAATTTTCTAGACAGTAGACAATGTTAGATTAGATAGAAGCAGATCATATTCATATTTTTGGAGTTGTGAGAAGATCCAATCTTTCTGGGATGATGTACAGAGATGTAAATTAAAATTTGAGAAATTTAAACAAAAATGTATTCTCGACTTGTGGCATCTGAAATCACAATAACTAGAAATTGGCTTAAAGACACCACTTCGAATTGCAAGCAATGGTTTTAAATAATGAAAGAAATCAGGGTTAATGGAAAAACTTACATATACAATAAAGATGAGTAAAGTTGGAAAAGTGGCTGTTAGATAAAGACATGAAGAACATCACTGGCAAAGATTGATTACAGATAGTTTGTTATGTTTTGTTGCAGTGCTATGCATTGTTGTGCTATGTTGTAAGATATAGGCATGTCTTGATTAGCTGATTTGCAAACACATGTGTACATAGTCCTATGTTACTTACCTGTTTATTTTGTATAATTTCTTTAATGTTAAATTTGTGCAAAAATAAAAAAGTAATACAAATTTGAGCCCTCTGAGCTCTTACTCACAAGCTAATATAGGTTTATTACAAGAAAAAGCTATAAAATTGATTACTTTCTCACCAAACTATAGATCAGCAGGCTACTAATAACCTGTCCAGCAGTGAAATAAACCCTTTGGCAGATGGAAAGCACTTGCAGATGTTCAATGCTTATGCAGTTCTCTTCAACGCTGGAAACAGCCGAAAATTAGTTTGAATCTCCAGCCTGACCTCATAAGTATTCATACGTGCAGCTCTGGTTCTTTCTGGATGTTGGATCAGCCACTGAAAAGCCTTCAGAAAACAATAGCTAATTCTGAAACAGGTGAAATGTGAACGTAAACATGTTTTCTAAAATGTTAAATTGTTTCTGTATTTGTAAATTTGTTAACAAGCAAATATGTTTTTTGGAATGTAAAATAGTTTTAGAACATGCAACTTGTTGCTTCAAATTATTTAAATGTCCGTATTGGCCACTTTAGATTTCAACCAGTTTATTAGTGAAAAAAAAACTAAATTTCCAGACAGGAGTGATGTAGGAGTGCTTGGGTTCTAGTGAAACAAGGGCATGAATAGGAATTTTAAACATGGGTGGTGCCAACCTTTTTGAGGTGTCATGCTTAAAATTGTCATAAATTCGTTGCATGTGAATTCCAAAGTTTGTAATTTACACAACAGAATAGGAAACCTAGGAAATTCATTTTCTCACAGAAGGCTGAACTATGCAGGCGAACACAATAAAGGTTAATTGATGTTTTAAACTAGTTTGATAACGTAGGAATGGTTGCCTACAAAGCAATGGTATCATTGTTATGCAGATGACACCCTGCTCTATATAACAGCAAAAAACCCAACGACCTTTCAAAGCCAAATAAAATCTATCAATGACTTGATGAATGATTTTTTAATTTCTTCATGCTTTGATGAGTTTCAGAATGTATTATTGTAAAGCTCTAGTCGGCTCCCAGCCCACACTACATAAATTACAGTTAGTCCACAACACAGCAACTAGAGTTCTCTCAGGAACAAAGAAATATTATCACATTACACTCATTCTGTGCTCTCTTCACTGGCTTCCTGAAAAATATTGTATCGACTATAAGATCTCAAGAAGCAGGTCTACTGAAAGAGTGAAAAACAAATGGTTAAACTCTTGAGAGAACTAAAACAGACAAGAGTTTCTGATTAAGTTTTCTGATTTACTAAACATTTAGAGTCGAAACAGTATTTGATACAGAAAACCAACCTTAGAGTCACAAATTGGTATATATAAGGTATCTTATCAGTCCTTTACGTAGTATTTCTTGGTCAGCATCTCACAGATTTGAACCACTTAGATGTCCTCAATCTTTTTAGCCACGTATTTAATAACTTTGTATTACTACTAAACCAAAATAACATTACTCTGGAAGGAGCTCTGGAATAAACTTACAGATCGTATCTAGTCCAAAACTAGATACAAAACATAATTGTTTAAACTAGTGTTCTTTTACTAATTACTGAAAAAACCTACTTGGATCAATGTTTCTATCTAACCTATACCCATCATTTATCGCTCATCCTGCAGCCGATGCTGATCACCTGTTTCTAACCAGTATTTGCTTGTTTTTCAGGTCCTGTCCGGGATCACTTAGTTGACAGATTAACCTAAAAAAGGCTTAGTCATCAGTCAGGGAGATCCCCTGTGACTTCTTCACTGGGGGAGATAAATAAATAAATAAATAAAGGTGTCATGGGTGACGCAGTGGATAGCACAGTCGTCTCACAGCAAGAAGGTTGCTGGTTCGAGCCTCGGCTGGGTCGGTTGGCATTTCTGTGTGGAGTTTGCATGTTCTCCCCATGATCGCGTAGGTTTTCTCCGGGTGCTCCGGTTTCCCCACAAGTCCAAAGACATGCGGTATAAGTGAATTGAGTAAGAACGATTTTCCATAGTGTTAAAGTGTGAATGAGTGTGTGTGAATGTTTCCCAGCGATAGGTTGCGGCTGGAAGGGCATCAGCCGCGTAAAACATATGCCAGAGAGTTGGCGGTTCATTCCGCTGTGGCGACCCCAAAATAAATAAAAATTCTCTTCTTTCTTCTGCTCTTTCTTTTCTTCTTTCTAGGGAATGACCAGCTGATACTACTTCTGCTCTCCTTGTTGCAAATGTTACAAATGTCATATTGTCTCTCCTCTAGTGTAAGTCACTTTGAAAAAAGCTGTCTGCCTTATTCATAAATGCATTGTAACATAATGGTGCTGTGTGAATATCATCAGGAGGTGGCTGAAAAATGTTTAATGATAATACTACTCAATCACAATGAGTTCAATTTATAAAGCGCTTTTCTAGAGCTCAAAGATGCTTTACAATATTCAGAGCACTATTCATCCACTCTCTGGGGGTAATAAGCTAACTTGGTAGCCCTCAGTTGCCCTGGGGCAGGCTAACAGGGTGTGTCTGCCATTTTGCGCCTACATCTTCCTGACAACCACCAAACACACTGCACCAGTCACACACATTCATACAGGGCAATGTGGGTGAAGTGGCTTGCTTAGGACCACAACAGATTGGACCTGGTGGGGATCGAACTTTCTGGTTACAAGATGACCAACTCCACCACTGCATTATCTTTGCGCCCAACTATGGGATCACTATCCTTGCATCAAAAGCTTGTGTCTCTTTAGCACTGACTCAAATAAAAATCCTTTTATAGTTCTGAAACAAATTGTTTTTACATAAGTTCTTCTGTGTAAAAATATCAGGTACTTTGGGTTCTAATTCAGCCATGGCACTTTTTTAAGCCTCTTTCTATTTATTTGCATTAAATGTAATGTTTAATTTAAAACTTCATATAATGATCTTCCTAATAATGATGAACAGTAGACTAGCGACCCTCTTCTTTCACCCAAAGCAAGCTTGAGCTTTTTCCCTCCAGTTTTTTATCTTCATTTGGCAGTGTTCAGTCGGCACTCATGCGGGGAGTCACATATGGAGGAAGTTTAGCAGGAGAAAACACTGTATAGAAGTTAAATTGAATCCAATTACAAACACAGTAGAAACCAGACAAGTGTTTCTTGCTCTCACGGAGAGCCTTTCAAAGTACAATCCAAAACAAAGACACATCTTATTATGATTACTAATTCTGTCTGCTACGCGCATGTCTGGTGCCCTGCAGTATAGAACATGGAATGCAAAGAAAGAAGTCTGAAAAGGGAAAGATACATTTTTCATTTCTGCTTATTTGTTGGTTAGCTTTCATTTTAATCTCTTTTTAATCCTCTAAACTACATTTTTTTATTATCAAGAAGTTTAAATTTTATTGTATTATTTTTTTCATCAAAGTCATCACATAGAAGCAAATTGCATTTTTTTGGATGTGCTTTAATAAAATGTGTTAGTGGAGTCTGTCCGAGGCACATATTGTGTTTTGTTATTATTATTACCTTTCATATTCAATTAATAACAATAATAATAACGATACATTTTATTTGATAGGTGCCTTAAATAGACACTCAAGGTCACCTTACAGAGTTTAAAACACATAAAACAGCAATAAACACAGGTCAAACAATCAAACAAACATTAAAGAGAATAAGACTGTCTGAACAAATATGTTTTAACACTGGATTTAAAATTCTTCAAGTCAGGGATGTTTGGCATTTCTGGTGGTAACTTATTCCAGAGTGACAGGGCAGCTAAGGCAAACGCAAAAGAACCAAAAGACGACTTAGAGGGCCTTGGAAGAACTAGAGATAAGGATGAGAAGGAATGGAGAGAACGAGAAGGGGTTTGTACAGTGATCAGTTCTGAAAGGTAGGAAGGTGCTGAGTTATGGAGGGCTTTGTATGTTAGTAGCAGGAGTGTAGACTAGATAAAGCAGGAGTGATATGTTCTGAAAGAGGAATTCGAGTGATTAACCTAGCTGCAGCATTTTGGATAAGCTGCAGTCTATTTATGGACTTGAATGGGAGACCATGAAGTAGAGTTACAAAAATCAAGCCAGGAGGTGACTAGTGAACCAGAACAGATTTATATTTCTAATGTAAAAGACAGAAGTGTGTGAGATGGCATTGATGTGGGCATTAAAGGACAGGTTAGAGTCCAGCAGCACACCCAGGCTCTTGACATGCTCAGATGGCTTTATGGTATTGGAATCAATAGTAATGGCTTGAAAATTAACCTTGGAAAGAGTTGGAAATTTCAGTTTTACTACTATTAAGTTGGAGAAAGTAACTGGTTTTAGGTGTAATACTGCCTGTTGCTTGACTTTTGTTTCTCGGGTCTGTTCATCAATGGATCTGAAGGGATTATTTTTTTTAAGGGTTCATGAATGGTACCTGCCTCGGTCAGAGAGGTCTGTGACCTCACAGAGGGGTTCAACACTGGGGGAGATCTTTTCTCTGCATAAATAACAAAATAAGTGTTTTAGTTGCTTTATTTAACCACAGTATTGGTTTAAACCGGGCTTTCATAATAAGGTAAAGATTACTGGCCAAATTTACACTACTGGTTTAAATTCAACACATTCGTCATACAAATAAATTTTACAATCCCTAAAGAAGGAGTAGTTCTATTTCTACCCCATAGAATTATCCAATAGGAAGTACTATTTAACTCTTAATCCACATCTTTGTGAAATGAAATGAAGAACTAAATCTTCTACATGGCCCTTGAAGAAAAGTCAGTCTACCATTTGTTGACATTCAAAAATAATTGAAATGAAGAGGATTTATCTCTTCCTGCTCACTGACCTGACTACAGGCCACGCCCCCAGCTATTAAACATAGCAGAGGAACTGATCTTTAAGAGTGAAGTGAAAGTGAGCAGTTGGTCAGATATGGAGTGACCCATACCTGGAAGTTGTCCTCTGCATGTAACCCATCCAAGTGTAAACACACAGCAGTGAACAAGCACACCATGAACACACACCAGTGGGCAGCCATGGTGGTGGTGCCTGGGGAGCAGTCGGAAAACTGATGTCTTGCACTGATGATTGTTGAAGATGGGAGATCAAGTGTTTCATCCCTTACACCATCTTTAACTTTGGAGATCAAACTAGCAACTTTCAAATCTCCAGTCCACTTCCTTCCATATCAGGTCACAATTGCCTTCAAACAGGCAAATACTCAAACAAATGAGCCTTTATGTTCTTGGAGCCTCACGTCCTCCACTGGCAAAAACAGAATGTACACCCACTATATCGCCACAAAAATGTTTGCACCAAGTGTAAATTAAACAGTTGATCTAATGGCAAAAATGTTTAAAGTATACAAGAAATAGGCATTAAAATTAAGCTCCATTACATTCAACCCTCCAATTGCTCACCAGCAAACAATAGACGACCATTAGCCATGATGCAGGAGCGCTGCGACCACTTTAAATACTTCATCAGCTTGTGTGGTGTGAATAACCGAGAGGCACTTAAAGACCCATTTCTGATTCACCCTGCTCAGTTGGCATCCGCATGCTCAATCAAACAGCAAATCAAGCCGTGTGCCAGCCATCAAAGCTGTGAGAGCAGTGACAACCTCATGCAAACCGAACAGGAAATTGATCCTCAGTCAGCTCCTTAAACACACGCTTTCAACCTAAAGTCAAGATTTTAACAGTTATGGAACACAAAAAAAGTTTAACTCAGAACTCAAGTTTCTCGAGTTGTTCCAGTTTTTTCTCAGAAGTCCTCAGAATTTACTTGATTTAGCCGATTTGTTAACAGACTATTCGCTTATGGCTTAGACATTGCAAGTTTCACTTGCAGAAAAACGAAATACAAAAAAAAAAAACAAGTTTAAATTCGTTAAAAAGATTTGGGTCTTTATGTTGTAATTAACTCACCAAATGTGAAATATTGTACCAACTCATCAAATAGTCTTTTTAAAAGTTGTAGTTGTTGATAAACTGTGCATTTTTATCAGGTTTACAAACTCCCAGCAGAAATGTATTGGTGAGACTGAATAATGTCTGAAAGCCTTTATTTGAAATGAATAAATACCTGACCTGTTAAAGGGTTCAGACCACCGTTGCCTCTGAATCAATAACCAGCATTCATGAACTATGTTGAATGCTTTGGTGCTGTATCCCTCACGCTCTGCAGTAATGAGCTTTTGGCTTTATATTTTAATTACAGTGAGGAATAACCCGACTGCCTGTTTCCCAGCTGCTTTACAAACATTTTTATTTTTTTACTCATGCACTTCGTGTCCAAGCTCTCGAAGTAAATGTTTGGCACAGAAAATTAATATTAATCCATTGGTCTGTAGTTTGTCAGTAGGAGGTCGGGTAACAGACCAACATTTGCATTTTAAGTGGAAGTTCCCTGCAGCAGTGATCCTTTTTCACACCCTCTCAATGCTAGTGTCCAGGCTAAACTGATGTTATTCCACACCAGATCTACTTCTTGCTTACACCTCAATGGAAGTTTCCCCAACAGTCTCAAGTTCCATCTCCTCAAGCAATTGATGAATGGCTTTTGGCTTGTGACCATCTGTTACGCTGCTCACTTGCTCAGGGAAAAGGGAGTAAATGCATTTTAGTAGATATTACTCTCCGTCTCAGATGGTTTTGCGACGTTAAAATGCATATTAAAAAGCTGTTTGGACTTGAGGGAACACTGCAGGTTAAAGACAAATTAGGCCCTGCACTAACACATTCTTCAGCAGCCTGACAACTTGAATGAGGAAAAATTCATAGACATTTATATAGAATAGAGTAAATGTGTTTCTTTGATTTAAAAAAGCGCATAACTTGTATAATCTTGTATTATAAGAATGCCAAACCAGATCAGCAAAGCCTACAGGTTTATTTAACAGTATATATATATATATATATATATATATATATATATATATATATATATATATATATATATATATATATATATATATATTATTATTATTATTATTAATTAAATGTATTAATTAGGTTAGTCAAAATCAACAAATCTTATCAGGTTTATTTAAAAGCCAATCATTGGATGACCAGTTGAAAAGCCTAAGAATGAAATGCCTTCCTTGATAATTGACATCTCTAAAACAGCTAGTGCTCGTCAGATCATTAGCTGTTACAATAGCTATCCTGATCATTTAGGGATTTTTTTGGCCCCATTAAAACACTTACTATTAAAATCTCTTATATGAGATCATTCTGCCGCACATTCCTCATGAAGAAAAATTCATATTCCATATTTTTACTTTGTATTATTATTAATATAATCGTTATGAAAAGACCAGACAGCTAAACATCCCTCTGCGCCAAGTAATTTGGCACAGTGCCCAAAACAGCTCATTTTATCTGATTTTAGCTGATAGTGATTTTGTTGAGGTAAATATTAGCAAAGTAAAAAAAAAAAAACTAAAATGGGTTTAAATGCTAAATGCTATTTTAAATGAGTAACTGCTAAATGCTATTTTTATTTAAATGAGATGCTAAATGGCATCTCATGTCTGCTTTAAGATTCATAAGGGACTGGGCTTGGACTTCAGAAATTACGATAAAATAATTTGTTCAAGATTACAACTTTTTACCAACTTATTTTGAATGCTCACAACAACAAGAACCAACTAAAGTCATGGTCACAATATTGGTGGTATTGAGTGATTGAACAATGAACCTACAGGTCACTTTCATGCTAGAAACTTTCTTCCAGGATTTTCTCAATTTCTTTTCAGTCTTCATTGATTAAACTCATCATCAATAAGAGCACTAGTTGAATGACTAGCTCATCAGAAAAGCTAGAAATGTTTTTCAGATAAACACACAAAAGACAGGGGGCTCATCCACACTGGTGATGGACTGATTTGATAGCTGAAAATGAATCAGAACATCTCGTTCAGTACAAAAGAGAGCCTGTAATGGCTTTGCTTTTTCACAGTCAAATCCAGCTGCGGTTCTGAAGAGGACTGCCTCAAAATCCCAGGTTCAGGTTACTGCCAAGGACAACTGATGAGGTACTAATACTAACAAAGGCCCCCCAAACAATTGCATCAGTCCAAACAGTGAGAAGAATTTAAGATCAACGGACTTGATCCTTTTTTCATTTGAATTGCCCACCCATTAGGCAATGGGCCTGGATTAAAGT
The DNA here is from genome assembly GCA_900490495.1 of Danionella dracula. NCBI lineage: Eukaryota > Metazoa > Chordata > Actinopteri > Cypriniformes > Danionidae > Danionella > Danionella dracula. Next base: position 3,978,577 of record UELW01000345.1, on the reverse strand, counting down.
ATTGATTCACCTTGTAAAAAAAAAGTGATCACATGAAACTTTACGATGGATGCAGGAAATACTTTGATAGAAGCAGGAAAGATGCCAATGTAGAAAAACAAACAAATACAGAGTTAGTTCATGGATTGGCCCAATGTATACCTAAAATGATGAAATGTACTGCATTGATTCAGTCGATGCACTTAGACGAACAGATACACCGAGAGAGAAAGTGAACCACCACAGCGGAGTCATAAAAACGGCTTTGATTGCCCTGCAAGAGGCAGCGTATGGATTTTCTATGGCATGTCAAAATTATAGTCCCATCTCAAAACAATCAGCAAAGCCAAGAAAAAAGTGGCAAACAAGGCTGCTGAGTCCACATTGGACTTCATTAAGATGGAATCAATTGATTTAAGCAACTTGATAAAAAACATAGAGATGGAATTTAAGCAGCTAAAACACTGAAGTCCTCATGTATATGAGTCAATAAGCTGTAGAGAATCGCATGTTGCACAGGACACTACTGCTTCTAGTTAATAACCTGCTTGCATCGCATAACTACAGCTCTTTTCTAATGGACTCATTCTTTTGGCATCACAGGTTGTAAGAGGTCTATTATTCATAGAAATGCTTTATTGCAACATTTTTCTTATTTGTGCCAAAAATATTTTTTTAGATAATTAACTTATTATTTGAAGAAAGACGTAACTATGAATGAAAAAATACAACTTATATTTTAAGCACAGAATTGGAAAATAGAACAGGGAACACAGAGCTGGAAAATGAAGGGGTGCTGTAATGGATAAGAAAGGGTACTAAGAAGCAGAAACAAAGAATGGGGACACAGGGATTGACTAGCGAGGGGACAGAGAAATGGACAACAGAGGGAGCAAGGGGATGGACAAGGGATGTGACAGTGGGATCGACAAAATAAGAGACAGTGGGATTGACAAGAGAAGTGACAGAGGGATCGACAAGGGAAGTGAAAGTGGGATCGACAAAAACGGGGACATGGGTGTGGCCAAGGAAAGGAGTAATGGTAAAAAAGGGGCACAAAGCTGTAAAAAAACGGAACAATAAAAGATATAACTATTATTTGACATGGACAAAAATATCTATATCTATCAGGTTTAATTAAATAAGCTTCAGGAGGCTTCTCCTACTGTCTTTCACCTATGAAAAGAAATCTTACTGCTTTGATGACAAATGAAGAAAGAAAGTTGGAAATCCTGCCTGAATATAAATTTATATTATCAGCCGTTACCTTTGATATGAGTAAAAATATCAAACCAAGGAATCAATCAAGCCGATGTCGGAGAGTGATATCTTCCTTTCCCCATGCGCACTTTGTTTTTTAGTCCCGTCTGACCTCTCAGTCATGGGGCAGACATTGACTAGCATTGCATGGCTGCTAATTGCTCCGGGACAGGGTAATTGAGTGGTCTCTTGGGCTCCATTCGCTTCCACAGACTTCAATGCTGTCAGCAAATGTCAATGTGTTGCTGAGGATTAATGAGCTAGCGCTAATGCTAGCACCACCCTTACACCCAGTTCCCAAAGTTCAAACTCTGATAGAAAAGAGCACTGCGTGATAGTTTAGTCTGGAGATTGAGTTTTTTAAGCATGTTCTAGAATGAGACATGAGAATATTGAGATTTTATGGAGATAAAACATTAAAGTGGAAGCTGACAAACAAGTCACTTATTCCTGAATCACATTTATGCATGTACAAATAAGAGGATCTGCTACTGTGGACAATTATCTCACACCGTTTACATTTTCAGAGCATTATCCATACACCCCACATTCACACTCTGGTGGTGATAAGCTACCTTGGTAGCCCTCGGCTGCCCTAGGGCAGTCTGAGAGGACGTGGCTGCCCTCCTGCGCATACGGGCTCCTGACCACCACCAAACACCACCCCACCAGTCACACACATCCACAACGACAGAATGGCCCAAGCAGGAATCGAACAGCCAACTTTCCGGTTACAGTATGACCAACTCCCCAGAAGATTAGTTTAGTATTCACTAGCTAAGATTATTCAGTTGCTAGTCACAAAAGGGGAAAATTGTTGTGTCATTAACAACAATGTCTTTAAACAACGTTTTAAAGCAGAAAACAATAAGCAGGTTATGCTCAATAAGCGGATTTCTCTGGTCTGGTGTCATGTAAATGCAAAAAATGGGTTTCAATGATCAGGATACTGGCAGAAAGCTGATGTGAGGAGGTAGGTTTTTAATTCTAAAACTGCCCAACATTGGAGCTGGAAAAAAATGTTTCCACTCCTGGTGCTGCAATGATTGATTGCTTTTTGATTGGTTGTTTAAATGTTGTTTAGATGATGTCAAACGTTGGTTGTTATGTTTTTATATTTAAATAAGGAAAAAACTGAATCCATTGTGTTTGGTCCGTCCCACCTGCCTGGAGATGCCCCGCAGCTATTTGAAATATGACCAGAACATCTTCTCTGTGGTGAAGGCAAGCATCTTTCGGCTTAGCCTTCTTTCTTCAGTTAAACCGTTTTTGAGTCTGCGCGACCTGGAGAAAGCAATTCACGCATTTATTAGTTCGCGTATAGACTACTGTAATATCCTCTATACAGGAATACATCAAACCAAGCTACAACTTGTGCAGAACGCTGCAGCCCGTCTCCTTACCGGTACCAGAAAACAAGAATACATTACACCTATTCTGTACTCTCTGCACTAGCTCCCAGTTAGCTTTAGAATTCAGCATAAAATTATTTTATTTGTTTTTAGTGCAGTGATTGGGATTGCCCCATCTTGTTTGTGCGAGATTTTAACCCAACCCAGCAGATTTTTAAGATCCATGGGGAAACACCTGCTGGAGATCCCACAGTCCTGGTGTACAAAAAAAAAATAGGGTGATTGTTTATTTGCCATAGTGGGTCCAAAACTCTGGAACTCCCTACCTGTCGACCTTCGCTCCATCTCTACCTTGGCAGTGTTTAAAGCGAGACTGAAAACATTTTTATTTCAATTTGCTTTCAGTTCTTAGACTTTTATGACATGATTGTACTATTTTAGATAAAGATTGTATTCTTATTATTAATTTCAAGCTTGTATATTTTTACCTCTGTATTGTGTCTTTGTACAGCACCTTGGTCAGCCTTGGCTGTTGGAAGGTGCTATAGAAATAAAGTTGGAATGATTGATTGATTCAGATTGCTAGTTTTGATCTTCATGAACACTCTGACGGGTGTGAATTATTTTTACACTTGTTTAAGATATTCAGCAAACAAAGATGTCTTTGCTATGCCTATGTCCTGTCTTTCTGGACCTGTTTTTGTTTACTGGAAAGTGACATACATCCATGGTAGCGATCGCTGGCTACACTCATTCTGAGCCTCTTTTACCTTCTATACAAAAAGATGCGCATTTGCCAGTTGTTGAAAATAATTAGCATAATATTGTAATTTTAGTAAGGGCATTTAAGAACTTTGAGTGTTTTTGAATGAGTTTTCTTCATCTCCCAACCTCCTGATATTTACAACCTCTCCCCTGTTGGTGAGAGTTCGCCTCCCACCTAAGCACAACTGAATGAATCTTATAAATGTGACCAGAGCCAGAGCAAGAGGATCATTTGCTCCCCGAAGAGAGACAAAAGTTTAGCAATGGAATTTGACTGGCTGAGAATGGTTTCTTAAAAAAAAAAAAAACGGATTTGATTTGACTTCTGATAGCTTTTCTGATTTTTACAATCCAAATGATTGTAATTCAACGAAAAAATCATGTTATATACGGTCAAGGGTTGAAATGCCAAAACATGTATTAAGGGTTGCACTTGGTAGACCTGTAATCAGGCCTAAAAATTTTAGTCTCTCCAACTGAGCCCAAGAGAACTTAGCCTGACTGAACCTGGTTTAATTTAGTGTCTTATTTATGAGCTGAGTTGAGCCCGAGATTGTTCAAAGAAAGCATGCAAACACAGCTTTTAAATAATTAGCCGTCATTTTATTAATGACTAACAAAGGCAAAAGGCATATGCCACTAGAAATTCTAATAAAATAGCTAATTAACCTGCAACATCTCAGCTCTTAAAAAATAATTTAAAGGAGTTGAGATTATAGGTATTTGGAAATAACAAAATCAACATAAAAGGCATAAAATAAAAAAGGAATTCCACAGAAAAGTTAACAAATTGAATAAAAATGTTTAATTAAGTAACAAAAAAGTACACAGACAAAATAAAAAAAAGGACATAATAAACTTAAATAAAATAAACTTAAACTTTAATAAAACTTAGTAAAAATTTTATTAACATTAACTGCATATTTAAATTCATATTTGGCAAAAAATAAATAAACTGGTTTGCTGCTCCACCACGACCTTTAATAAAATGAGACAAAACCAACTGGCTCATTATTTATTTTGATTATATACACATTCAAAACTCTTTAGTACAAAGCTTCAATATCTGGAATAAGCCTCACGCTCTCTCAACCAGAGTTACTACAGCAGGAAGAAATTTTCAGTTGCACTTCTCTCCTTTTCTTGTGTCAGATCCACAAACTCATTTCTGTGTTCTTGTGCTGACATGTTATTGTCAGCTGAAGTCTTGGGCATCAATCATGTCTGTCTGATGCTTTTTCTCCTCACCCTTTGAGTGGGATCAGTGTTTAATCACTTCTTGGCCCTCATACAGCGCCGGAGGATAACCGATGAGATGCTGGCACCACAGGCCTGGCACCATCTCAAGAGGAAATGCTGCTCTGTACGACACACAACTAGCACAGATCACAAGCTCTTGGTGGATTCATTTTTTTTTTACATGTGATCTGCTCATATTTTTGATCTATCTCTGTTTTATTTTATTTTTGCAGTCTATAAAAGAACAAAACATAAAAAAAATCTATTTAAAATTTAAAAAAATATCAACTTAATTTTTTTAATGATTAAAAACGAATCGTAAACAGCTGAAAGGATGAAGATGCTTTAAAAGAAAACTACATTTTTACATTTGTTTGATTTAGTGGGAGTTTCTGATGAACAATGTTCCATTTAAAAATAACAAGCAAATTTAAATTATATCTTTATAAGAGAGTGCATCACATCGCAGGTGAAGTTTATTCAGAAACTCACTATTATTTACAAATTAGGTGTCAAGCTGATTTAAGAGCTGAAGTTATACAATAAACAGCAAAGCATGAGGAATAATCAGTAAAGTACAGCTTGTCGCTTGTGAGCTACTCCTACCATCCTATGAGGGATAGTAAACTTTAAGAGTTCTCCATCCCATCACACTCATTTCACACTGATTTTCACGCCTTAAATATCATTTAAAGGGCCAATATTATTGACTTTTGGAAGGTTTATTAGGAAATGAATGTGTGCACTAACTAGATTAGAGTAGTTTCATTTCATTGAGTCTTTTCTGCAAAACTTGTAAAAAGCTAAAGAGGTTGCAAATCACAAGCAGTTTTTTTAAAACATCGGGCTTTTTAAGCCTCAATGCGATTTCCCCACCCCTGAATATTGATTGACAGACACACATAAACATATCCTTTGTCATGTTCCTGTTTACAGGGACATGACATTTGCCATTATCTGCCTGCGTGAGTCGAAATAAGGAGAAAAAGCAATGTCCCCAAATAATTAACAGGCTAGATCTATTTCAGGATGTACATCTCAGCAGTAAAGTCTTGTATTTATGGTTGATTTACATTGCTAGTCTTCATGCTCATGTTTTTGACTCCGCTATTTCCATTGAGTGTATATAACATGAACGAAGTGTTTGTGACATCACCCATAGGTGAGATAAGTCAAATGAAGCTCAAAGCGGACATAGCCAGTACTCAAAAACTCGTCCTCTGGGGCAGGACATGGCCTCAGGAAAGACCTCTGATTGATTGAAAACAAATCTTGATCATTTTTTAATTTTGGAAATCATAATTTTACTTTGCATGTTCAGGATAGCTAGATGATCAATATCACCTCTTAATATATTCTAATAATATTTGGCCCTTTAAACACCACCAAATGTCTCTATTTGCTGTCCGGAGTTAGATAGAAATTTAATCCTGTGACTGGAACACTTTCTGGTTGCAAATGGCATTTAAAGGCTTGAAGATCTGTGAGTTTTGGCATAATACCGGAAAAAGCTCCACCATCTCGGTTGCCAGTGAAGAGAGATCAGTAATGGAGTAAAGGACAATCTATAGCTGTGAGCCAAGCATACGAATTGACCTTTGCCCTTTGTGAAAGCCTGCTGCATGCCTCTGAAAAGGTCTAATTTCACATCAAGGTTTTGGTCGAGGTGGTGCAGAGAGAGAGATTTCAACTCTCTTTCTTGGCTCAAACTCTCTGTTAAACACTGGATGTGAAATTTTAACAATGAAGTAAGCAGGCAGTTTGTAGACTTCAGCTTGAACAAAATGCTGCTGCAAGGTTGCTGACAGGCACAGAAAATGTTAACATGTCTCTCCAGTCCTGGCCTCTCTTCACTAGCTCCCAATAACATTTAGGATCCAGTTTAAAACCCTGTTATTTGTGTATAGGTTCATCAATGGACAAGCTCCTGTGTATTTAGCCATGAGTCCACCAGTCCCTAGGGTTAACTGATCAGGGTTTTCTGGAGATACCTGGAGCAATGGAGCGCAGAAGTATAGCGCTTTTGATGACAAAAAGGTGTGTGCGGAGCCTTACAAACAAGAACTTGTAGGCTTGACACACTGCTTTTTTTGGATAAACGTAGAAGTGAAGTTTTTGGTGCATTAACACCTCTCAGATTCCATCTCCAACTTACCGATGTATTGCCTTGGAAAACAGGGACAAAGTTCCTGAACATATTCCCAGAAAAGCCCACCAATTTCCATGTACACACCACTTACAAGACTTTTACCACTTTCTGCCTCTCCCAAAGAAAATGAATAAGACATTCAAAGGTGCAGTTTGAAGCATCACAACCAATCACCAGATGAAGTGGTAACTATAAATCTGTGTTAATTCAATTAAAACAAGTAGCCAACCTATTGCCAGTACTAGTTTAATGGGAAAACAGACAACGTGAACCATACAAACTGGAAAATCCATTTCCTTCTTGAGGCTTTCAAACAGCACCCATTAAACGACGAGGTTGAAATCTCTCTCAAAAGATAAATCTTGAGAGTAAAAAAAAAGTAAGAGGCTAATATTTATTTCAAGAATTCTCCATTTTGTGTGCAACCTCCAATAATTGAGCAGATTCTCAAATGAGGGACGAAGGGATAGCAGCTTGGAGACGATTAAGAGGAGATTATTGGAAAGCTCTGATGCGGATTTATTTGTTTTTATTTGACTAGCAATAAGCATGCATGACACTTCAGCAGCGCACTGTTTGAGGTTAACGTTACTCATTCAAATGCAAATCTCTCTCTCGGTCTGAAATTTGCCTCTTTGGGGGTGCCAATTTTCTCAGCTGAATGTTGCATTGGCCTCTTTTTTAGCTGCTCTGTGGAAACAGCTGAAATATTGATGCAGATCTGACCTCACTGCATTGATCCACACTATTCCCAGTTGCAGATTAAGACACTGGGAGAGAAAAACCTTTACTGTAACAGGAATGGAGTAGGAAACTAATCAAATGTGGAACATTAGAAAGGAAAACTTGAAGCCAGAATTAAAGCATGTGATTTTAACATTACATTCCTACCAGAGTGGTGAGGGGTGGTGAGTGAAACTCCTCTTTGAAGACACTCTAAAGACTATAGTGAACAACATTATCGCTTCTCTTTTGGGTACTTGATACTCATGCTTTTTTCCCCATTCATCAAAATTGAATTTATATACTTTTTATGATAAGAGCAATGCTAAGATACAAACATGATGTGTGTCCATCAGTTTCATAGCTCACAATACCTGCTTCCACTCCTGATTGCTAACAATGATCCGCTGTCTGAAATTTTCCCAAAGGTTTCTTTACTAATGCAGGGTTTTGTTAATTTTGTGGTAAATGAGTTTGTTGCAGCGAGTATAAGTGGAGCCTATTACGAGAGTTATAGGTCGTTGCTGTTTACAAGAAGTTTAAAGAATAAACATTCAGATCAACTCAATATTTATGACGCCGATGAACACTTTTTAGACAGTAATGTAATGTAAAGTAATGTTATGCTAAAACGAGTAAAATGTGTCTCAGATAAAAACAAAAATGATTCGAACAGGGTTCAGTTATTGCCTAAATTGTGCTGGATCTCGTCGGGTGGTTCTCCGCCTCCACATTGTGCATTTAAAACTGAAAAATGTATGTTTATCCATTTTATATCCCTTACTTAAAAAAATGTCTCATGATGTTAAAACATTTTTAGATTAATAGTGTGATTGTCACAATTTGAATGCATTTTAATTTTATTTAGTCATATTTCATTTGATTAAAATATTATTTAAAATAATTGTATTAATTTAAATCTATGATTTTTTTGGCTGTTTTTCATTTTAGTACTTTTCCTTAAAACAAAACAAAAAACCCACAATATATGTATTTTTATGCATATACTATTTTAGTATACTTTTCTTTTCTGTAAACATTTAAGTAACACTGATCAAAGTTGCTGGTCTCTCTCAGATTGCGGCAGGTCGTTGTTTGTTGGATTGCGGTCGTGCATCTGTTGTGGGCGTATTTGCCTTTCTCCTCACTGGAGTTTGCTGGTCTGGAGGGTAGGCATGTCCTCACACCCTGCAGGCCCAAGTCAGCAGGGAACAAGCGTGCTAAGATCTCATCCTCTGCATATTAAAGCTGGGATTCGCTGTTCCAGTGGTTGAACTAGAGCATGTTGATCTCATGAATGGCTCTCAATTAGATGGTTTCCCCATCAGTCAGCATTGAGCACATGTGAGTACGGTCATACACAGGATCACTGTAACTATTCTGAACACTGTGCCAAGTGCGGTCTGAGTGCTACGTGCTGTTTCCCAGGCAAGTGCAATCTTCAATTTTCCTCCGTCTACACATGTTCTTAAAATTTAGGGTGTATAATTATTCAAACAAAACCAAGTGTGTTAAAGTCGACTTTGTGTAATGAGTGTTTTATCGTAGCTTTGAGATTAGTGTTTTAAATTAGGATTATGTTGAGAAAGTGTTAGACCAGTTTGGCCACTGATTCCAAGTCCCTATCCCGTGTTTGAAGTACTGGTTGCTTGGAGTGTCCGAAAGGGCTGTGTGTTTCCTTCAGAGCTGAGCCTCGGGCTATAGTGTGGAAATGCTCTTTTGATTGTGTGTGAGTGCATGTGTTTTTATTTTTAGCCTGCCATTGTGCTGGCTCTGAGGGACCCTACACTCATCACACATTTTGATATTCATGTTAACACAGATTTTGTGTTATTTTGAACTTGCATGTGTCCTTGTTTTGGGGGTTTAATTCCCAATTCCCTGCCTAGTCAGCAGTTGTCAACCCTCCAAAAACGGCATAGCGATGGGAGTCTCCCCTCAACTTCTAAAACCCGTTGACCTAGTCGCCACAATAATAGAAACTCAACAGAGAACTGGAGGAGCTCTTTTCTTAACTCTTGATGAATTGCCTGTCATGCACTGATTATGAGCAATCAGAGTCTGCAAACTCTCCTCCTGCAACAGCTGAGAAGTTCTCATACCATCTTTTACTGAATATCTACTCTCATTAATGCTGCTGCAGGACTATATTGGCATTCAAATCAGCATCCCAGACTCCACATTTAATGTCTGCATGAGCATTGAATCTGAGAGGAAACATTCAGATGAGATCAATCCTTCCACGCTGATTTGTCAGCACAGGTGAGCATCTGAAAATATGAATTTCCTTTCCTCCTACAGGAGCATTTCTTTCTGTCTCGAGGTGAAGGCTGGGGTTTATTTATTTATGCCTTGATTCACTCGTGCTCATCTGCTTCCAGGGCCACCCACAGTTTATTTTTCAGCCTTTGGCAGTGCGGTGGGAGTATCGCAATAATCTTTGCCCCTCTTCTGGAGTCTACAAGCACCATCTGACCTTTCAGCTTGTCTTCTTCGAAGCTCAGGGAAGCACTGGAGCATGCGTGAGACTGACAGCAGATTTGGAGACACGCTGGGAGCCATTTACAGCCTTGCTTTGATTTCTGCAATTAATGCATTCAGGACCATCTAATAACTTTCACCTTCGGTTGCTTTTTAAACGACCCAGATGGATTTATAACACCACCTATTAAAATAATTTCATTTTAAGAGAACACTAAACTTTATATTTTAACAGTACATTAATAATCGCTCATACATTTTAATTAGGGCCGCTGTAGTCTACAGTTACCGAGTCACGTTTGTGCTGTTGAGAAACCAACCCAGTGTGTGCTGGTAGTTATTTCTGGAGATCAAGCTAAGTCTCATCAGTGCTTTCTTGAAACAACATAAACCTTTTCAGCTCCAAAAAAACCTTGGTCCTCAGTCTCGAGGCAAGGTCAGGCCTTGAGCGCATCAACATCTTAACATCTTCTTTGTCGTGATGTCATTAAACACACACTTAAACTCATCTCACTTTAGTGTCAGAGCATTATACACTAATGATAAGTGAGAGGCTCCCTTGAAAAGACCTTTCCAGATTAATACTGATATTTATGTTAGTGCTGTCGATCAATACAGAGTTTCAAGGAACCATACAAGTAGTGAAAATCAACTTGAAATATAAAATGCAGTATGGCTTTAAATTATGTACAATGAAAATGCATTTCTGCATTTAAATCAGCATTTTACCATTACGTGGATGCTAAATTAAAATAAAACTTAAAACATCAAAACAAATACACAAAAAAGACTTGTGTGGTGTTCAGCCAGAAATAATTGTAAAATTAGTTTTCAAATATTGTTTGTCCTGAATGGATTTATACTCGCGGGGTTCAGGAAATCCAGAAATGCATTTTCATCATGTGGTTGAGGGATATGTGTCGCAATATTCATTCTGAAATTGCATTCTAGCTGACCCTGCCGACTCCACATGTACATATTTTACGAGTCAGTCAATTCAAATTCATAATGCATTTTCAAATTAATGTTGAAACTGTAAAAGCATTAAAACATTTATGAAATTCACATTCTAAAACTGCAGTTGTAAATAGTTCATGTAGATTACATCTTTTAATTTGAATTTTGAATAACACTTAGCCTTCATGTATTGCGAAAATGATCATTTAAAAACATAAATGCTTTTTTTATTTAACATAATCCAAAGCCATATTGCAAATTACATTTTAAATTAAATACCGCTACTCGTATGCTTCCATAGGTGTTTGCTCTTACTTTACAATTCAAAACACCCTAAAAGACAGACTAACTATAAGACTTTCCCTACATAACACTCTACCGACACAAAATTCAGCTCAACCTGTTTCCTTAATAGGTCACAATTTGACAAAAATATGTTCGTATTCTAATCAATAAAAAAAATTACTAAAATAACAAATCACCAAAACTCCACACCTGCAAACACTGCAATCCATATAAAATACAAATTAATAAAATGGTCCTCCCAAAAATGAATGCCAGTTTATTTAATATATTTAATACTTGTGTGCAATCAGATATTTAGATATTCCATGCAAAAGAAAAACATATAAAATCAATGTTCCCTACTCATAAAAATGATTTTATCAAACTGAGGTCTCAATTAACTAGATTCTTATAAATGACTTTGTGTAAAACAGAGGAAACGGTTACAGAATAAGACTGAACATGTGCGTGTGTGAATGATTTCTGAACTTCAGAACACAAAATCACAACTGCACAGTTTTTCTTCTGATTCCACCAGCAGCTGCTATCCTCAAAGACCGTTTGGCCTAAAACTGCCCTTTTATTTCTTTACTAATGTCCAAACTTTGAACACAATTTATGTTTTTTGTCCCCGGAAAATAACAAACAAAATAGATACATTTTGAACATGTAGCTAAATTCATAAAAATGTGCCGAATTGACTAAAGATGTATGCATGTTTGTGGAGTAAAAGCAGGGATTTCGTGGCGATGGCTTCATGTGTCTCCAGTGTGCACCCATAAATAATAATAAAGTAGATAAAGAACAGAACATTTGCTTTTAAAGTAAAAAGGAGTTTGCCCCTTTAAGATTGCTGCCATTTCTTGCAGAGACTGGAATGTTTGCGAGTAGAAGTCCCAACCAAGGGACAACCTCCCGCTCTCGCTGCCCCCAAGCAATAGGAAGGGACTAAACTGTATTACATCGACCTGCAACCAGGGGAGGTGGGGTTAGAACTGAGCACGTTGTCATTCACTACAATGTTAAAACTGACCAACTTTGGAGCTAAAAAGAATAGGTTTATATCCCTGATGCTGCAATGTTTTTTCATTCAGATTGCTAGTTTTGGCCTTCTTGAATAGTGAGGATGTGATTTATTTTAATTTGTTTGTTTACACTATAATAAATTTAAACCTTCAATCAATCAGACCTCTGTGTTACACCTATATCTCGCATCTTTGGACCCAATTTTGGTTACCAGGAAGTGATACACTTCCATGATGATGATGGCTGGCTTGCTCCTCCCATTCTCAGTCTCCTTTACCGATCAACCAAAATGCCACGTGTGCTATGTATTACATACAGTCTATGGTCCGGACAAAAAAATCCATTGCTCTATGTGTGCATGTATCTTGAAAATCATGCATGCAGAAAAAACAAACAAAAAAAACAGGTGCTTTGTGAACAGTGCTTTGTGAATTTCTGGGTTCCAACCAACCCACCATAAGATGTGATTCCCAGGGCACAGATTCTGAAACTACTCCAATGCTGGTTATTTGTCACGTAATTGCATGTAATAACTAAAGCAAACTCTTTTTCCATCCACAATCGTAAAACTTGCTTCATGTAAATTTGTGTTGCTCTTAGAAAAAGCACAAGTTAAAGAAAGTGTGAAAGTGGCCTTACGGATGAAACAAAAAAAAAAGTAGCTTTTTTAGATGATTCACTAAAATTATAAGCATTTTTAGGAATGCTTCTTAATTAAATCAAATAAATGCAATCTCAGTTTTCCCCTGGAATCCACTAAATGTGTTTGCCCCAGTATTTATTTTACACACAAGAGAGTAAACACAGAGCTCTAGTCGCTGTTCTTTAACTCTGCAGAGGCTAACATTACAAGCCTCCACAGCACCAGGAGCAAACAGATCTTAACCTTGAGTCAATCAACCGTAGCGCTATAATAGAGACTTCTAAACACTGTACTGTACAGCTGCAGGGAACACAGGGGAGAGAGAATGCTAATGGATACTGTAGCGCTCGCTCTGTTCCCTGGAGCCGCTGAAGAGAGAGAGGGCGAGAGAGAGAGCGAGGAGTGATTGTAATTGGTACTGCTGGGCGCTGGCAAGTTGTTGTTGATAAGTCTGTGTGCTGTTCACAGCGGTGCAAGGGATTGTGGTCGTAGAGCAACCTTGGATTAGTGCATGCTTCCAATTAATTCACAGACCAATTATGCAAATGGAATTCTGTTATTGTTGTGATTACAAATGAGAAGATGTGTTAACATGGCTTACTCTGTGAACATACTAAACACATTTTTACATTTCACATTGACATGGTTGTAGTCTGATGAAACTCCAGTGCAAAAGGTTTATATGCATGTCAAAATAAATGAATCTTATCTTCTTTATATACAAAACAAATGCAGGAAATAAAATTTACAGATGGCAACTTTAAATAAAGATTAGTTAATCATTAATCACACATCGTTAACTGCTCACAGCAGGATTTTGTGAACTTAAAGAGATTGTGTGAATCATACTGGACAGAAATTAGATGATCCTGATGGAGAAAAAACTATACAAATCTTGGGAACTATAAAAACAATAATTACTATAGAGCAAACTTTGATGTCTTGAGAAAGTTTAATGAACCTTCAATCAGTTGGGTAAAGTTTTAAGCTTAAAGCTGTTTATAGTTAAAAGTGTTTTAGAAGTTTACAGTTTGCTGCTTAATTCAGACACAAACCATAAGTTTATTAGCATAAGATTTAGTTCTGTGAAGATGGTTGCTAGGCAGGGGTTGGCAACAAAACAGGATGTCCCCTTATCAATATGAGCCATCTAAACAACCCGCTATGTTAAATATTTTCCTAAGTTGAGATATAGATATGCAAAAATGGTTGCTAGGGTAAACAGCTTGGCTGCTAGGGAGGGGTTGGTGACATCATATGATGTCCATTTTGTCAATATGAGCTTTATAAACCAACCCCATATACTAATTATTTTCCTATTAGATCTAGATCTGCAAATTTGGTTGCTAGGGTAAACAGTATGATTGCTACGGAGGTGTCAGAACAATCACTCATTTGGTGACCCCCAAATAACATATTACAAACAATACCCATTTTAAAGCTATCACTTTCCTCACAATATTACTCTTATTAAAAAAAAATATTTAATAAGTAGTGTGTCTGAATTATGTTAGAGTTTCGGTCAGAATTTTCAGATACAGAATGTAATGTTCTAAATGACATGATTTAATGCAGAGAATTTTATATACAGCTATGACCAGCTCATCACGTTCGCTGAGGAGCCACAAACATGAGGAAGATTTAAGCAGCTAATACAGAGTTACTGATGAAGACGTTACATGCCACCTGCTCCGATTAGTTAATGATGGCTAATTCAAAGCAATTTCTACTGTTGTGGTCTGGTGGAAAAGGAGATCGACTAGTGATCGGAAGGTCGCAGGTTCGATCCCCATATCTACCGAGTTGAAGGTGGTGTGAGTGATGAAACATTTGCTCTCCACTGTTCACTGCTGTGTGTGTACACTGGGATGGGTTACATGCAGAGCACAAATTCTGGGGTATGGGTAACTCTATATCTGGCCAACTGCTCACTTTTACTTCATTTTCACTAAAGATAACACATTTTCATGAATTGATTTGTGATCATTTAAAGTATAGCTCTTTTCAAATAAGATTTTTTTGGTGGATGTTAAAAACATCATGGTCATGTTTACAAAATAGAAAATCATGATGATGTCTCCAGGTTATGTATTGATTATTGTGTTGTTCCTCCATAAATTCATGAATGAAACTTTTTGAACTCATAGTTCCTAATGACTCATGAGCTATTAACACAATTCATGCATAAATTAATTGTTAATCATTTGTGTCCCCTTATGTTACTAAAATGTAATTTTTGGTTCAGATTTTTTATTTTAATAAACATTTGTAAGTCTCAGCAGCATGATCTTGTGAAGCTTATAATGAAGTCTTAAAAAAAAACGAACCACATCTCTAAATAACTATCCATTTTGATATGGAAAATTGAGAAAACGAGACCATGAATGAAACACAGCCCTGATGAGCTAAAATCTGCTCTGTTTTGATTATAACGCTTCTGCAAATGACACAAAATGAGGACTCCAAGGAAACAATGGATTTGATGTCAGTGTATTGTCTGTCTACGCTTTATGAAACGGCTTAGCCAGTGGAAGCGAAATTGACTGTAATTTGTGTAATTAACTTGAAACATGTGACACAAAAGTTCACAAAGCATTCTCACTTTCATTTTAGAATCCAGAACTTGCAAACTCAAGATTTTCCGTTCAAAAAAAAAAAAAAAAATTTAATCGTTAGACTTTTTCAATAAAGATTCAGGTAGTCATCCTCTTTTTAAAGAGTCATGATTTCCTTCTTTAAATCAATTCAAAGCTAGGCATACATCATGCTAAAAACACTTCCATCCTCTCTTTTATGACCTTTAATTTGACAGTTTAAAACATACGGAAATTAGGTTCTAATTGTTTGATGCCTTTCAGAGATTATCAGCTTCTTCAGGGGAAATCATATGGCATAAATATTACATTCTCCACTTAGAAACGGAGTTGTGCTGAAAGAAAAGCTTACAGATCCTTAAAAAAAGGTATTGATTTAAATAAATTTACATGAAATAATCAATTAATAGCACAATGCGATCTGATTGACCGTTATAAAACTCAGAGCTTCAATTAGTAGCTTGATTGCAGCTGAGCCTCCTGACAGAACATGTTCCGTGCTGCATTAGCATATGTTCCCTGATTGGATAATCTGTCAGCCAAACACGTGACTGAGACAGCTGTGTTCTTGACCTTTCGCTTTGAACGCAAGATGTCAGTATTTTGTCAGATGAATAATTCATGAGCGCCCGGCTGTAAAACGCTCAACCAAATGTTTTCTCCACATCATCGATATCATCACAAAAATGTTAAAGTCCCCACCCCCCTCTTTCTCTCTCTCTCTCTCTCTCCCCTCCCTCCCCTCTTTCTCTCTTTCTCTCTCCCTGCTGTGCGTTGTTCAATGTTTCAATAAAAGTCTGCTTTGTCTATTGTGTTAAAAAAAGTAAGATTAGAATAATTCTCCCCCTCCCTCAAGTCTATATCTCTCCAGATGTCTCTGTCTTCTCGCTCCCATCCTTTTCTCTCTCTTGGTCTCTCTTCTCTACTCTCCTCTCTCTGTCTTCCGCTCTCTTTCTCTCTCTCTCTCTCTCTCTCTCTCTCTCTGGCTGTGGTGCTTTGGTCAATGTTTCAATAAAGGTCTGCTTTGTCTGTTGTGTTAAAAAATTCAAAAGGGAATTAACTTCACAATTAAGACTAAGACTAGAATAATTATGCTTGATGGAATAGTAAAACTGGGGGAAGAACTTTAGATCAGTATGTAATCAAACTACTCTGAGTGGGTTGAATTCTTGAGTGGATTCAATTTCAGTTACTCTAACGTAGTGACACAAACTTAGACTTTGACTGTGTAACAAATTGCATGTTATCGCTCCTCTACCATAAGTAACTTTGGTCAAAAGTGTCTGCCAAATGCATAAATGTAAATGTAAACTAACGAGCCGATTGGAATAAAGCTCTTTTAAAGTATATCAGCAGAGGTAACCTTTCTTACTTAACCTGTTTGAGAACAAATCCAATACATCCAATTTGGATGTTTCATGGCTATTTCAAGCACCTAACAATGCTAAAAAAACTGATAAACTGATATATAATAGTGTTGTTCACAGATTTGCAATGAAAATTGACACCTCTACCCTTCGATTAAAGACAGCAACTCTAAGTTTCTCCTCAGGGCTGAAGATCCATCAGACGAGGAGGATATTTAACTCCCTCAGCTAACCTTTATGTGATAGACTCGCTGTTAGAGACCCCAGCCTCTCCATCTGCTCCAGGAGGCAGAAGATAGATGCGGTGAAACACCTGACCAGGAGCAAGTCTGTCATCCTTTAGCCACAAGCAGCGATCAAGAGATCTCAAAAGCATCATTGGTTTGATCTTAATCCTGTTAGTGGATGAGTGATTCTCCATCAGTGCCCCCGCTGCATCCTAAATCTGCCTCAACCCTGAGAACTGCTCGTCTATTTCACAAGCTGATTTTCTAAAGGTCTGTGAAGAGACCAGAAGTCAGCCGTTTGATCTGCAATGAAGTTGGGAAATACATTTCACACCATCGAACTCAGTAAATCTCCTAAAATATTCATCTTAAAAGCTCTCTGTGGGTGTTTAAACCTCACGATTAGGCACAACGTAGGTTAAAAAAAGCACATAACTTGATGAATCAGAATTATTGTCTTACAAAAATAAAAAACACTCATAGGCCTGAATCTAGTCCTGCAATACTAAACTCATAAAGCTACTTGGGACTAAAACACAATTTAATAACACCTTTTCCATTTTTGGGTGAAGCAGACGGGTAAACAGGAGTTGATAAAACCATTGTTCGTGTGAATATCAGGTATATGAATGATGATGTAGCGATGTTGTTTGGTGTGAACTTACTCAAGCATCTGCAAATAACTTCCTACTCCTCTTGCTATTCCTTCCTTTTTTCTCTTTGTTTAAATATTCTAATATGGACCTTTTTATGCCTGTTTTTTATGCGCATCTTTCTCCAGAATTATACACTACTCTACTTTCTTTGTAAATCTCCTCTTCTGTACCTTTGTGTTGAAAATGTTATTCTGTCACAGATCGTACAGATACAGAACACATCGGTGTTTTATTGATTTTGCTCACCTGCTGTTATTGGCTGAGAATTTAAACATTCATGAGATGAGCTTTACATCTAAACATGCATATCTTTGATAGTTTTCACACACCTTTGAACTAAAAATTAGTATTCTAGTAGATCTAGCAGGAGAACAGGGATAGATGAGCTGAATTTGACATTGTTACGATTTGTTTTCATTTTTCAGCTAGTGGAAGTTTTAAGCAAAGTTCAGCACTGTGTGTGTCAAGGGAACAAGGGAGCATCTGCAGAGAGCATTGTGTTCATTGACTGTATATAACTTGAACAGTGTTTGTGACGTCGTGATGTTTTCTGGCAAATTCAAATGAAGCTCAAAATGGTCCTCAAAAATGCGTCCTCAGAGGCGGGACATGGATGTAGTGAAGGCGTCTGATTGGCTGAATGTTTAATATATGTATATAAATTTGAAAAGAATTCACCCCATCAGAATGTTTATGAAGATAAAACTAGTGATCTGAATCAACAAATATAGTGGAGCCAGGGGAGGAAACATGTTTTTTTATCAGCTCCATTGTTGTTCACATGTGAGGAAATGTGAACTTGCTCCCTTTTGGAGTCAGCCTCAAGTGGTCACTCGAGGAATTGCAGTTCAGTCACTTCCTATCACGCTTCAAGAGAGAAAAGAGGAGATTGTCCCTTAATTAATACATAAAGGAATGAAAATGAGCTCTCAATTGATGTGAAAAATAAGTCAATGGGCTAATCTTTGAACCTTCCCTTCACTGTAGTTACTCTTCCTCTCTTGTGTTGATTGGCTAGAGGAAGAGCTGTCAATTCGAGCTGCTGGACCAATGGAGACGCTAGAGCCAGCATTTATTTATATAAATTTAAATATATAAAACAACATTTGTCTGTTGCGGGTTTTTAATATAATAAAGTCTTTGTTGAAGTTATCAGGAAAATTTGTAATTTCAAATTTTGCACTGCTCTCTAGCAGCCTTCTTCATTCATTCATCTTCATGTCGGCTTTCTTCCCTTTCGGGGTCGCCACAGCGGAATGAACCGCCAACTCTCTCACATGTGTTTTACACGGCGGATGCCCTTCCAGCCGCAACCCATCGCTGGGAAACATTCACACACACATTCACACTTTAACACTATGGAAAATCGTTCTTACTCAATTCACTTATAACGCATGTCTTTGGACTTGTGGGGAAACCGGAGCACCCGAGTAAACCCACGTGATCACGGGAAGAACATGCAAACTCCACACAGAAATGCCACCTGCCCCAGCCGAGCCTAGAACCAGCGACCTTCTTGCTGTGAGACAACCGTGCTACCCACTGCACCACCATGACGCCTCTCTAGCAGCCATTGAATAAAAATGTTCAGCTTTTATTTAGTCACGTGCACTTGTCACAAGAGTTTTTTTCGAGTCACTTAAAGGTCACCTATTATTCCTTGTTGACATGATGTGATTGTAATTTTATGGCTGAAGTTTCAGTAAGAAAAAAAAAAGATATTTTACACTTGTTAAAAACTGTCATTTTAGGTGTGTGAACAAACAGCTTTAACCCCGTTTCAGACATGGGTGAATATGAAAGATTTTAAAATGATAAATAGAAAAAGACTGAAATAACATGTTTTTAAATTTTAAGTCCTTGACTACTTTTACTGATTTAACAGAAATAAAAATATAAAACCCTAAAAGTTGACTTTTTTATAATGGGCGTCCTATAAATTGACTTTGTAAATCCAAGGGAAACAACAACTTGTTTTGTTTAATTCGCATTTTTTCACTGGCTCCAGGAAATCTTCAAAAGTGTTCCTGAGTAAAATGGGTTCATTTTGAATGTTAAAATGTGATGAAATTGATTATTTTGTGGATAAAAACAAGACTCTCATTAGAAACAACAAGATTCGGACATCTCTATACTCAATATGCTTTTACTTTGATGCAAGCATGTTTTCATTCTCGGGTTTATTCTGTTTTTATCTGTATTGTCTTTAGTAAAATCTGTATTTACAAACAAATATAACAACATAACCATGCTCCTCGCTCAAAGAAACAAACAGCTTGTGTCATTTTCAAACCACCCTCTCGGACATCGTTAATAGTTTGGATGCATCTTATTGAACAGGTAACTCTGCCACACTTGATATTGATTACTCATTTAGACTCACAAATAGGCTCAGACAGCAGGGCAACAGGAAAAGGACGCAGTCAGCACTGGAGGGCTAATTAGTAAACTGGATCGGACAGCGACAGTTACGCTAGTGGACTCGATTCGCTCACCCTCTCAGGGTCAGAGCAGCAAGACAAAAGAGATGAGAGACTACAGGAAGGAACCTGGAGTCTTCATCCCTTGCTATATGATTGCTTCAAGGTTGAAAGACGAAGGTTATATATAAAAGAATGATTGACGGCATACAAAAGATTCAGAAGTCAAACATAATTTACCTGGTATACATACTGGATTTGTCTGCTCAAAAGTCAAGCTGCCCTGTAAATAACATAACTTTTTGAGTGAGAGAGAGAGGTGGGGGAAGAAAGAGATGAGAGGGGAGAGAGAGAGGGGAGAGAGAGAGGAGAAGGGAGAGAGGAGAGGGGGAGAGGAGAGAGAGAGACAGATAGACAGAGAGAGAGGGAGAGGAGACAAAGAGAGGAGAGGGGGTGGGAGAGGAGACAAAGAGAGAGGAGACGGCGGAGGAGAGGTGAGAGAGAAAGAAAGAGAAAGGAGAGGAGAGGAGGATTTCAGATAAAAATATGAAATTGGACAAAGTTCATAATTCTTTGAGAATTGTCTCGGAAACCTCAGAACAACTTCAGATTTAGTTTAAAATCTGGAGACATTGTTTGCTCTTTTTTGGGGGTCATGTGATGGGGAAACATGAAATTATCAAAATGCATTTATACTAGACACACAACTTTATAAACTCACTTATTTGCTTGCTAGTTAACAATCTTTTTTTTTTTACTTTGAGACCATTTTCTCAGTCTCTGGCAACCATAACAATCACTTTTAAGATTTTGGGCATTTATGAGGGTATGAGCATTTTGTTAAACTCTGGCAACCCCAAAAATTACTTTTTTGCTTTTGTGGATTTATGTCCATTTTCTTAATCTCTGGCAACCTATAAAACTATAACATCTATCAGCTTTCAAAGTATAGCAGCACTAAATGTCACTTTTATGTTTTTGAGAATTTACAGAAGTTTTCTCAAGCTCTGGCAACTATTACCATGACTTATGTATTTTGCCATTTATGCCCATTTTATCAGACTATGGCAACCCTATCTGTAATATTGTTAGGAGTATTGGCAATCCAAAGCAACAACAAAAATCACATATCAGATGAGCTTTAAATTGACATCCGAAATTTAAGACAGTGAATGCAAGCATTTTTTAAGACTTAAAATTTGTGCTGTTAAAATGTAGATTTTGTAAGACCTACGAAAACCCTGATTTTCTAAATTAAACATTGAACTGTTAAACAAAACTAACCACAACAGAAAAAAAATAAAAGTCCCTTTTAAAACACTTCCTTTTCAATAAACAAGCTAACACTAATGTTGAACCACTCAAATTGCTGTGTTTACTGGAAGCTGCTTTCAAACCAGCTTGGCTGCAGAATGTGAGCAGCATCTGCTGACTTGGACGATGCAGATGGAAACAAATGTCTTTGAAAATGTTCACTGGCTAATTGCTCAGCTTTGTGAAGGAGCCAACTCGCTCCGCCTGCCAACACCAGCTTGCGTTTGGAAAAGGCCAGTTATCTCACACCCTTTGGTAAATCCTGACAGCTAACCATCATTAGCTGGCCATTTCAACGCGTGCCCTGACCCACAGGCTTCTCCAGAATATGTTTGTTTTATCTCCAGGAATTTAAACATCGAGAATTCACTGATTCAACAGAGAGCGATCAAGAAAATGGAAAGGTTTAGGATTGATCTGCACGAATCAATGCAAATAATCATATTTTTCGCTGTTGACAGCTGTTTCTGTAATATAAGAAAAGCTATAGCAATCGAAGCTATAAACAAATTCACGTTCCCTCCTCAATCACTTGTTCCTGTTGCTGTTTGCACTAATCAGATTCCATATCAAATCATAACACGAAAGAAGCCCAGGAAGCTCCATTTTTCCTGCTTAACAGAAACCATTGTTCATCATTTACAGTTGAGCGAGAACCAGCATCTAATCCATGCTGACTACTTTCTGATGCTGTTGACCTTTACCTTTCAGTTGGCTCACATATGCATGAGTCACCATGTGATACTTGGAATTGAAGAATGAATGCTGTTTACAATGGATTATGTATTTTTTCTCTCATTATGATAAAAGGCTGGGAAAGCAACCTATATGTTTTTGTTTTTATCATGGCACTGAAATCAAAATGCTGAGAAAACAACAGGGATCAAGGTCATCAATGGTGCGCAATCACGTGAGCCAAAAATCACAAGTTAATTACAGTGTTAGGAAGTTAAGTATCAGCTATGTGGCACTCAATCCACACTCTCTTACATGACAGGAAACAGAGAAGAAGAATAATGACAACAATGTGAAGAAGAGTCAAAGAAGACACAATGAGAAGAACGAAAAAAGGAGAATACGAGCATTGAACTGCTGTTCAGCACATATAGGAAATCAAAACAACTTTACATTAAAACATTTAACCTGATTCACTAAATGGGCTATAAGCTACAAAGCACTCTTTATGTTGGTCAATTGTATGCTTTTATTTTTTGAGATTTCAAGCAAATCAATTTAAATGTGCAAAATTAAGCTTTAAATCTGAAAATTCCCAAAATGTCTCTGGCAGTTCCAACACCCAAACTCTTGGCCCATCAAAATGTTTGTCATTAACCTGAAAATAGGTACAATTTCTCTGAAGATCCCACCTGAAACATAATTTGTTATATAAATATATTTTAGCTAAATAATTAAACTTTAAAAGAAAATAAAGGCAGCTGGTTATTTGTTTTCCTTAGGCCTTAAAATGACAAATTCCACCATTACATACAGTTACCCTTTCTCATATTTTCCTGCTGACAGTCTAGATTCTAAAGCTTTCAACAGAGACCTTCGAGTGATACCACGAAAACTACGTCCAATGTTCCAGGCCTCCAACACCACCAACATAAGCAGCTTCACATTCATCTTTCCTCATTGTTTGGAATGTGAGCTTCAGCGCCAAGTCAGGTTCATGCACAAAAAAAAAGATATTAACAATAATGACAGTATTTGTAGTCTCAAGCCCCAAAACAAATGTGCACAACGTGTTCAAGCTGCGCTTATGTCTGGTTGTTTTCTGAATTGGTGTACAAAATTAGCATTGTTCATTTTGTTTAATCATCGGTTATAATACTGCTACTATTAAAAAATGAACCCTGAATTTACTTTCTGACTGAAATTGATTAGAACTGGGTTGAATCGCTTTAAAATAACAGAGATGCATATTCTTAGGAGACACTGGCTCTGCGCTTGCAGGACAAAAACAGCTACTCGAGAAGCCTTTCAAAGATGCAGTGTGAGTGAAAGGATTGGCTCAGCGAAACTGCAATGTCAATATTTAAAAAGCAATGAGGCAATATAGCTCCGGGGATCAATCTTCTTGGCACCACTGATGGCGGACCTTTAGCAAGCAAAGCAAGCAGAGGTCACCACAGAACAAAATGTTTCTAGCACCACATTAAAAAGAGATTTGTAGTATATTTGACTACAACCTTTTGCAGATCTGTACCTGATCTTGTAAAACAGTTCACAGTGATTTCAGTTGTGTTTAAGTGTTGTTAGAGCGTTTTGCACTATATCTATATTAGAGATAAAATAAAATATTACTTTTTGTAACAGTGTATGGAAGATGGAAATCATGACTGGGAAATCATGCCGCAGAACCTGCACAGTTATACTACAACCTTAAACATATACTCCTGATTCCGCTCATTAAGCTCCTCTGAGTTTGTTTGAAGCTATGTGTGTTTCGCTCTAAACAGGGCTGGAACAGAAATTTGGAGGGGCTGCGGCGCTCCAGGAATTGAGTTTGAGACCCCTGTCTTAAGGGAAAACCAGATTGTTGTGGGAAGGGATGTGAGTGATGACAGCAGGTGGTGCTCACCCTGTGTTCTGTGGGTCCTAGCGCCTAAGTGCAGTGACAGGGACACAGACACTGTAAAGAAGCATCGTCCTTCAGATGAGCCTTTCAACCGAGGACCTGACTCTCTCTGCTCATCCAGGCTGTTTAGTTGAAAATAGTTATTGTACAAATTTGCCCACTCCTAATAATCCCATACCCCCTGATCACCATCAACCAGTTTGGAGTGGGGAGGGTTCTGGAGCAGAAACTCACCCATCAAGCCAATCTATGTGGAGCCACCTCAAAATGTAAAGCGCTTTGAGGACCTTGGGTCAGCAACATTGAGTTAATTTCAATAATATGTTGTTCACATTGGTCTAATTGTATGTATCTAATTGTAATTGTATTGGTCATTTTTTAGCCCTGGCTATTTTTCGGAAATGAGCTGAGAATTTCATTTGGCAAACTTCATAACCACTCCCCAGTTAATCGCCTATTGGTTTTAATAACACAAGTCCAAGATGTGTGCTGTTCTTCCATTTGACTTTGTTTGATTCGCGTTTGTTTCCAGATATCACGGGGGAAGGCATGGCTTTGTGGATAGAGCATCACTTCCAGGGGAGGAAAATCGACCCTTTCATATTTGGTTGTGATGTTACAATGAGACTTGTGTGATGTCGTCAATGGAGTGAATAAAACCTGTTTGTAAAAGAAAGAAATTAGTTTTTTGTTTGTGAACGTCCATGGTTCGATTTTTTATTTAATCTATTCTTTTAAATCACTATAAAAGCCACAAAAGGCTCAACATGGCATGGCCCCTTTAATTTTGGTTACAGGCAGAGTTTGAAGGAACAATAGGAGTTTCTCATTGATAAAGCAGTTTTAGCTCACAGAGCTTCATATGGTTAATGGGGATAGGGAGAGGGATTGCACTGTGGTTCTCTGCGCTAAAGGATATCTTATGAAATGTATAGGACTACCCAATCATATGGCATATTTAATGACGTGTTTAATCACTGAACAGACGCGCCAACTGCAGCAACATACTGGTTAATGCTGTGACACACTCACCTGACACAGACGAAAAAAAGAGAGCCAGTTTTGAACAAGAACTGATTGAGCCTCATATAAACGAGGAAGTTTTAAGAGCGAAACACTGGTGGGTAAAGACTGGTGAGAGAATCAGTCATTTATAATAGACGTTGGTCTTATCTTTGTGTAAGCTATATTTACCAGCCATTGAACAAAAGAGCTAAGAGCAGCTTCTGATTGGTCGATATAACTTCAGGGTTGAGGAGTTAGCTGCCCTTTACTGGATCAGACATGATGTCAAATATGACAAAAAGACAAATATTCCCTTTTGCGATTTAAACACACAGTACTACACAAAAACACAGTATTATATAGATCAAAGGTGATCAGAGACCCAATTGACCCGAAACACATCTGGCTGTGTGTCTGAGGCATTCAGTTGTTTCATTTTCAAACACAGCAAAGCCTATTTAACAACAAAGCTCTTCACATTTGTCTTTTCTCACCCTTGTTTTTAATCGTGTAAATGCTAACCTACATCATGCAAAAATACTGTACCAAATAGTTAAAGAATACAAACAATTAGAATACTATTCTCAGCAACAAAAATGATCAGTCAGTCCTCGCTGAATGTTTTGAGTAACATGGAAACAAGCTGCATTGTGATTGGTCAGATGTGTTAAAGTCGCCCCAACAACCGCTACAATTTGTTTTTAATTCAACCTTAGAGTGAAAAAATAAATGACACAAATTTGTTCCACAAAAATATGTCATTGTAATCAAATTAATCACTGAGGTCTTATGTTTAGAAAAATATTTTAGGTTTGAAAAAAAAATTATGGTAAAATTGCCCTTAATGTGCATGGATCTTTTCTTTCGCAGCATATTAGAAGTGCTTTACCATTTTCGTGACAGGTTTTTTTTTCTTGAAAAGCACTATTTAAATGTCATGAATTATTAATTATTAAATCTTGCCTCTCTCACTGTAGCTGCTCTGGATGGACTTTCTGCTATCTGAGGCATATTTAGCTCATGTAACCTGCGATTGTCACAACACACTCTGGATGCGGACAAAGAAACACCTCACTCTGTCCTGTCACAACAGCATGCTATTTTTACTGCTACCATAATCAAGAAACAAAAGTCATTTATATGTAAAAAAACTGATTTAGGTAATAGCACAATAGGGACTCGTTTCCTCCGGCAGTGATCAATAACGCTTTAACCCTAAAAATCACTCCAGTGCCTAATTTCAGACTTCCACGGATTCAGAAGCACATGAACAAAAAGATCCTCTTGCTCTGAGTCAGATGGATCTGGGTGCAGCTCGTTTCATTAATTTCAGCAGCCCTCATGCAGGAGGCAAACTTTATTTTCGGCAGATCATTACCTAATCCTTAGGCTCTTTACTAATCAGGTTTTATTCCTCAGGAGCTCACAGTCACTCCCGAGGGGACTCTTCCCTAACCCTCACCTCACTAATGATGTTTTGAGTGATGAGGGGAGAGCACAGAGGATTTTCAATCTCATTATTCAAAAATAAATGCTGAAAAAAGCATTTAGGGAGACTGCTTAGGTGGGGTAACTATCTGTTAGCATAAGATAAAGTTAAAAAAAATGTACCCTTTCTTCTCACATGGATTTTTTTCCTGTATCCACAGATATTGGCAGATAAACAACAAAAGTAATTTTCAACAGCCAGTATTAAACATTACCTTTCATGCGGTGTTTAACTTTCACGTTTAAGGGACATCCAGCTTGAGTTTTAACTGAGAAAATATTAACTCAGAGTCACTAAAACGAGTCATTATGAAAGCAAATGTCACTCATTGTGACGCCAGATCTTCCTACACCCTCTCATAACCCACGGTAACGTAACCTCTTTTATTTGTTTCTCAGTTGGTTGGATCTGAAACTCTTTTATGAAAAAAGCCAACATATACCCAAACATATTTACATATTGGAGTGTTCTACTGTAAAAATAATAGCAAACGAACATTTTTCATTGTGCGTTTTTAGGGAAAACTTTGGGTGATATCTTTATTTATTATAACGTTACTTAAATCTACACTGATGCATTTACAATATTCCTCCATTGACTTCCTAGTAGGTGAGTTTGGAGATTGAAAACTACATGTTCACAGAAGTCCCACAGTTCATATATTAGCCTCTGATTGGCTCGTGGCCTCATGTGGAAAAAAATTATTTAAAGTTGTTTGAAGAAACAACTTTTCTCAAGAATGACTCATTCAGATAAGATCTCATGTTTGCTAGCGAAGTAACTTGATGTTACTAAAAGTGTTCTAAGGGTGTTAAAATCATAGCAGGCTATTAACATTTTTTTCACTGTTTCAGCTTTTTTGGGAAGAAACTGTATAATAAGCCTTTTGCTTTTATCTTTATTTATAATAATTTTCCTCCATTGACTTCCACTGAAGTGAGTTTTGAGACTCAAAACTACGTAATTCTACAACCCTCACAGTTCATATCTCAGCCTCTGGTTGGCTTGTGGCCTCATGTGGAAAAAATAACCAATTAAGAGGAAATTACAGTTCAAATGAAAATAACAAAAATAATCACTCATGTTTTAGAGAAAATTTCATGTTTGAAAGTTTATTTAAATTAAAAGAATTGTCCACTAACTGCTAAAGTTACATGGTAAATATGGTATATACATGGTAAAGTTTTTGTGCCCACCGAGTTTAAGTGATAAAAAGAGATAAAGAGTCGATAAAAACCTTGTTGAGTCGCTGATATACTTTGGACTGCAGCTGCACCCCACCCTTCCCATCTTCAGGATTCTCTTAATAACATGCATTTTCAAGCACCAAGCTCGTTCTCATATTCGCAGGTGAAATATGGCTGTAATTTCTGTGCTGGGAAATCTTTTCTTTGTAAAATAAATCGAACAATGCTTTCCTAAAACCCCATTAGAACACCCCAAGGGAATCCATTGCAAATTAGCTGTCTGGCTTGCCCTACAAATGGACGTCATGACGGAACAGACCGAGTGTGTGATATTTTAAATCTCAGCCTCCGAATCCAGTACGATGTAATGCATCTTCCAGACGCGAAGAGAAAAGAGGCTGACAATTAAACGAACACTCATTTCTATTGATCCCTCCCCCAACCCCTGTGTTTTAATTACTCGAGTCCGTACAGCTTCTACTTTGAGAAACCTGCTGCTAACGAGGCACGTTCATCTGAATGCAGAGATACAGCTTTACTCTTCAAAGCCAAAATATTGATTGTAAAAGAAGACAGATGAAAGACTGCGACTACACAACACAGCAGAAGAGCAACTTTTCACCCAGACAGCCGCATTAAATATTCATAATTGTGGAAGTTAATCAAGTTTTCTCTTTTTATTAGCTTCAGCCTCACACTGTGGGCTCTGATAAAGCATCGTATATCTTCATGCATGTGGCTCTATGCTGTGTTCTACTCAAAGCATGATGCACAGTGCATTTCGCCAGCAAAACCAACAATGAGTTTTTCTTCAATCAGGGGTGTTTTTGGCCTTGTGAAGTACATTTTATAAAAGCTTGCTAGAAAGACATATAACACAGTCTCACAAGTTTAAATGATTTGTCTAGTTTTAAAATGTCTGTAAGAGTACAAAATAAGATAACAGCATAAACTGCTATTATTTTACATTTTTATTGACCTGCAGAGAATAATTGTCGTTTTCAGCACATCTTAATATACAGATGTAATTTAAAGGAAAGCATGGGGGAAATGACAACGTTATTAATATATGTATATATGTTTTTAAATTATGATGGCATTATCAATTAATTTTGAAATAATTGTTTGAATTACTTGTTTTAAAATTGTTGTAATTTAACTTGATTTGTTTTTTGTTTAGTTTTTTGCATTTGAGTGTACATCGTGTTTGTAAATGACGTATAAGAATAAGAAATATGGAATATATTTACTGATCAAGCAATATTTACCTTGATTCATTCTTCAACCATTGGAGACCTAACGTTAAGTTTGCTCCTGCTGTGATGAACGTTTCCATGGAAACGTCCTAAACAATTGCTGTGTCCCAATTCCAACACTTACACTGTATCCTTAAAGTAAACACTCATTTTTAAGAAAATATAGATCCTTTTATGTGTGCGAGACGAGAGTGTGCATGATCTGGGGTGCACTAAACATCACGTGACTGAAATAGTTGTGACAAGTCATTACACACGATGTGTGTGATAACTTAATTCCTTCTTTCCCATTCCTTCAATAAAATATTCTAATAATAAATATAACACTCTCCATATTGATATAATTTTTTTAGCTTCATCTTTAAAAAGGAGTCATATTAGAGAGAGAGCTTGTTTGTTTGGGTCCAAGAGAAAACTCCTTCTGCTCGAGCATTTTATATTGTGGGTAATATCAGTCGGTTGAGCGTTCATTGATCTGCAGTTCAGAACTGAAAAAAGTACAAACGCGTGCATCACTCAGACACTTTTTTTTATGTACACTACAGTTTGGGACAAAACAATTCTCATTTCGCACCCATAAAAGTGTGAATAGTGCGCCTGGACATAACAAATTTTCACAAAATCATTTTAAAGGGACAGTACCGTGTAGTAAGGGAAATGACAACAATACCTTGCGAAGGCTATATTTAGCATAAAATCTAATATTAATGCTAGTCTTACACTAAATAGTATAATGTATTTAACCATTTGACTATTTCTTAAATTAAAAAATTAAAAAAAAGTTTCAATGTAATTCATATTTTTAAAGTGTATTTTTATTGCTGAACTTTAAAAGCTTGTATGTACGACAAGAAGAAAAATGTATTTTGACACAAATGGACATTAAAAAGAATTTAAAAAATAATAATAGAAAGATAAAAAAAGGGTGAAAGTTGGTTTTATTGCTAGTTTGACAAAGATTTTCAAAGTTATATGTAATTTTCAACATACGGCTAAAGAACATTAAAGAGAATGCAGATTCATAGTGGGGCGTTTATTCAATCAGGTAAACTTTTATCTTCCATTTGGTAAATGCAAGCTTGTTTTCCCTTTGAAAGTGAAGCAAACCAGGAAAGATCAGTCCGTTGAACAATGCTTCTCATCATCCGCTCCCTCAAGTGTTTGTCAAACAAATGCACAAAATGCAGAAGGGCGACAGGATCAGACAGACATCGTCTGAGGGTCAAAGCAAAGTCAGGAGATCTGATGTGGCAGTCGGAGTCAGTCAGATGCTGTTATCTCAGTCGTCCTCGCCAAAGAAAAGCCCATCAGAGGCATTACTGGAGCAGAAAGATTACTGCTAATTTCACATGGCATGAATAAGCAAACGGAGGAATCATATCTCGTTAAACTCAACGTAACCTGACAGATAAATTATCCGACAGCTACGTTTTATTACATTTCGCCAGTAGAGACAGGTATGCTGGAACAGCCTTTTTACGGACCCCAGACGAGCACATATTGTTGGTTTCTTAAGCCCATATATATTATAAAGAAGTTGCTAATGTGGCTGTTCTCTGACTGGATCAGGGAACGTGTTGCAACAGAGTGTTAGTTATAAAATATTTAATAGAATTGAATTAAGTACATCAATAAGAAGTTAATCCACATTTAGGTAAGTCAAGTTAAGAATCAAATTTAAGAACTAAATCACAACATCAGAAACACATATCAATCTTTTTGCATAATAAAAAAAGAATGCTTCATATATATGTATAGTTTGAAACCCTAACAATCACTCATGTTTTGAGCATTTATGAAGGTTTTCTCAAACTCTGGCAACCCTAGCCCTCATTTTTTTTATTTTCAAGCATTTAGGAGCATTTTCTCAATCTCAAGATTGAGACCCCAAGAAAAAAAACCCATCCAATGATCAGAAAAATTAGAGCTGTCAAAAATTAAGAAAATTGAGAAGTGAAATTAAGACTTCTAAAGGACTACAATTTTGGCTTTTATCAATTGTATTGATATCCTGTGCTGGTTAATTGTATGTATTTTGACATGTATTTTTAAGTTTTTTAGTTTTTTTCTAATTATGTTGATTTCAGTAATTTTTGCTAAATCATCTTCTTCTTCTTTCGGCTGTTCCCAGTTTAGGGGTCGCCACAGCAAATCATCTGTTCCACCACTCTACTCTGGCCCTCAGTATCCTCTACTCTTGGCACCAATTACCTTCATGTCCTCCTTTAAGGCACACCCATATAACTTGTCTTTGGCCTTCCTCTTGCCCTCTTACCTGGCAGCTCCATCTCCAACATCCTTCTATACCAATATAACTAACTATCCCTTCTCTGCACATGTCCAAACCTATCTCAATCTGTGGCTTCTCTGACTTTGTCTCCAAAACAACCACCTGGGCTGTTTCCTCTGATGTGCTCCGTTCCTAATCTTGTCCATCCTTGTCACTCCTAAACTGAACCTCAAACAATCCTCATCTCTACTACTTCCATCTCTGGCCTCGTGTCTCTTTCCTCACTGCTACAGTCCTTCTAACCCATACATCATAGCTGGTCTCACTACTGTTCTGTACACCCTTTCCTTTGATTCTTGCTGACACTCTTCTGTCACACAACACCCCTGACACTTTTCTCCACCCACTCCAACCTGCCTGCACTCCGCCTTCTTCACCTCTTCTTCCACACTCCCCATCGCACTGGACTGTTGACCGCCAAATACCTTAAACTCCTCCACCTTCTTGACCTCAGCCCACTGTAACCTCACTGTTCTACTTCCCTCCACTCTCGTTCAAACACATGTATTCTGTCTTACTACGACTGACTTTCATTCCTCTTCTTTCTAGAGCAAACCTCAACTTTCCGAGCTTCCCTCCACCTGCTCTCTACTCTCACTACAGCTTTACAATGTCATCTGCAAACATCATTGTCCATGGAGATTCCTGTCTGACCTCATCTGTCAACCTGTCCATCACCATAGCACAACAAGAAGGGACTCAAACCGATCCTTGATGTAGCCCCACCTCCACCTTGAACTCCTCCGTCTGACCTGCAGCACATCTCACTGTTGTCATACTCCTCTCATACATATCCTGAACTACTCTACTGACGTACTTCTTCTGCCACTCCCCGACATCCTCATACAGGACCTAGCTCCTTTCTCGGCACCATGTCATTTACGCTTTTCTCTAAATCCACAAAGACGCAGTGCAGCTCCTTCTGACCATCTCTGTACTTCTCCATTAGCATTCTCAGAGCAAAAATTGCATCAGTAGTGCTCTTGCCTGGGCATGAAGCCATACTGCTTGCTCCTGTGCAAATATCCACTTCCCTTCTTAACCTAGCTTCCACTACTCTTTCCCAGAGTTTTCATTGTGTGGCTCATCAACTTTATACCTCTGTAGTTGTTACAAACTCTGCACATCACCCTGGTTCTTAAAGATTGGCACTAGGACCACTCTCCTCCATTCCTCATGGCATCTTCCTCACATCTCTAGAATCCTGTTGATAACCTAGATAGGAAACTCCATTGGCTGTCTCTCCTAGAAACCTTCCACACCTCCACAGGGATGGCATCTGGACCAACAGCCTTTCCCTCTTTATTCTCCTCAGAGCCTTCCTCACCTCTCCTTTATAATCTTTTCAATTTCCTGCTCTAACAATGTTCACCTCTTCCCCCCTTCTTTCCCTCTTATTCTCCTCATTCACAACTCCTCAAAATACTCTCTTCCGTCTTCTCTGCACACTCTCCCTCACTTGTTAGAACCCTTCCATCTCTATCTTTAATCACCCTTATCTGTTGCACAGTCCTTCCCTTCTCTGTCTCTCTGTCTCGCTAATCTGTACAATTCCTTCTCACCTTCCCTCGTGTCTAACCTGGCATACAACTCATCATCTGCCTTCTGTTTGGCCTTTGCCACCTCCCTCTTCACCCTTATCTTCTTTCCTTCTTTCTGCTGACACACCTAGCACCTTCCTACCTGTCTCCCTGATCACTTCTGCTGTAGTTTCCCAGTCCTCTGGAAGCTTCTCCTGGACCACCCAAAGCCTGTCTCAGCTTCTGTCTGAATTCCTCACAACTGGCTTCCTTTTGCACTTCCACCACTTGGTCTTCTTTCCATCTTTCCTCCCTCTTCTTCCTGACCACCAGAAACATCCTACACATCACCATCCGATGCTGTCTGGCTACACTCTCTCCTACCACTTACTTTGCAGTCAGTGATCTCTCT
The DNA here is from genome assembly GCA_900490495.1 of Danionella dracula. Taxonomy (NCBI): domain Eukaryota; kingdom Metazoa; phylum Chordata; class Actinopteri; order Cypriniformes; family Danionidae; genus Danionella; species Danionella dracula. Next base: position 3,945,400 of record UELW01000345.1, on the reverse strand, counting down.
TCAGATTGTGGCTCGTCTACTTAGGATGTAGTCCACCTGCGTACTCCTACCACCACCTCTTGTAGGTAACTCTATGTTCCTCCCTCTTCTGGAAATAAGTGTTAACTACATGCCATTCCATCCTCTTGGCAAAGTCCACCACCATGCTGTCCTTCTGGGTTCCTTTCCTTAACCCAAACCTGCCCATGCACTACTGTCCTCATCACCTCTGTTGGCCCTCGCCACATGACCGTTGAGTCTTGCTCCCACCACTACTCTCTCCCCTCTGGGAATACTCTCCATCACCTTCATCTAACTCACTCCAGAATCTCTCCTTTTCTTCCAGCTTACAGCCTACCTGTGGAGCATAACCACTCACTACATTCAACATCACCCCTTCAATCTCTAACTTCAGACTGATCACCCTGTCAGACACTCTTTTCACCTCTAAAACATTCCTCACAAACTCCTCCTTCAGGATCACTTCCTACCCCATTTCTCTTCCTATCCTCACCATAGTAAAACAGTTTGTATCCCCCTCCAATACTACGCATTTTGCTACCCTTCCACCTGGTCTCCTGCACACACAGAATATCTACCTTCCTTCTCTCCATCATGTCCGCCAGCTCTCTACCTTTCCTGGTCATTGTACCAACGTTGAGAGTCCCTATTCTCAGACCTATACTCTTGCCTTTCCTCTTCTCTCTCTGCCTACGAATCCTTCTCCCTCCTCTCCTTCTTTGACCAACAGTAGTCCAATTTCCACCGGCACCCTGTAGGTCAACAGCATCGGTGGCGGTCGTTGTTGATCCGGGCCTCGACCGATCCGGTATGGAAATCAAATTGATGACTTGCATATTGGTTTTGGCATGTTTTACGCCGGATGCCCTTCCTGACGCAACCCTCTCTATTTATCCGGGCTTGGGACCGGCACAGAAGTCACTGGCTAGAAACTCCTGTGGCTAGATTTTGCTAAATCATCTAAACTAAACAAAAAGCAGTAGTGCGTTATTAATACTGATGACAGTAACTAATACTCTAACGCAGTACTTTTGAAATAAACTAATTCATTTATCCCTACCATCGGTTGCGTAAGTGCATTACTTTGTGTTTTTATTCCTACTTCCTACTTCTTCCCATTGCATATTGTTGAATGCAACATGAAGAAGAGAGCGCATTCAGTGATTGGTGTACACTGGTTATTGATGAAGAAAAAAGGGTTTTGTGTGATTGGTGGTTGTAAGTAGCCTGTGTGGAGTTTGCATGTTCCCCCTGTGATCGCGTGGGTTTATCCCGGGTGCTCCAGTTTCCCCCATAAGTCCAAAAAAATGCGATATAAGTGAATTGTGGAAAAAAAACAATTGTCAATAGTTTTAATGTGTGTGTCTGTGTGTGTGTGTGAATGTTTCGCAGCAATTGGTTTGTGGCTGGAAGGGTATCCGGCGTGTAAAACATATGCCGGAATAGTTGCCGATTCATTCCGGCAAGATAATGGATGGATGGTTGGATTTTTCCACATAAACTCTCATTAATTGTTGTTTGAATTTTTTTTTTGTTACGTTTATATTAGAGAAGGAACTTTTTAAGGGTTAAGGGCTTTTTTAAACTTGTTTTCTTTTGTGTTACTTATTTTAAAAATCCCTTGGATTGCTGCTCTGACATGCATTATCATATAAAAGTTGTCTTTGTTTTAAGTCCGTTTTGTGTGTATATTGACAATAATGCTTTGTGTTAAGTCAGAATGCAAATAAAAAAAAAAATGGTTGAACTAATTACCAGAGTATATTTTCCAAGCGGCACAGACATTAAAATAAAAGGGCATTAATAGTAGCATAATTTATAATAGTACCGTAATAGTCAATTTTAACAGTAACTAATTACTTTTTAAACGAGTGAATACAAAACCAACTTAGTTTTTGAGTCAATTACTAACTGTAACTATCTGCTATTTTTAGTAACTAGCATGCCGCTGCCTCTGAAATACTGATACAAGGCAATCAAAACCACCAATTCTGTGCCTGAATTTGAATATGGATTTTAAGAGAAAGTGGTTTCCTGAATACTAAAACAGTTGTTTAAATAGTCATATTTTTAAAAACTGTTCACAATGTGCACAACCAATGCACCTGTTGGTCATTAGCGGTGGGCGGTCAGAAACAGAAACTGTCACAAAACAGTAATATTTGACTTTTTTACTCTTTAACATGAGTGTGTTAATGTTCATGCTCACTTTTATAACCAAACGTTGATTTTGCAAAAAAAGGGGCACTACAATGAGCCCAATAATTTTTTTGGAGAGGTGTAACATTTTGGTGTTCCTAAACATAAATTTTGAAAGCTGTAATAAGAGAAAACCTGCACAAGTACGTTTGCATTGAGTTTACAACTCGGAACTAATGCCAGCATTAAAGTACAGTAAACACACTCAATCCACACAGGATTAGATCTCTCTGAGAGAAAACAGGAACTGAAGAACAGAGCAAACGCTTTTATCTTCATTTTCAGAGCTATAAAAGTAATGGCAACATATTCACATGACAAAAAGACATTGATGTTGCTCAGCGCTGGCTCAGTTTCATCTACAATGGTGCTTTCAAAAGCCCTGTATGCTCTAATCTAACTGTTCTTTGCTCTAATAAGGGCAAAACCAGCCAAAGAGCTATTGAAAATATACTGCCATCTACAACATAATAAATAAAGCAAGGAATAACCGTCTGATGTTTCAGCATCCTTTGCACTTCAAAAGCTATCCATTCGTGACTCCGGGCACAATAACTCTCTAGACAGCTTGCTTTTATGGATAAAAGGGATTGGTGAAACAACTCTAAGTGGTAATTTCAACTCATTTGTTTTTCGATTTGAATAGTTTGGTTTTTGCAAGTTCCACATGCTTTTATCACTGTAAATAAGAGGACTCGCTTTAATGACTACATTGAGGCGGACACTAGTGATCAGATTTTCAAACTTCCAGTCCAGTTTTTCAGGGTTTATCATCTGACTCACACTTGTCAGACAGAGACAGACGAAGTGATTTCAAACCTCTAGAAAACAATTACACATTCCTCTCAGACAACTTTAAGCTTTGGTTGACATCAAACAGCATTCTTTTTATTGATGTAAAAATAGCCAGAAGTGCTAGAGTCCAAGATTGCATTATATTTGGCTTGGTAAAATTAGATTCAAAAGTACTTTAGGCAAAATGTGTTTTTCTTTTTCCTTTAATAGTCTCTCTGTGTCTCTGTGTGTGTGTGTGTGTGTGTGTGTGTGCGTGTGCGTGCGTGTGTATGTGTGTGTGTATATATATATATATATATATATATATATATATATATATATATATATATATATATATTATGTATATACACATACATACATAGATACATACAGTCACCTAAAGAATTATTAGGAACACCTGTCCAATTTGTCATTAATGCAATTATCTAATCAACCAATCCCATGGCAGTTGCTTCAATGTATTTAGGGGTGTGGTCCTGGTCAAGACAATCTCCTGAACTCCAAACTGATTTAAGCATTTTTTGTCATGGTTGTTGGTGATTGGGCCGACTGATTCAAGCTGATAGAAGAGCAACTTTGACTGAAATAACCACTTGTTACAATTAAGGTATGCAGCAAAGCATTTGTGAAGCCATAACATGCACAACCTTGAGGTGGTTGGGGTACAACAGCAGAGACCTCACCAGGTACCACTCATCTCCACTACAAATAGGAAAAAGAGGATACAATTTGCGCGAGCTCACCTAAATTGGACAGTTGGAAAAAAAAGCCTGGAAAAAAGTTGCCTGGTCTGATGAGTCTCGATTTCTATTTAGACATTCAAATGATCAGAATCTGGCGTAAACAGAATGAGAACATGGATTCATCATGCCTTGTTACCACTGTGCAGACTGGTGGTGGTGGCTTAATGGCAAATGTTTTCTTGGCACACTTCACTTTAGACCCCTAAGTGGCAATTGGGCATCTATCAATGCCACGGCCTACCTGAGCATTGTTTCTACCAGCTACATCCACCAGCATATGGCACCATGTCACAAAGCTCAAATCATTTCAAATTGGTTTCTTGAACTTGACAATGAGTTCACTGTACTAAAATTTACCCCACAATCACCAGATCTCAACCCAACAGAGCATCTTTGAGGTGTGGTGGAACGGTAGCTTTGTTCCCTGGATGTGCATCTCACAAATCTCCATCAACTACAAGATGCTATCCTATCAATATGGGCCAACATTTCTAAAGAATGCTATCAGCACCTTGTTGAATCAATGCCACGTAGAATTTAGGCAGTTCTGAAGGTGGTCAAACACTGTATTAGTACGGTGTTCCTATTACATATATACTGCGTTATGAGATACAACGTTTTGGGTGCTCAAATTAGTGTAAAACTGGATTGTAGTTGTCAAAAAGATTAAGAATAAAACTTAGGTGGCTGCCCAAAACAACAATACAAGGAACAATAGAAAAGATAAATCTCAGGAAACAAGAGTTAAAGAAAAAATAGAGATGGAAACTCAAACCGGCTAATGAAAAACTCTGTAACCCCTCACAATACAAACATTTCTACCTATTGCAAAAGACTTCTAATGCACATCTGCTAAAACGACATGCTCACCTTTGTACAATTACTCCCACTGTGTAATTGACCTGTTATCCACTAAAAGCACATTTCCAGCACTGTGTAAACAATCCAACAACTACAAAAGTCCCATTTGGGGCACCCAGCCCACCTCCACCATCGCTGGCTTTGTTATCTTTGAAAGGGCTGGAAATAAAATTGAAGTTATTATCTTCAAAGCGGTTCTTGCACAATCATCATAAGTTCTCCATTCTCCAAGCCATTTTCAGATCACTTTGGTGATTAATCTAAAAGCAGAACAAATGAAGCCTTAAAGAGAACACAAAACCAGAAACAAGCATAGTTTGATATAGCAATGGTCAGCCTTTGATGTTATTAGTGTCAGTAGTTTGCTCTTTCACCACATGAATTTACTCTTTCTCTCCAAACTTAAACAGAGGACCACATTTGATTTGAAATTATAATTTAAAATGCTTGAATCATCAGAGATCAGCCATAGGCCCTAAAAGGACCCGTGTATACAAGAATAAGGTCAAGTGTAAAAATAGAATAGTTACACTTTTCAAATGTAATTACTGAAACAAAATACATTTTATGATAGACTAATAAACTGGCCAGCCCAATTTGACAAAATGATGGCCCAACACAGACCACAGAATTTCAGCAACAGGTATTCTGATGAGGGCTGAGCGTTTAATCGAAAAGTAGAACTGCCTCACTGGTCGTAGCCACATCCACTAACCAATCAGAAGAAGGGCTAATGCAGCTGATGTTAAAGAAGAATGTATGTGGTGATGGACACAGAAATGATCCGTAGCAGAACCGCGTTGATTAATAATGAAAAGAAATTGTGTTTTTGGATGACGACCTGGAGCCGAAGTGTTTTTCAGCTTTCTTAAAGATGAATATATTGATCAGAAATTAATGGATTTTCTGTGTGCCAACAGGAAAGACAACTTTAATTTGTGAACTGCACTATACAAAGAATAGCTTTCTAAACAAGCTAGAGTTTTGCTAGTGGACGTAGGGACATTGATGGTTTTTCAACTTAAATTAAGAGTTAAATGATGATTTATCCAATCAAAGGTGGGGTTTAGCAAAAGGGGTATAAAATGGGCTCCGGCTGTTTAGGATTATGCAGTGAATTCTTTGGGTTTCATAAGGTCTTTTGTTCTTAAACAATTAACTTACCATGTTTTAGCAGATCTTTTTCTATCTCTTCATGAAAAATTTTGTCTAAACATCCACACAAAAAAATAGTCAAGAGCTCAAAGAAGTGCAAGCAGTCACAGTTGGGGCTTTCACTTCATTCTCTGCACACAGAACTTAGCTTATGCTTTTTTTTCTTTTCCTTTAAGTGAAAGTGAAGTTAAAGTGACCAGATGGCCAGATTTGGAGTGACCCATATCTGGAATGTGTGCTCTGCATGTAACCCATCTCACCCAACACCCCGTGAACACACACCCGAAGCAGTGGGCAGTTGTGGCTGTGGTGCCCAGGGAGCAGTCGGGAAACTGGTCCCTTGCTCGAGGGCTCCACAGCTGTGATTGTTGAAGATGGAGAGCAAGTGTTTCATCACTCACACCACCTTCAACACGGTGGATCTGGGGGTCAAAACTGGTGACCTTCTTTTCACAAGTCGACCTCCTCCTTATTCACCAGACTACAACTGCCCCAATGGGGGAAAAAAACTCTTACAAACTATTAAATGCTAAAAATAAATAAAACATAAACATTTGGAAACCAGCATCGCTTTAAAAGTATCAATATTAATACGGAAATCAAAGAAAACCCTTTCAATACACAACCGCAGTTGCATGCCATTAAAGATCCTTGTGAGTTAATGCAAATAAACCCCATTGAATGATGAAAATGATTTTATAGTCTTCCAAGAAAAGGAGTACTGTGCTTAAAACCTAAAGCAATAACCAATCAGCATCTAACATTGCTCCTCACATTCTCACCTCTCAATAAACATAGACCTGTGACAAGTATTAGGATCACAATGCACAAAATACTGACCATCGACAGAGAAAAAGAGAGTTATGGAAGAAATTAATCATTTGAGACGTTAAAGCTCAAAGAGAAGGCGACACTGGGCTAATAAAATCTCCCACACATGCGACCTCTCAATAACCCAACCTCGCACTGGCCTGACATCTATAAAATCCACAGAATCATGCCGCATGCTGCCGGTAAGTGATTTGAACGAAATGGCAATGGCCTTTCCCAGTTCCACCAGGAGAACAAGAGAGTGAAAATACAGTTGTGTTCTAATAATTTTAGTAGTCTGCAAACCGTAATAAACCGCATTAAAGCACTGGCTTGTCACAGAAGTCACGTCTGCTGCTTTTTCTTTTCGGAGCCTTCATAAAGAGACACTTTTCTCTGTTCTAACTCTTCTTCATTAATAATTCACATTCAAGAGCTTCATGCTTTAAGCACAAAAGAATCAACGAGACACTAATCCTTTTAACCTTTAAGTGAAATATGTGTAGAGTTGAGAGGATGATTTTGAGAGCAGCGGATGAGGGATGCAAGCATGTACTTTTCACTTGGTGATCATAACCTCATGTCTTACAATATCAAACTCTTCAGTTTGCTAAATTCTTAACATGCAGGACTAGAAATATGTTCTTGCTTCAAGCAACTTCACATCATTTAGATTAATAAGTTTGTACTTTGTTAAGTATCCATAAGTACTTGTATAAAGAAGTGTTTTATAAGCCATAAAGAATAGAATATGTATCGTATTTCCAAATTAGATGTGAGGTTTTATATACTGTATATAGAGCTGCCAGAAAATGGGAAAATTATAATTAGGATTATTTTGGTAATACATGACAATCACGATTATATATATATATATATATATAAAAAAAAGATTCTTCCTTTAATTAAAAACATAAGTAATTTATGTTTTTAGAAACCAGTGATCGAACATGATCTAATATTCATATCATTAGCATATCCACATTAACACATTAACTTTAATCACACCTTTTGACATTTTTTTTGACTCTTTTTTTTTGTCTCTTCTCATAATAACAATTAGAATCAGATTGATTGATTTTTAAGCTCTAATCACCTCTTCTTGACCCTTTAGAAGAATGTTTGCCTAATAAAAGTTTGACGGCCTGATAGAATTAAACCTGGCTGAATCAGATCAGCATTCCTGGCACCAATCTGCTTGCCGGTACTGACAGGGGTCAGGATGATTTACGGCTGAAGTGTACTGGCCTGCTCTGTGTACTAGAATTAAATCAAAGCGAGGGAGCCAAGACACAGCCACCTCTCCCAGGATACAACCGGAGCACATCTGAACCTGTTTAAATCCTGGAGAAACTCTAGAACCCACACACATTATAAGCCCCTACAGGATAAGAAACTGGAAACACAGCTAATAGAATATTTAATACTTTTATTATAAAAAAGGGGTTGTTTGGATTTAGAAAGACCTTTATCTAAGCTCTGCTCCATAGGATGGACAAAGTTGTTCTCATTTCTCTCAAGTACGTATTAAAACTGTGCCTAACTGAATAACTGTGAGATGTGAAGGAACAACCTCTAGGCTACAAACCTTACAGAGCCAGACAGAATACACAATGATATTTGTGTCAATAGTGAACAAGATTTTACCTTCAAAAGAGAACTTACAGTTCTGAGCTGAGAGGATACTACACACGGGCACTGTTTTAATCTGAAAATGGTTCTTCTCCGGTAAACTCAATTCTAATGTGTTTATGATTAGGAAAATTTACAACACACTTTAATCACAACTGTTAGATCGCAGTTGAGTTATGAGAGGAAGCTTTAAACAAATAATTAGTTACATTACAAGACAGGATGGTCTTTAAGAGGCCAGTGTTGAAGATCCACATTAGGATATAGCGTTTCCCATATAGGATATAGCCATCTGTCTGATAATCTCCTAAACTTTCAAAAGTTTCAGCTTTAACATGTCACTAAAACAAGGTTTTATATCAAAAACACATACAAGACCTATTTGCATTACAAACAATAACATTCAAATACATTGAATATACATTATTCAAATACATTTGAAACCAAAAACATCATTACTTTTATTATATACGTTTTTCCCACATTCTGGCAACGCTAACCATGCCTTTTAAAAAATTGAGTGTTTATAAGCATTTTTTAAAACTCTGGCAACCCTTCTCGTCTTTTAAAAAATTTTGAGCATTAGTGGACTTTTTCTCCATCTCTGGAAAGTCTTACGATCACATTTACATTTTCTAACATTCAATATCTGGCAACCCTAACAATCAGTTTTAAAATTTTGAGTGTATAGGAGACTTTTCTCAAACTCTGTCACCGCTAAAAGTAACTTTAAAAGCAACTCTAACGATCATTTTTAGATTGTTACAATTTTTTTAATTATTACATTATTTTTACATAACTTTGTAGAATTTACGAGCATTTTCTCAATCTCTGGCAACCCCAAACAACAGCTAAAACATATATCAAATGAGCTTTAAATTGACAAATCAGAAAAACTAAATATTAGAACTTTGAATATTGATTTTTGGTTTTTAAATGTTATACTTTTAACTGTAAACCCTGATAAAAATTATTCAACAACCACCTACGGACACACGAAAAAAATTCTGTAAAGAAATGTACATGAAGTTGTGTTAAAAAGAATTCTCTCACAATTTTTAAAGATAAAATATGTCTCAAGTCATTTTCAGATTGGTTCATGCATGTTTGTATAATCCTGTTTTCTTTTTTTGGGATCTCAAAAGGACTCGATGGCTGTAGTCGCGCTCAGTAACCGTAGCACCGCCCACTACCCAATCCGATGAAGCACTCATACAGCTCATCTCAGTGAAGAACATATTCGCTGACTTGAAAGTAAGCCGCAATAGACCCGTATCAATACACAATGAAAAGGAAGTGTGTTTTTGAATAGCCCGGATCAAAAGTGTTTTGGCACCAACAGATTGTAAATTATAAATACTACCTTCTGAAGGTTATTAATGGTGCAGTGACTTTTTAGACGGGTCAAATATTACCATAAACTATTTAAAAGATGCATGATATGTCACCTTTAATGCTGCCATGCTTTCATTTAAACGCCTCAAGGTTCTTATTATAACACCTTTACTTTTCTAACTAAACAAAAATGAGTCCTTTTTAACTTTCTTTTCTACTCACAAGATTTAACATCACCATTTAACGAGCACAGCCCAGCCGTGCGTATCATTGAGAGCTTTGTTCAAGCTCAATTTAGCAGCCCCAGGAGTTCCTAACATCAGCCCCGGGAGTCTGAGCATCACTCCACGGCTGTCTGGTGTTGATCACGGCAGTCTGGCTTCCTGCAGTCCAGACAGAGTACAAGGAGACACCGGCCCACCAGTCGACTCCAGAAGACAGGTGCATGCATGACCACAACAGGAGACCGCTTAACAGAGGAGAGCATTCATGTAACACTTCTCTTCCTCCAGCACAATAATCTGAGAAATGAAAATGTGTTTGAGGACTCTCAAGAATGACTTGCTCAACCCCCCTCTGCCTCTCAATCACAATCTGCCAAGAGCTCTTCCTCACACCAGTAATAAGCTTTTCATATTGAAGTATCAATGTCCCTGCTAGTGCCTGGTGCATATGCACAGCATCGAGATCACAGAAAACAAGACGTTATTTGTGAGGATGGGCCCCTGGTGACACTTCTGATTGATTCTAGAACACATGTTTTCTTGAACTTGGTAAGCAATCTTTGTAACCATTTTTATCTCTAAATATTAAACTCTAGTACCCCTGCTACAACCATGACTGCCATGTTAAATAATTATTAACTGTATAACACATGTAGGCCTTGACATCACCAGTAGGTTTCTAGAGAAGTTAAAAGAGGCTCCGAGCAGCCTAGCATTATTGATATGGATTTGTGATTTCTTTCTTGCAGTCGTGGGAGAAGCAGAGAATCAGCGTTGCCAGATCTGAGTGACAGTTTCCAGCCCAAACGCATCTTAAAACTCACACACCTCAATAAAAACCAGCTGTTTGCAACTAAAATAAGCAAAGCTGCGGCCCTCCAGAACCAGGATTGGGGAACCCTGTTGTAAACAAATGTACAAAAAATTGCACAAACAAGCTTCCTTCCCATACGGAAGAAACATCAATTGAAATAAAATTGTTATAGTATATGTTAATATATATAATATATACATAATAATTATAGTATAGCCATCAGTCACAAAAATAGCTCAAATTTTTTTGTCAGGATAAAAGTAAAAAGCATGCAAACTCGCAATATATGTTCAGAGCAGAGCGAGCCCTTTAAGAATTCTCCCTATTTGCCACTCTGTGCTCTGTTCAATTAGCAGGGTCTCCCAGAATGCAACACAAGTTTCAAAATACAAATAAAACCCTGTAAATCATGAAAATGGATTAACTTTTTTCCCCTGTATTTTAGATATTCTTTCTTTGCACATATATCTGCAGTTTAAATTTAATATGAACAGGATTTTTCATACATCATGACGTCCAAACAACTACGCAAGACAGCCTAGCAATCAATCCCTGCATAGCAACCAACAACAGCCTGACAATTCACTCAGCGATCAGCAGAGGATTTCACACAGAAGAGCTCAACTAACCTTTTCTAAGTCTTCCTCTGGCGTTCTGCCTCTGGTTTCACCATCTCACAGATCTTCTGCTGCTTCATCTTCACTAGACTTCAAAGGCATCTAAAACAAGAGAGAAGTCACATTAAGGAACATATCCCTTTGAGCACAACCTCAGTAAACATCAAGGGATTTTTCTCTGTTGAGATTAGATTGAGTTTCAAGTGATCCATCAGCATGCAAAGCAAGTTTCCACAACTTTTCTAGCAGCCTGCTGAATATATACTGCAGGAGGGGAATGTTCTATTTACGCTTCTCATCTGTCACATGCTTCTATAGCTGCGAGACGGCAGACAGACAACTTGTCATGGATGATGAGGACACCCCGAAAGGTCCGACCAGGCTTCTTTCTATACCTCCCGAGGTAGATAAAAAAATCTTTTATAAAAGTGAAGCCTGTCTGTCTCGCTGTACGACATTCAGACGTCAACCGAACCCTAAAATGGGAGGATCTCCATAGCAACCGCCTGGGTTAATAAGCCCTCCACAACTGTGTGTCCAATCCTAACATTTCTGCACATAATATATATAATTTCCAGACAGGGAAAACGGTGCGCCATCAAGGCATGACAAATACAGGCTGTAGAAAACCAGCGGGGCTGATATCAAAGCAATTTCTGTCAAATCCTAAATGTTTTCTTACTTTGTGTCGATTTATTAAGCACACGCTGGAAAAGAAGGAAATTAAATTTCTGTGTTTGATGGAGTAATTTTGACAACGAGGTTAGTTCAGCACCTCTACCAGAGTTTATTGTATCGCATAGAAAAAGTTATTACAGTTTGATGTTTAAAAAAAAAAAAAAAAATCAGTTAAGAAATCGACTAATTTTGTAATCGTTGTTTTAAGCCCCTATTCTTATAGTGTGTATTTAATTTATTACTTTATTGGTAATTGTGATATACAGAACTGGTCCAGATCTGATAAGATACAGAACTGGTCCAGATCTGGGCAATACCATAAACCTGGATTAACTGGTTAGCCAGCTAAATTTAGCATTAGTTTGCACCAATCCTGGATTTTGGGTACCATGAAACGATCTAGTATTTAATCAGTTTTTGTTGCCCTGGTTACTTACGCCACACAGCTAACCTGCTCCAGAGTAGGATATGTTCAGGACTAGAAGTCGCAAGCTTTGTCCAATCAGTGGTTAAAAAAAAGGAACTTCTAAGTGAAGTAATAGTAGCGTCTGTAACAATAATTCCCCATTTTCTTCCCAATTTTGTGCTTATTTGTTCGGAAACTGTTCAACGCTCACTTAATTCAAGTACTTCGGGACGGACAAAATCCGTAAGCATTTCCCAACACGTATTTGCATGAAAGATACAGATTATCTGTTAAAGGAATATCTTACATTTGCAAGCTTCGTCGCCCTCACTGTAGCCACAGAAATCGACACAAATATATATGTAAAATATAAAACACTCATCGTCTTGTCTAACTTTAATCTCTCCTTGGCAGAGACAAAAAAAAAAAAAAAAAGATTTGCCTCTATCCATGTTTATCGAGATTGGTTATTCAGTGCCAACGTCAGTCTTTTACATGCACGCGCCCATGAACTAATCTGACTTAACAAAGAAAGTTGATAAGCTGCTTCGTGTACTGATTCATCCTTATTCAAATGGTTAGGTTTTGTTAAGTCAAAACCGTTTTTAAAGCTACATTCATGGTACATGACCCTGTGTCAAGGTACGGTAGTAAGAAGTACCCAGACGCAAGGGAATCGGTACCCAGAGTCTTTTATGACTTGAAGTAGTCAAAACAAAACAACTGTTCAACAGAACAGGAAGCACAGGTCACAATCCCAAACTAAAACAAAGGCTAGGCTATGGAGCAAAAAAAAAACAGCAGAGGGCAACGGGTCCTCCGCTCCTTCAAGGGGGTGTAGGTAGGGTCAGTCTGAGCAGTCAGTCCACCGTGATCTTCAGTACCTCGAGTGAGGGTTGAGTCCAGTACTCCACACAGGCTATGTAAATAAGACAAGACAGGCCATGAGAGGAAGAGCTAGAGATGTGCATCAGCGAACAGCTATAGACAAACAATAACTCACAAAGATGAGACATAACAGGGGAACTTAAATAGCAGAGAAATTAATGCAACGAGAAGCAGCTGAGGCAGATGAACGTAATTAGCAGAGACGCGGACAGGAGACAGAGGGAAGGGAGGAGACAGCAGACGAGACAGAGTTCCTGACACCCTGGTTCGCAACTGGCCCAGAACTGTTAACTGGTATAGGACCAGCTCAGATCTGGTACAGAAATGGTGGAGAACTTGCTCAGATCTGATATGAGACTGGCCCAGAACTGTACGTCACTGTACCAGATCTTATTCAGAAGAAGGGTGGGAAAAACAATCTGAGCCAGTACATCAATAAATCAATCAATCAATCAGTTTTTATATAGCACTTCTTTAGCAATTGCTTTCAAAGCAGCTTCACAAAGTTCTCGTGAGGATCAGGTAGAGTAAACAGGAGTTCCCTCTGTGAGACTGAGGCAGGCGCTAATCACCTCCCCAGCATAAAGAATGTACAAACTTAAAATGCATCAACGAACGGTTTGCCGGACAGGACCTGAAAAAAAAAACCAAAAAAAAAAAGACAAAACAGGAACTAACAAATGGAGAAACAATGGTTAGAAAACTCTAACACAGAAAACAAACAAGTGATCAGCATCAGCTGCAGGATGAGAGATAAATGATGAGGATAGGTTTGAGAGGAACATTGAACCACATTGTTTTTTTCAAACAGTTTGTATGTATATAGTGCTCAGACACCAGATCTGTTCAGACAAATACCAAGAGATAATTATTTAAATGCCAGATTAATTTATGCCAGTTTTTAATTTAGTTTTGAAATCTGTGAGCGTAGCTGAGCTGCGGACAACATCCATAAGTTTATTCCAGAACTTCGGGGTTCTATATGAGAACGCTCTTCCACCTCTTGTGGATTTACTAACCTTCGGTACAATCAATAGTCCTGCTTCTTGTGATCGGAGAGAGCGAGCTGGAATATATCGTGAGAGGAGACTGCTCAGGTAGGCCGGAGCCAAGCCATTCAGCGCCTTAAAGGTAAGGAGCAGTATCTTGTAGTCAATGCGATATTGTACTGGAAGGCAATGAAGAGAGCAAAAAAACGGTGTAATGTGGCCATATTTCTTTGTTCTTTTGAGAACTCTAGCTGCTGCGTTCTGGACTAATTGTAGTTCTTGTAGCTTGGCGGCCGAACAGCCGGCTAACAGAGCTTACAATAGCTTACAATAGTCCATTCTGGAGGTCATGAAAGCATGCACTAATTTTTCTGCATCTACGATAGACAGCATGTTCTGCACTAGCAATATTCCTGAGGTGAAAGAAAACAGTCTTAGTAACATAAGAGATATTGTTCACTATCTATAATAACGCCAAGATCTTTAACTGATGGAAAAATTAACAGTCTCTCCCCCCAGTTCCATATGCAAAACTGAGAGATTCTGTAATTGCTTTTTAGAGCCAATAAGTAATATTTCTGTTTTATCAGGATTTAGCATAAGGAAATTTTCATTCATCCAATCATTGATATCAGCGACACATACTGAGATCTTATTTAACTTTAAAGGGTCGTTAGGTTTTGAGATATAGAGCTGGGTGTCGTCTGCATAGCAATGGAAACTAACCCCAAGTCTTCTAATTTTTTTGCCAAGGATCAGCATGTATATTGAGAATAGGATGGGTCCCAAAACGGATCCTTGAGGATCTCCATACTCTACTGCTATTGTGTCTGATGGGTCTCCATTTACATGAACAAACTGACTCCAGTCCGAGAGGTAAGAGTTAAACCATTTTAGAGCCTGGCCATGGATGCCTGCATCGTTCTCTAGTCTCTCGAGGAGAATCCTGTGATCTATAGTATCGAAGGCTTCGCTGAGATCTAGCAGAACTAGAAGAGAGATATTCCCTTGATCCCAATCAAGTGATAGATCGTTTGAAATTTTACCAGCGCAGTCTCTGTGCTGTGATGCGCTCTGAATCCAGATTGAAGATCTTCATAACAGTTGCTCTTTTGTAAGAAGCAGCTGAGCTGGTTCTGATTTGAGCTGAGCTGAGCTGAGCTGGCATATCTGGTTCTGTGTGGTACGAATACAACGGAGTAAATCAATCTGGTATTTGCCCAGTTTTGCCAAAAGACACCATCCCGGAACACAAGTAGGATCTGGGCCAGGTCTGCATTACACTGTTTTTGCCATCTGAGTGGAGACTCACAAAACCAAATAATGAATCTTTCAAAATGACAATAGGGGCACTTAAACTATTATTAAGGATATTTGTATCCTTAAATAATCATTAAACTTATTTTTTAAGTATTCAAGAGTCATGAAACACCAGCCTTCCAGATCAGGGTAAACAGAGGCCCAGCTCTGCAGAGAATTTTCAGGAATGATCTGTGAGCAATCAAGTCTTCCTCTGGAAACTCTTTATTTGAATCAACCCAAAATGCAAGACGTTTGAGTTTGTTCATTATTGAAGTAGAGCAAACACTATCTCAGAGAAGCTCTGCACAACATCTACCCATGGGGAGCAGATGACGACAGGATTCATGGCTACACACAGCATTTTAACCTTCGGCTTGAGAGCATCAGGTTTTCACAGGAAAATCTGTTTAAATGCACCAAGAGAGCTAAACGCAAGCAGCAATTAAAAGTTTATAAAGAGCTTCAGGATGACACTCTACACAGTCCAGACTCAATCTCGGTTGCCAGGTTGAGCTGTGTTTGTGAGATTTAATTAAATCTTTTCATCTCGTCGAGCTGCGGAGTGACCTCTGTATATTTCTTTTCACTTGTAAATTGCACTGAAGCTGGCAGAAAAAGAGGACATGAACACGTTCTGCAGAATCAAGACACATCTAAATGAAAAACACAGAGTTTATAATATAACGTATCTAATCTGAGGCCTGCTTTCAATTCTGAGAGTGTTGCATGGCTGTATCGACTCAAATCCTTTCTGATAGCCCTGGCTAAAGCATAAGTGTCAGTCAGAATAAAATTCTATTATTTTTCCAAACAATCAGATAAAGCGGTGTAGAATGATGCCGGTGGCAGGGCACTGAAGGCGCTTGTTTGCTGTAGCTGATTGTGCCTCGCTCTCGATGGCTTCGTTCCCGTCCGCGGGGACACGCTCAATTTTCCACGTGCTTATCTCTGGCGAGGTGGCCAATTTAGGGCCCTTTTGCTGCTTGGCTTTTTGAGATATGGCCCCACATTACACACGCAGGTGCAGACAGCTGTGTGCTTGGATGGTTTTAGCGCTAGGGGTATTCGATGCGCACACTGAATTATAAAGTGATGGACTTGTACAAGAGTGCAGAGAAGGAAATACAGTGCTTTTTAGCTTCGTTTACCCTCAGACGAATGTAGGACCAAAAAAATTACAAGCATAATAAAATGGAAACTAATAAATGAAAGGAAAACTTGAAACTAATAAATACACAAGATGAAACATAAAAGCACATAAATTACATTTATTTACTAATATATTTATTCTTTTATTTAGGGATTTATTTATGTATGACTATATTAATGCATTTACCTATAGATTGTCTTTTTATGCATTTATTTATATTTTTATTAAAAATGTACATTTCTACTTTTTGTCCTCAGAGTGGAAAATGCAGAGAGAGGGGAGGGGGGGTTTAGCATCTTTTAGCATCTTAAAGATAAAAATACATAGATTTAAATTAATAATTAATAGATTCATTCACTTATTAATTAATTATTGGTCAAAACAAAATACATTTAGAAATCAATGCATTGGTAAATAATTGAAAGTGAAAATTATTAGATAAAAGGTAAATTAGAAATGAATAAAAGCTCATTTATTTTGCATATTCAGTTATTTAATTATTTACCAAATATTTAATTCATTCTGATATTTAAGCATAAATTTATTTATAACTATATTAATGCATTGATCTATATATTCTCATATTTAATTATGTATTATTATTCATTTGTTTATATATTTCTTATTCTTAAGTCATTTTTTGTTCTCAGAGCAGAAAATGCAGTGAGGATTTTTAGCATTGTTTGGCCCTAAAATGACAAGGATAAATAAATAAATAAATAAATAAATAAATAAGGGTTGAAAAAATACTTTAAATGACAAAAAAGTGACAAATATTTTACTTAAACTTACCAAAATATTGATTTATTTATTACTTTATTTATGTATAGCTAATTTATTAATCAATGTATTTAGCTAAATATAATACTTTTTTATTGTTTTATTGAATTATTTATTTATTTACTTCTACTTTTTTATGTCATTTTGGTTCTCCATACAATAACTTTGGTCATAGCACAGCTAGTGGTTGTATTTTTTTATGTTCACTTATCAAGCAAATCTCTCCTCTTTACGAATTCTTCTTTGTTAAGAAAAGCATAAGACCTGAATCAAAAATTTGTCATTGGTTTTTATATTGGTTTTAGGTCTGTAAAACAAAAACTCAAATTTCTACTCTCGGTTGCAAGCACATTTTAAACTTTTTTTTTTTCAACAAAATGATTAAATGTAACAGCAAAGGTTCTTAACACAATTTAATAAAGTGCACTTTGTAAGAATTAAAGCAAAATTAATCAGAAAATCCTCATTATGTGTAAAAGATGTTACACTATTATGTTCAGTTCAAGTACTAATATAACTGAAAGCAGAAAAGAAAAAGTGCATTTAGAAATACGACACGTCTTTTGTGTTCAGAATTACCATCATCGGTTTGTCCAATCTAAGAGGCATAAATCTGGTTTCTTTATTGTGCCAAACCTCACGCCTTGAACACAAAAAACCTACTCAACGAAAATTAAAAGTCCACCCTTTAAAAACACTCATAAAAGTACACAAAAAACTTCTCAACTACATGTGAGTAAATGTGATTCTCTACTTCCCACCTCTCCTAATTTACTTGCAAAAGTGGTCATCTTTTGTGTTGCAAACAACTACAACTACTTTGGTATCTGTAGTTTTAGGTATGATAAATACATGATAACATCAGGATGATCCCTTTTGAATAACATAAATTGAAATGTTCCATCAAGAGAATAGCTTTTGTGTTAAGCACTATACATGAGTATGTATAAAATGCTGTTAACTGCAGTTTGTGGATAGGCCAGCAATGCAAATACTCCAAAGGATTTCTATAGTGTGCAGGAAATTGTCCTTGGCATATTCTCTCGGGTCAACTAACAAAAGTATGCAAACAAATCTTGTAGGTTTTCAAGCTCTTTCTACTCTCTATCAAGAACGAAGCAGCCTTTTCAATCTGCTAAGCTTTAGATTTTAGAGTGATCTAAAGTCTAAATTAACTCACTTTAATATAATGTGAGCACAAAAAGCTGATCCATGAAAGGAAGTATTTATGATTTAGGAAGTCAACGGTCCTGTGAGTCAACTTATTATACACTTCCACCTCCTGGATTACAAACGCAATTACAACCATGGATATATTCTCTAGTGATCCAAACAAACATTTTATTTTACATATAATATATTTACTACATTGTGTTAATAATCATTTAGAATTGTAATAATGCTTATTAAATAATTGGAAAGAAAAACTACAGGTTACAAATCTATATGTTTAGAATACAATTACATTTACTTAAAACAAACACAATGAACATTTGGATTGAAACACAAGGGAAAGCAGTTTTACGTTAAAATATACTACTAGAACAAGAAATAAAACAAATCTACATTAGTATACATCTTTAGGTTTACCTCAAGCGAACCAAACGAATGTGGGGGGTTGTTCATTCGGTGTAATGCGCAGTTAATGTTGTGATTTAGCTACCTTTACAGATGTTTAGGAGTTCGTTAATATTTTGAGGAAAGAGAGATTATAATGAACATTCTTGCGTATAGGTAAACCGATTAAAGTAAAACTAAGTGAACCGTTTAATTCGACTCTGTTGTTTGAAGCCGAGTTGAAGTCACGTGACTTCTGCAACCGTTAAATCAGTTATGTTGATCGATATAAGTAACAAAACAAGCTAAATTATCTAACGAAACAAATTTATTGAAACTAAAAACCTAACAATTTAGATAAAGCTATCTTTCAAAAATAAATAAAATATTTTTTTTTTAAATCTGATACCCAGACGACGGACGGATCTGAGTCTGAGACATTATTTTGTTCCCTTGAAATTCAGATAAACCGCTAAACCGTTTAGGTAAAATAATAAATTCTTTAACTGACATTTTGGCTATTTAATTGTATACCACAGGTCACGTAATTTCCCATTGGACGCGTCGATTTGAACTGCAATTTATACTTCCCAAATATAGATGTCGCTGTTTATTTTAATAAAGATGGTTGTCTATGATAAGAAAAAAAAATATATATATTTTTTGCTTTAATTAGGTTTTTCAAAACTCTAGTTTTATTTTCAAAATCATATTTAATATCTATAGATTTAAATTTGTAACATAATAACTCTATATGTCAGTTTTGTAATAAACTTGTGTAAGCTTAGGCGACGGGAGGGGGTAGCGTAGCGCCCTTCCGGTGGAAGTATCTTTCCTCCGCAGACACAGAGTCAAGAACATGGCGGCGCTTCGTGTGGTCGTGTTCTCCGGCAGCGGGAGAACCCTCCTCAACACGTCCAAATCCCTTCGTATTCCACGGGTATGGACACCCATGTTGTTGTCTGTACTATATGTGTGCTATTTTCATATTCTCGTGTGCGGCGTATCAACCGTAACCGTGTTCCATTGACATAGCCGGCGTCTCCTACAGTGTTTCACTTACAGCAAGGTCATCGCTGCTTGCGACTCCTCTTACACTCGCATCATAATGTTTGTACTTTATATCCAATGCCAGATTACATCTTAACCTCATATGAAAGTGTGAAAAGGATGCGAAAATTAATTAAATCGAAGTTAGAGCTGTAAAATTCTCGTGAGCCGCTGCTTCTTGAGTTTATCTAATTTATCGTACGTGACATTACTGTTCTTCCAACGCAAGAATTATTTAGCATCTTCAACAGTAAAAGAGAAAATTTACCCATAAAATGAATACGAGCAATATTAGTTTGGACATTTTTTCTGCCAATATGAGAATCTGGACGTTATTGTTAAATTAGCTTCACTGGCGTGGATGTTATGACATTTTTACGACATGAATCATGTGTTGACGGCAGTTATTTTGAATATTTTTGTATATTGTATATCTTCTAGATAGCCAGTCTACATTTGCCATTTTACTATCCTAAAACATATTCTATGATAAAGATTTTTAATTAGACTTTAGTTACTAAGTTTGTAGATAACATAAAATAGCTTGCTCATATTGTAAACAATAAACGAAATACTTTGCAAACATTCTTGTAGACATATTGTCATTAAATAGAATTAATGTGCATTTACGGTCAGACTGTCCTTCATCTAACTAGTGACCATGGTTTGTTTAATATGAAGATATTTGGAAAGACCACATGACCTAAAACAGTATACATTTGCAGGTTAAAATAATTAAGTTGTCAGTTCAGGAGTCACTGAATATTTGGCGTTAACGTTTGTCCTTTGTGTTGGCAACCATTATCCACCAGGTATTTCTCTGGATGATGGCAACAACAAAGTGCAAGCCAGTCTTCCCCCAATTCGGCCCTAATGGGCCGGAGCCCTGCACATTTTAGTTGCAACTCTCTTAATATGCATACTAATCTAGCTTCAGACAATTAGAGGACCCTTATTAGTGCCACATGTGTGTTTTATTATGGTTGAACTGGTGTCCAGCCCACTGGGACTGTATTTGAAGACCTCACTCCGTGTATTCCTAGGGAAAGCCAGTTTCGATGTGTTTCCACAAGTTGTTTTGAATAAAAGTCTGCTATTGTAAATGTCAATAAGCAATGTTTTTTGTCTCTTTCAGGCCAGCATGTCCTTTGCCAGCCTGCCGAAGGGAAAGAAGGTTGCCCTGACCACGATCGGGGTGCTAACGGCGGGAGGAGCGGGGCTGGCTTTGATGCTGCAGCAGTCGGTCAAAGCTGTTGAGCTGGATCTGCATCCGCCCTCGTACCCCTGGAGCCATAATGGCATGCTGTCTGCCCTCGATCATGCCAGGTATTACAGCCTCCCCACTGTGACGATGTACTTTCATCTTGCATGTCTGCTCATGTTGTACTATACTGGCTGAATTAATATCTCAATGTTCATACTCAACATAACTCAACGTTGCTGTTCAGAAGATTAAACCACTTTAATCAAAAGTCTAAATTTATGAGCAATAACCCCCTCTTAACTTCAACGCAGTAAACCTTCCCCTTACACCCACCACAGCCCCACTGATGCACCACTGACACTGCCCCGCCACTCTGGTGTTGCACTCTGCTGTAGAAGGATACTATTGAACCTTTCACAATTTGTCATTTCTTTTTTTCATTCTTCGTCATCTTCTCTAAATTTCATGTTTTGAACTGGGTTTCTGCAGGATCTTAAAAAGTCTCAAATGTAAAAGTCCAAATTTTAGGTCTTAAAAAGTCTTAAATTCATTGTTCTAGGTCTTATATATTTTTTCAGTGCTCTCATAGAATTTTTTTACAATGATGGGTAGTGTTGCCAGAGTTTAAGAAAATGTACGTAAATACACAAAAACATAATTAATGGCAAAGATTGGCAGATTTTGAAAAGTGTTTCTTAGGGTTGCCAGATATTGACAATGGCTTAAAACGGAGAAAATGTAATGTTATTATTAGGGTTGCCAGCGATTGAGAAAATGATTATAAACGCTCATTTTTGTAAAATGACTGGTAAGGGTTGCCAGAGTTTGAGAAAACCTTTATAAATGCTGAATAACATAAAAGTGATAAATAGGGTTTCAAACAATGTATTTGAACCATTATGTTTATTATTCAAAATATTTTAGTGTTTTTGATGTTATGTTATAGGTCTTAATTTTTATTCTTAATGGTCATAAAATATCTTTCATTTACCTTATAAAACCTGCCGAAACCCTGTTTCAAAACATTCTTATGAAGTTGTTTTCTAACCGTTTGATAACATATTAGAAAAAGTCTAGTTTGCTTTAATTTTAATCAACAAAAAGCTTCCTCTTATTTGCATTCTTATTTGAAATTGTTTGTGATTACAGGAAAAGAGAAGATTGTTACTTTCACAAGAGGACAGATGGTGTTCATGTTAGCTTAGCTTAGCTTTGAGAGAGCAGGGTGGAGGTCCAGAGTGAGACTGCTCTCACAGCCAACATTCCTAGAGAAATATCTGCCTGTAACTGCTTGTGGTTCTAATGACTGTTGGTGGTGGTTACTCCTAGCAGATTGCCATAATTTGCATAAAATATGACTGAACATTTCGATGTAAAAGTGTTCAAATAAATATGCTCACCTTTTTCTCCATTAATTTAAACACTGAACTCTCTTCAGGAAAGAGAACGCTGCAGCAGCAGGCAAGCATTGACATGTTTCTTTAAATGATTCTTATATTGAATGCTGTGTGGTCAACTCACATGCAGCATGAGATAGGCTGAGACTTGTCAAATCGTTGAGCACAAGACTGAAGGAAACACTGGGAGGTAGTAAAAATATGGAAAAGGATAAACGAACAGAGGAGGAGGGCTCAAATGAAAACATTGAGCAGGAGTATTTCATCATGCAATTAGGTGCAAAAACTGTTGTGTGGATTTGATTTTGCAAAATCTAACCATGAGCAGAAAAACGTGATTTGCAAACTGTGCCATGCTAATATACTTGCTAGCACAAACGTCTGGTTCTCCACCTTACAATGAAACACTCTCAAAAATACAGTGAAAACCAAACAATGGAAGCAAGCAGCAGTCAGCCAAAATGAGAAAAAAAAATCACAGAAGGTTTAAACCCCTTCGGCTGAGTCCATATGAATAAGCTAGCAACGTTGTCAAGAAGGAACCCATGCAATAACGAAGCCTATTTGCCAATACATGGCACCAGTTTACTCTGTGGAAAATTTGTTTATTGTGGCCTAATCAAAACACTATATGCGATGTAATACTGAGGAGCAAAGTTTCTTTTTGCCAACAACATGTAGTGAATGCAGACTAAAAACTGATCAGGAGCTCAGTAATGCTAAAGACTTTGCCAGGACAACAGGTTTGTGGACAAGCAGAACTACGCAGCCGTATGTGATCCAGACGGTCGCTTCATAACAGACTGGTCACTGACCAGGTGTCTACAGACATTCTCTCCAGAAGATCACACTGGAGAGATGATCGTGCAAACTCTAAAGGATGCGCTTGTCAGATTTTTGTCATAAGTAAAATAAAACACAAAATCGAATAAGATCAAGTCATTTTCTAAAATATTCTTTATATAAATCTCTTTAGTGCATTTTCTAGTACTATCTAAATGAAAAAAACTATTTTGTAAAATAAAAAATAAAATTGCTCATACTGTGAAATAAAACTTTGGTCATGCCACCCAGCCTTTTGGAGTTGTGCATTTTTTTTATTTAAAGGACAAAAAAAATCTGAACTTTTAGGTTAACCAAACTGTGGTGGAAAACGATAATTATTTGGATTTTCCACATCAGCCTGAATCCCTTTCTGCACTTTCCCATTGGACAGGATTAATATTTAAAGATGTTCAATGTGCTAGAAAATGCTTGATTTTTCTGTTTGTCAGTTTAATTAAAAGCGATTGTGTGATGCCTCTGTGTTTCAGTATTCGTCGGGGCTATCAGGTGTATAAACAGGTGTGCGCCGCCTGCCACAGTATGGAGTATATGACCTTCCGAAACTTGGTGGGAGTCTCGCACACAGAGGAAGAGGCCAAGGATTTGGCTGAGGAGGTCAGTTTAAGTTTTCATCATCGGGTTCTCTTGTAAATGCATGTATAAATGTACAATTTGTTGATTTAACCTGTGATGTTGTTATTATTCTGCAGATTGAAGTAGTGGATGGTCCTGATGATCGTGGAGAAATGTTCACTCGTCCTGGAAAAGTCTCAGATTTCTTCCCTAAACCATATCCCAACCCCGAGTCGGCCCGTGTCGCCAACAATGGCGCTTTGCCCCCTGACCTTAGCTACATCATCAGTGCCAGGTGTGCAATTCGTCTTCAAATGATTACCAAGACAATCTTGTGTTTGTTTTGTTTGGAACAGAGTGTTTGTAATTGTTACAGACACGGAGGGGAAGATTACGTGTTTTCTTTGCTAACTGGCTACCGTGATCCTCCAGCCGGTATCTCAGTAAGAGAGGGGCTCCATTATAACCCGTATTTTCCTGGCCATGCTATTGGGATGGCTCCGCCAATCTACAACGAGGTCATTGAGTACGATGACGGTGAGTCTCTAACCTTCAGACATCTTTCTAACGTTTCATCCCTTCCACTTAAAACGGTGTGCTTTGGCATAGGGCACAAGCTACACAAAAACTACCCTGGGCCATCTCAATAAATCATGATTACAAGTTTTTAAAATCTTTGTAAACAAGAGAGCAGACAATGCTGCAAAACTGTCAAACCCATGGTATGTTCTTTCAGACCCAACTTCCAACTTAACTTTGATAATAAATTAACGGCGATATTTTTTTCGGCAGTCTTGTGTGAAGGCAGCACGTTGACTCTGATAATGGCCCATCGCATATATATAATTTAATATTAAAAATATTATATGTGTATATATTAAAATGAAATTTAATTAATGCTGTCAAAATTAATGCGTTGACGCATGTGTTTAATTTTTATTGTATAACACGTAAAAAAAATTACGCAATTAACGCAGTTTCAGTTTTTCCTGTTGTGGCAGATGTGCTTTAAAGGAAGTATGAATAAGGCACAGAGGATGGACACATTACAACATGCAACACACATCGCGCTCACAGGGGACCGCTGGGCTTCTATGAGCAATGACAACTACAGATGCATCACAGCGCACTCTGTTGAAACTGCATTCATTTGCTCTAATTGTGTCTAAAACTGAGGACCGGCAGTACACGAATGTGTGGATAACTGTCTTGAAGTGGTCTGAGAATGGAAAAGCTAGGACAAGTTAAAGCACACTTATGGTGCTCATAATATGTTTGCTGCCACAAGACTAACGTTACTTCCATGTAAACACCTGTCCTGCATGTCCCAGATACAGTTAGATTTCCTTTCACGGTAGCAGTTTTGAAAGTGCACTAACTAAATGTCACGAGATTGTTGGTACCTAAAGCATAGTCCATCCAAGGCTCACGATGGAGCAGCAAGTTGCATATGGACAGAACATTGCAGGAAGGTTAATAATCAGTCTCTTGTCTGGTGTGCGTGCATGGCCACTGACAAGGAATGCTGCATAAAATAAAAATATGTTCAGAGTCGTGTAAAACTGTGTGAACAATGTAATGTAAATAAAATAAATTTTATCCTGCTCAGTGGTATTGCCATCCAATCGGGTAATTTTTCAAAATAAAAGATCGTTCCGATTCCAAAATAATGTAAGTTATTTATTCTTTCTGTGTGTCCTGGGGGTTGAGGAGTGCTGCTCTAAAGCTTCAATGCTGTAACGTGTTCGTAGCATACCAGGATTTCATACTGCACCAGAAAATGACATCTTGCATCAAGAGATCGGAGTTTGATCTTTTTTTTATCACTTCTATTTTTTTTGAACTGGCAGTGAATAACCTGTGGTAAAAATGCTATAAACATATAAAAATTACAAGTTGTACGCCATGCATTGATATGCATGATATAGCACCAGCTTCAAGCTCTTACTTGTTGTTTGCAGTCAAATTTTAGACTGTATGTGCTAAAAGAAATGTGTATTCTTTTTATCTAGACACTGTAATTTGATTCAATATACATTTGTCAGTGTCACATTAAATAGTGCTGGTAATGTGATTTGTTTACATACAAAGGTTCCCTTGCTTTAGATTTTAATTTTTTTAAACACACTTTGTTTTTTCAAAAACA
This sequence comes from Danionella dracula, assembly GCA_900490495.1. Lineage (NCBI taxonomy): Eukaryota > Metazoa > Chordata > Actinopteri > Cypriniformes > Danionidae > Danionella > Danionella dracula. The sequence continues at coordinate 3,919,270 of UELW01000345.1, read as the reverse complement.
TTTTGTTCATAGAGTAAACATGAAGCTATATCTAATTTTCACTGAAATGGACAAACACTAAAGACTTAATAACTAACAATATCTTAAAGATTTAGTAAAGAATAAAGATTTTGTATGTAAAAGTTGCATTGCTTATATAGTTGTCTCTTCATGAACAGTACAATGTTTAAAAACAAAGTTCAAGACCCATTTAAATGATAAGGAATAAAAAACTTTCTCCTAAATCTCACAGGAACCCCAGCCAGCATGAGTCAGATTGCTAAAGACGTCTGTACCTTCCTGAAGTGGGCATCTGAACCGGAGCATGACCAGCGCAAACGCATGGGACTGAAGGTTTGCATTTTTACCTGGTTTTTATTTTTTAATCCATCAAAAATTGCAAATAAGTGCTGATTTGTCATTTCTTTATTTAACCATAAAAGTGTGAAAAAAATGTGTTTTGTGCTTTTATCTCCGTGTAGCTGTTGATTGGTGGTGCAATCCTCATACCTCTGGTCTACTATATAAAGAGACACAAGTGGTCTGTGTTGAAGAGCCGAAAGCTGGCCTACAAGCCTCCCAAATAAAGCCAAAACTGCTGCTTTCACCAGGCCTTCACACCACATGAGAATCACGATTGTCCGATCTTTTTCAGAGTGCACAGTTCTCCGAGATAAGGTTGCTATCATCTAATACCGCTGGACATGCTTTCAGAGGAGTCTCCTGGCTCCTGAATGACTCGGGGAGTGGGACGGTCTTAGCTATGTTTTACTGTAAAATAAAATATCAAATTATTATTTGTGGTTGTATGCAAGGCGAAATCAACTTTACATTTGAGACCTTGTGCTTTGAAATCTGTCCTTGCAGTAGGTTCTCTACACTTATTGTGTATATATTTAATAAAAGCGGTAAACCCTAAAGACTTCTTCTTAATAATCATGCTTTTTGTGATCTTTTTTTTGTTTGATCATTTGCGTGTAATTGTTTACGCTTTTATTATTACATACATTTGTGTGTAGTATGTTTTTTAAAGGGTCCAACACCTCTCTGATTCAGCCTCGTCTCAGTCTTGCAGATCCCAAGGAAAAGGGTGAAGTCTGTCCTTAGTTAATGAAATGCAAGGGGATGGGGCATAAAAAGAGGAGTTACAGTGCATAAACAAAGCTTGCTTACACACAATTGGAGAAAGCGTGAGTAAACCATTAGCCCACAGTTGCACAAGGAATGAAAACAATACGCTTTTTATGCTATGTTAGCAAGTATGTCTTGTAAAAGGAAAGAAATTAACATTTAGGACCAAAAACAAAAGCATAAGACTCCCGGTACAAGTAGACTCCCGTCTAAAGTGCAATTCGGCCGTTTTAACACATTCACGAAACCACCACTAAATATTTATTGCTAATGAACAAATGCCTAGTGACTTGATCCCATTTCCAAACAAGAGTGATGACCAATAGATTTGGTCATTTCTATTCAAAACAAAAAGTAAAAAATGTTTATATATCTATACACACACACACACACACACACCTGCTGCTTTTAGCAACTGATTTTGTTCAAGGAATCCCAGTCAAAAGTGATGGGATACATAGATAAGATTAACATTTTTTTAATCTGACATGTTTTATGTTTTTAGGGAAACAAGAAAAAAAATTAAGCAATCCAGTCACTCAGATGTCTGAAATATAGTGTAAGTAAGATGTTAGCACCAGCTTCAAGCTCTTGCTTGTTGTTTGCAGTCAAATTTTAGACTGTATGTGCTAAAAAAATTGTGTATTCTTTTTATCTAGACGTTTAAATTTGATTCAGCATACATTTGTTCACGTGTTAGTGTCAATCAATAGTGCTGGTAATGTGATTTGTTTACATACAAAGGCTCTCTTAATTCAGAATTATTTTTCTTTAAACATTTTGTGCATAGAGTAAAGCTATATCATATTTTCACTGAAATAGACAGACACTAAAGACTCAATATCTTACAATATCTTGACTAAAGATTTTCGTATTGTATTTGTTGAACCTAGATAAACTCATGCTAGATGACCAAATAACCACATGACCACTTTTTTTAGAATAGAATAGAATAATTATTCAGAACTTTGCTCCGATAGAAGATAACATACTGTTTTGCATTTTCAAATCACACGGTGTCAATTTGCATGTGGAATAACGTATTAATAAATGTGGTAAACCATTAAATATGAACATGATAATTAAAATACTCAAAATGAACAATATAAACTATTTTTTCAAGCCTTTTCAAGTTACAGTTACTTTTAGATTTGGCCAAAACTTAAAAAACAATTTAGATGTGAATGTCATATGAATTGCTTTACTAAAAAGCTTTCATTCAATTGTATAAATGTCTTTTGTATTTATTTGTCATTTTTGAGGAGCGGTGAAACCACTGTGACTACAATTCTATATTGTATTTATTTTTATTTACAAGTTGATTTGAGAAACAAGAATACGCTAAGTTAAAACAGCTGACAGCTACGCGGTGGAGTCTGATTGGTGGAGGGGATTCCGTCACTTCCTCCCCATACGGGAAATGGTTCACTCGAGTCGGAAATCGAAGTGACGGCTACATTTACCGCCGCGCGCGAGAGGTAGAATGGAGGCGTTAAATAAACTTAAACAATATGACGCTTACCCGAAAACTCTCGAGGACTTTAGGGTCAAAACATGCGGAGGAGCTACGGGTGAGTGATGGGGATGCACCGACAGACGAACGTCATTCATACACACACAGTCAGGGAAAGAGCAATGTTGAACTGCCTCAATATCACAACGTTACATACTTATTCCATGTTTACACACACATTTTCATGACTTAGAGATCAACACAGGGGAATGAAGCTAAAATGTGGTAACGCTGCATCTAGAGTTGGTGATTTCTAAGATTGTGATTGGAAATCTGTCCTCTTCATTTGCTCTTTGTTCACTTTCTAGTGACCATCATCAGTGGTCTCATCATGTTGATCCTGTTCTTCTCTGAGCTGCAGTATTATCTCACGAAAGAGGTCAGTGAACCCCTTCATGTTATTTGAGGTCGAGGTTTGAGTTTTTAGTTGTGAAGTTTAAAGCTTCTGGGTTTTGTTTTCTCATTTTGTAGGTCCACCCTGAGTTGTTTGTAGACACTTCCAGAGGAGACAAACTCAGGATCAACGTTGATGTCGTATTTCCTCATATGCCGTGTGCATGTAAGTCTTGCTTCCTGAATCTCGTCAATGTATGCTGCAGTGTAAAGAAACGATTTTGGAGGAAAAATTTTGGCTGCTATTGTAAGCAAACTCTTTAGCAAAGCTTTATAATATCGGTATGGCCTGGCAGCTCCTGAGAGGCAGTTAGGTACTCTCTGCTTATGTGATTTTTTTTTTGTTCTTCATAGTACTAAACCATTGTTCAGGTCAATTAAAGACTCTAAATTCTTATGAGGGAATGGAGTCCTGTGATTGATTGGTGACGTGTCCAGTATGTACACCACCTTTCACCTAACATCAGCTGAAAATAAATAAAAATAAAACAGTGCGATCCTTATGCTGACTGTGTTGTTTAAAAAGCCAGTGTTGTGGTTCTGAAATGTTGATTATTTGAGTTTTGGTGTCTCAAACAACGGGATGAAATCAATTTAAAACCCTGAATTTTGTTATAATATGCATTAATTTCTACCAGATTTTTCAATGACTCCAAAATTATTAGTTTTGCGATTCGTTCTTGCAAAATTCCTCCTTTCCATGACGTAACTTGCATGTAATTGGTACTTAAACTCAGGTCTGCTGTTATTGGATATAGCGTCTAGCGCTTCAGCAATAATTATCATTCTCACCTGTTCTGACTAAAAGGAAGATGCTGTCCAAATAAAGTGAGAACTGATCCATTCTTTATTAAAAGCCTTTTTTCGAAACCAGAGTCTAATGCATGTAGATTCGTGAAGCTGTCCTCTTGAAAAAGGTGGAACACAACAGAAGGTTGTCGTCGTTCTGAGGTTCAGGCAAAAGATGAAGGGTCTCCATCGCTGCCTTTTTGTCTCTCAGGAATGAATATAAAGATGAGAATCCCTCACAAAAGAAAAAACTGTTTCTCGGCATGATACAACTGAATCACAACCGCTAGCAGCTATGTTTGGTGAACATCTTTCCAGGTAACCTTGCACCAGCAGTGGTAGGAGATTATTACGGTTTGTAGAGGCCTATGTAACTTTTCAAAAAGACTTGTTTCACCGACTCCGAGTCGATTTTTTTTCTGTTTAAAAACAATAACTCGACACAAAAATACTTTTCACAAACAAACCTAAAACTAGATGTTGCTCAGACTCACAGTTCTGTTCGCCATGGCATGAAAGATCTTTTAAACAATAGCATCCCATTTTTCATGAAAGTGTTGGGGGGGGGGTCACTCGTCTGTCATTTTCTATTGTTTACTTTGTTTCTGTTGTCTTAGATCTGAGTATCGATGCCATGGATGTAGCAGGGGAGCAGCAGCTCGACGTGGAGCACAACTTGTTTAAACAGAGGCTGGATAAAGATGGTCTGCCAGTCACAACAGAGGCTGAAAAACATGGTCAGTAGGAACAAACCCAGGGTTTGGAACATTTGGTGGCTGAATGATATGCATTTGACTCCAAATGTACATATTTGCTGTTGTTTTTGTAACTCCACCACAACACAAATTTTCAACAACGAAGAGTTCAACCTATAAATGTCACCACAGCAGGAATGGAAGGCATTCTGTGTTGCTCAGTCTGCTCAATTCGTTAACATGTGAAGTATGGAGACACTGATCTGAAAATGTTTTTATTTCTCTAAACAACTAAATTCTATTTTGGTTTATTTGTTTGGAAGATGTGATTCTTTTTATAATTAAAATAACATTTAATCTCCTAATTTTCTAACCTCGGCTTATTCCGGAAATGAGCTGAGATTTTCATTCTGAAAACTTTGTAACCACTCCCCAGTTAATCACCTATTGGTTAGTGATTTGCATATTCATGACGTGTATGCGAAGTTACTGTCTGACAGTCAACGTAGATTTGAGAGATATTAGAGGGATTAATTACAAGCAAATTCTCTAACCTTAACACACGAACACAGAGCTAGCAACATTGATGGACACTAGAATGGCTTTGGAGGGAACACTATTATACAACTGTACCTCTATGAGCCAGAGTCATATAGATGTTTAGTTTAAGTACGGCCAGTAATTGAGCATCTTCTTTTAATTCTTTTAAAAACACAATTTGTATGCTGCTCGCGCCGTCTTTCACTCTGTTTGATTCACACGGGTTGGTTTTCGGATAGAAGCCAATGTTTGTGGAAAGCTCATCAATCATGGAGGAGGGAAATCAATCTTTTTATATCTCGGCTGTGATGTTACAATGGGACTCGTGTGACGTTGTCAATGGTGCAAATAAAAAATGCTTTTAAAAGAAACAGCTTCATTTTTTGTTTGGGAGCATCCATGGTTCGATTTTTGATTCGATCTACTTTCATACATCACTATAGAAGCCACAAACAGGCTCACCATGGCATGCCCCCTTAAAAGATTTGATCCAAAATGGTTTTCTGTTAGGTTCCTGGTCTGGTAGCAGGTTATGAGAGAGCAGGCAATGTAAATAGAGTTACAGAGTCTTTTCAGATTCCACTGATAGAATTAAAGTAAATAACAACGTGAACTAAAATACAAATGTCATCCACGCTCTGATGGGTAGGCATGGAAAATCCCAGGTTTCCGTAACAAAGAAAAATGCCTAGCTTAACCAAAATGATCAATTCTTCTCGTGTTAGAATAGTGTTCTTATTTTTGAACCTTATTTATTTTCAATTACTTTGTTGGTACAGATTTGGGAAAAGAGGAGGAAGGCGTATTCGACCCCAGCACACTTGATCCTGAGCGCTGCGAGAGCTGCTACGGAGCTGAGACGGAAGATTTCAAGTGAGTTCTGTGTTTTTAGGTTTTTTTTTTTTTTGTAAAGAGGAAAACTGCTTTTAGCAGGTTTTTTCGGAAGAGCAGGTTCCTCTGCTGGCTTTGAACCGGTTTTTTGAAGCAGTAGATTACAGCTGACGTGTGAGCAGACACTCAAGTACTGGCATGAGAGGGTGATGAGAGGTTGTGAATGGCCTCTGGGTAGTAATCTCTCTTCCCACACATGGGGATTTACTTGAGTAAGTGGATTTATTGTCTGCTGGAAGGTAACCAAATAATCTGTAGTAAAATCTCCAAAGAAAAATACTATCTAAACATTTAACTGAAAGCTCAAGTGTTATATGTGGGTTTTTGTTGCTGTTGTTGTTAAAAAGACTCCGATTCACCATGCTTACCAATCCCAGATGTGAACACTGCATGAATAAAACTGAAGAAAGATGAAGTTAATTAACAAGATACACAGAGAATGTAGTTGTGATCTCAAACTTGTTAACTCAGGGATGTTCACACCACATGAGCAAGGGCTCTTTTAGGTAGTCTTGGTGGTTGCTCAGGGTGGGATCCTTTGGGGGCGGCAACAGGCATAAGCTTTTTTTTTTCCGTCTGTGGAAGTGGATAAACTCTCAGCTCAAGTGACACAGGGGGTGTTTGCCCAAGATGTGACCACCTCTGCACATGTGAGATTAAAAATCCATAATCGGGGCTCTTCAATTTACATTTATGCATTTGAATGACACTTTGGTACAAAGTGACTTACAGAAGGGGAGAGACTATATGCAATCTGTTACACAGTGAAAGTTTATTTCAGCTTGCTCATAATAGAAATGGACAGAGGGAAAAAAATTCCAGCATCAGTGATTTGAATTTAACACAAGCTGCAATGGGGAGCCAATGTCGAGTGATGAAGACGGGAGTAACATGAGCTTGCTTCGGTTCCCTGAAGATAAGACGAGCTGCAGAGTTCTGGATCATCTGCAGAAGTTTGAGTGTGTTTGCTGGAAATCCTGCTAGGAGAGCATTGCAGTAGTCCAGATCTCAGAGGACCAGAGCCTGAACCAGGAGTTGAGTTGCATGCTCAGTTAAAAAGGCCCTGATCTTTTGAATGTTGTGCAGTGCAAACCGACAAGCTCGAGTTGTCTTGGTGATGTGGTCTTGACAACTGTTCATAGAAAATCACTCTAAGGTTCCTGACTGAAGGAGAAGAGGTGATTGTAGAGGATTCCAACTGGATGGTGAGGTCGTAATGCACAGAAGGATTGGCCAGGATTACCAGATGTTCTGTCTTGGCCATGTTGAGCTGTAGGTGATGGTTCTTCATCCAAGTAGAGATGTTGTTCAGGCAGTCCGTTATGGGTATAGTTACTTATTGGTCTTTGTGGGGGAATGACAGATGGAGTTGAGTGTCATCAGTGAAGCAGTGGTACGAAAATCCATGTCTGAGGAAGATTGGGCGCAGGGAGGTGGTGTAGATGGAGAAGAGAAGGGGACCAAGGACTGAACCCTGGGGAGTCCTCACCCCTCCACCATACACTGAAAGATCTACCAGTGAGATAGGACTCAAGACTAATCGATTACAGTGCTAGTGATACCCATCGCAGTGAGAGTGGAGAGAAGGATCTGATGGTTGACTGGGTCAAACACAGCAGAGAGGTCTAGTAGGATGAGTACAGATGATCTGTAGTTAGCCCTGGCACCTTGCAGCGCTTCCGTCACAGACAACAAAGCACACCTGATCCTCTGTGAGTAGAGTGAATGAGGACATGCAAGATGTTGAAGATTATTAATGAATTTGGGTGCAGGATGGTGCAAACTGTCTTGATCAGGTGTTGCTCGGTGGAGTTGTGCAGGTAGAGTCGATCGTCTTTACACAAGTAGTCTTCACGTGAGGAAGATGAACGCTTCCGCGACAGCAACACAGCACTACTTTTATACGCCCCTGACTAAGGCTAGGCAGCTGAATGATCATAACTGGCTTGTCCCAGCACACCCTAGACCAAAACCTGTCTAAATCACTCTGACACTTGCACTTACGGCCCGGAGATAGTCGCTCGATGGACGCGACTGAAGTTTGCGGACAATCTCTGTAGAGGTTTCTGGACAGACTTCATAACTCTCCAAAATTAGCAATATTTGATGTTTTTGACTTCATCTCTTGCTATTCTTTTCCATTTAATTTTTGAGTTGTGCTGAACATTTTTATCAAATAAAGCACCTTTTGCTGAAACTCACTCTTTTCACCTCGTTTGGTCTGGCTGATATGAAATCTTTTTCATCTTAAATGATAAAATGCACAAATCAAAGTGCTCAAGTTTTAACCAGGAAGTTGAATGATTCCTGGCTGGTGCTGTGCAGATGCTGTAACAGTTGTGATGATGTACGGGAGGCGTACCGGCGGCGCGGCTGGGCCTTCAAGACCCCAGACACCATCGATCAGTGTAAGAGAGAGGGTTTCAGCCAGAAGATGCAGGAGCAGAAGAACGAGGGATGTGAAGTCTATGGTTTTCTGGAGGTTAATAAGGTAGCACACGATTTATAACATTTGCATGTTCTAGTGTGTCTATAATCTAATATATAATGTGCTTCACGTTTCTTCAGGTGGCTGGTAATTTTCATTTCGCTCCTGGAAAGAGTTTCCAGCAGTCTCATGTTCATGGTAAAAACACGCTATCAATTAAAACGTGTGACTAGAATGCAATTCAAAGCTCTTAGGTCTGATGAAGAGTCGCACTTTGTGTTTGAACCCCTTTAGTCTACTTTAAAGAACCGAATAGCTTAGCTCAATGCTATTTCTTTACCACATTATCCCATTGACATAAGACCTAAATCTTTGAATTATCTATTGCTTTAGAATCTGTTTTTCACATGCATGCACAGTTTCAGTCCTCTTAATACTGTCAAAGGGTCTGCTTTACTTGCATGTGTGTGACACCCCTTTTCTATCTGCTTCCTCAGAACTGTTCATCAGACTGTAGAAATCAACACAAATTCTCTTTAAACGAATTCAAGCTGATGAACAGTTGCTGGTGTTTGTTAATGTGTGCTTTTATCTCCTCAGAGCGGTTGCATGAAGGTCATTATCTATATAAATATTTTAAAATTATAATTTATAAAATGTATGGCATGCAACACTGCTGTTTGACATAAAAAATATTTAACTAAAGCAACCTATTAACTGAATAAATTTGTTGAATACAAAACAGCCAGTATTGTTATTATTATTGGAAATAAACAAGACAACATTATATTTTGTCAAAAACAATTGTACTACATTTTACCCCTCGCTTTTCTCTCTCTCTCTCTCCTTTTCTTCCCTAAGTGTTCCCTACTCGCTCTTTACCGGCTTATCTTGCTCTTCCCTTATCCCTCTTTTTTTCCCTTGCTCTTACCTTCGCTCTCTTTTTTTTTTCCCTTGCACTTCAGTTTTCATAATCTTTTTCTCTTTTATTTCCTCCCCTATCACTTTTCTCTTTAAATTTGTTTTTCTTTTCTTCTCTTTCTGTCCCATCCCCATTTTCCATTCTCCCCTTTGCGCTCTTTTTCCCCTTTCTCTCTAATGTGATTTCCCCTATATCTTTTTCCTTGGGCTTCCTTTCTTCCTTTTTTCTCTTTTGCTCTTCCCTTCTTACCCTTTTCCCTTCACCCTTCCCTTCCACTTTCCCTTACTCTTCTTTTATCGCTATTTTTTTTCCTTGCTCATACTTGCCTCTTACCTTCTCTCTTTTCCCATTCCATCAGAAATTGAAGACCTACATGCAATCAGCCCTAGATAACGAATACCTTGTGGTGTAGAGCATTACAGCTGTAAATCCAATCTGCTTTCCTAATCAAACGTTTTTTGGGAAGTACGGGTGTTAACCTTTAGTCTCTAGAAGACGTCTCTACCAATGCTCACCCTCTTTCTGAGTAACAAGGTACAGAACTAACACGGTTTACTCTTCTCGTGCCTAGGCTATTCTTTTAATGGCTGAAGAGCATGATTCTGAATTTATTCTCCAAACTATAAAGTGGAAGAGTCTCTTTCGGCCATTTGAATTTTCGTTTTAACATTAGCTTAATGTAATTGCCACAAATTTCTAAAAACCTATTAAAGTGACCATGTTCTCTTCTTTCTGCAGTGCATGCTGTGGAAAGTAAGTCGATCTCTTCTATTCTAATCAATGGTTCATCCACGAGCAGTTAGAATTTACCTTGTTACTGCACCAGTAATTCTGCTTTCTTACACGGAATTTAACATTGATTGACCTGCTTTTGAAGCTAATAATATGTTGAGTTTCATGTGCATAAGTTTACACTTAAACAGTGCTCTGCTTAAAAAAAACTAAGTTGAAGTATTCTAATCCATGCGACTGAGATGATGTGCATTTGATTTAATAAAAAAAAAAAGTGTTTTCACTTTGAATTTTATTATTTTGTTTTCAGTTCATGATCTGCAGAGCTTTGGACTAGACAATGTGAGTGCTTGCTAATACTTCTCATTTCGAACTGGCTCGGAGTGTCCCTAACAGTCTGTTTGGTGTTGCCACAGATCAACATGACTCATTTTATCAAGCATCTCTCGTTCGGAAAAGACTACCCGGGTATTGTGAATCCTCTCGATGGGACTACAGTAGAAGCACCTCAAGGTAAGTCTGCAGTTTCAGTGGAATCACTGAATATACTGAGAGGTTGTTTGTATAACTTGCCCCCTAAATCATTAAATAGGAACTATTGAATCACTGTCTAAAGTGATTTTGACAAGTCTTGAAGATAAGTTCATTCACTCACACCTGTTGGCCTGCTGGAATCTGAGTAAATTATCAGTAATGCTGAAATCTGCCTTTGGCTTTATTTAAATTCCAGTTTAACCTCTTCTGCTCCGTGACAATTTTAGGGTATTCTGCATAGATTGCACCTTTTTTAAATTGCATAGCTCACCGCACCCACAAAAAAATTGTGTTTCATTCCAAAGAAAGTAGTTTAAATTGTTAATAATGTAGAGTGATTTTTAAAAGCTTGTATTGTATTTATACTGAAGAGAGGTTATTAAAACTAGACTGTTTTAGGTCTTAAATAATTAACAGCTCTTATTTTTCTGGTGTCCATGTAAAGCTCATCAGGTGTTTGTTGTTAAAAATGATGGTTATCGTTGGCAGTCTGAGAAAATATGCATAAACGTTGATACCATAAGTCATGATTAAGGTTACCAGACTTTGAGAAATTCTGTCACTTTTAGCCCTGCCAAAATGAGAAAAGACTCTTATTATACACTCCAAAAGTAAAAATGATGGCTTGGATTGCCAGAGTTAGACAAAACCTTTGCAAATGCTCAAAAACATAAAATGTTTAGGGTTTCGTAAAATTTATTTAAAGAAAAAAATATATTTCTTAAAATTGGCAATAAAAGTTTTGCCATACTAATTTACGATGAACTTATTTACATTGTTACTGTAAATGTTATATTAAAGTTTAGCAGTCTTTGGAATGAGTGCCTTACAAAAAGAATATTTTGCATGAATAGATGATTCAAGACAATAGCTGAACAAATTCCTTCTCTGTTTTGAGACAGTCTTTAATGTGTTCATCTAAGGATTAAAACAACGGCATCTTCATTCTCGTCTCTTTTACAGGTTATTGTGAGGCTTTAATTTGTGCAAATTTAGAGAAGGGTGGTTTACAATTTCATAACTTAATATAAAGAGAATCCACTAGAACCTGGAAAATATACCAATATACCATGAAAAGTCCCCAAAATTGATCCAAGCTTCACATCAGTCCAGATAGAACTCTGCTGAAGTGCATCTGCCTTCAGAACAAACCCAAGATCTACTGAAACACGTTAACATCTCTCTTTATTGACTCCAGGACCTCGAGTGTAACAAATGTGAGAATCCAAATCAGTCTCATGACTAAACATGTCAGTCGAGTGTTCTCAGCAGCGGATTCCCATTCCGATAGCCATGAAGGTACCGAAAGTACCGCCGCTTTGCATCATGGTCTTCCCAACTCCGCCCATCAACTCCCGACCCCTCATGCCAATCCTAAACAAAACAGTTTGATAGATTTTAATGCAAAAGAGCTGCTGCCTTTGGATAAACGTTGCTAAAAACAATTATTAAATTCATTATTAAATAAATAATTTAGCTGATATTGGGAACATTGACTGTCATACACAAGTGAACAAAAAGATTGGATTTAATTTTTTATTTAACATTAGCCTATTGAATGGTGGGAGAAATACTGGGCATCCAAGGTTAACAATTTTAACAAATATTTAATGTGTCCTAGTTTCATCTTTATAATGAATTAGTATAAAGTTTACTTCTCAGATAAAACTTAATCAGCAGCTCTACCAGCAAACGAAAGCAGCAGAGTTCAAAGGGTGACAGGTCAAATTCTTGGGTGGCACATAAGGCAAGGCAAGGTTATTTGTATAGCACATTTCGTACACAGGGTAATTCAAAGTACTTTACATTGGAAATAAAGAAAAAGAGAAAGTACTTTTAATAAAAGCAAACATTAAAAAGTCATATAAAATCAAACTGATTAAAAAACTGAAATTTAAAACATCAATTAAAACAAAGATTAAGATTTGAAGTGTAAAAAAAAAAAAAAAAAGGTTGTTTGGATGTTGGTGCTCAGTTGACAAAAGCGCAACTAAACAGGAGAGTCTTTAGCCTGGATTTAAACATGACTAAAGTGTTGACACCCTTATCTCCTCTGGAAGTTGGTTCCATCTGTGGGCCGCATGGTAACTAAAGGAGTATTTTCCCTGTTTGGAATTTACCCGGGGGAGATTTAATTTATTTGAACTGAAGGATCTCAGTTCCCTGTTTAGTGTGTATTCACTGAGCATGTCTGTTAGGTATTTAGGTGCTAAGTTATGTTTGGACTTGTATACGAGCAGCAAAACTTTTTAAAATCTATTCTTAAGGAGACCGGCAGCCAGTGTAGAGACTTAAGAACTGGAGAGATGTGTTCTGACTTTCTAGTTCTGGTTAGAATTCGAGCCGCTGCATTCTGAACGAGCTGGAACTGTTTAATGGTCTTTTTGGGAAGACCTGTGAGAAGAGCGTTACAGCAGCCCAGTCTGCTGGAGATGAAAGCATGAATCAGTTTCTCTAAATCTTGTCTGGACACAAAGCATCTGATTCTTGCAATGTTTCTAAGACGGTAATAAGCGGATTTTGTCATTGCTTTTACGTGGCTATTTAGACTAAGATCAGAGTCCAGAATCACTCCAAGATTCCTGACCTGATTTGTAGTTGTTAGGCCCTTGGCATTGAGATACGTGTTAATCTTAACAACCTCGCTTTTGCTTCCGAATGCAATGACTTCAGTTTTGTTCTTGTTAAAATGAAGAAAGTTGTTTTCCATCCAGTTTTTAATCTCAAGACATTGGCAGGTTATGGGGTTGTAGTCATTTGGGGAGATGGCTAGATAAATTTGTGTATCAGGATAACTATGGTATGATATCTGGTTCCTTTTCATAATTTTTGCCCAGTGGAAGCATGTACAGGTTAAATAGTAAAGGAGCAAGGATTGAACCTTGAGGTATTCCACACGACACTGCAGTCCACTTCGACATGTAATAACCTATGTTTACATAGAAGCCTCTTCCTTCTAAGTATGATCTAAACCAATTTATCACAGTTCCTCAAAGACCAACATAGTTTTCTAGTCTATCGAGAAGGATTTTGTGATCAACTGTGTCGAAGGCAACGCTCAGATCGAGTAGAATTAGGACAGTCACTTTTCCTGAATCGGTGTTTAACCGGATGTCATTGACTATCTTCAGTAGAGCTGTCTCTGTGCTGTGATGAGCTCTGAAACCAGACTGATAACAATCCATGTATTCATTTTGGGTCAGGAATTCAATCAGTTGTTTTGCCACAATCTTTTCCATAATTTTACTAATAAAAGGGAGATTTGAGATGGGCCTGTAGTTGCTCAGTACAGTATTGTCTAAGTTTGTCTTTTTCAGTAGTGGCTTTACCACTGCGGTTTTAAGGGATTTGGGGAAAAAGCCAGAGCACAAGGAGGTGTTTATAATTTCTAAGAGGTCCTTTTCTAGACTCTTAAGAACCATTTTTAAAAAGACTGTTGGTAGAGTGTCAAGACTGCATGTTGATGTTCTGAGGCTCTCAACCGTCTCTATTAATGTTTTGCTATCGATTAGATTGAAGGTGCACATTGAGAGTGGAGGCTGAGGATAAGCATAAACAAGCTTACATTAATAATCAGATAATTAAGTGTAGGCCAGATACTGTAAAATTCCAAGTATATTATAACATATAATAAACAAGAAAAAAGATTACTGTATTTAAGTGTAGCTGGATAGTTGAGTATTTTTTATTAGATTATTAGGGTCACAGTTCATAACTAGGTAGTGTTATTAAGAGGAGCATTTGTTTTAAAAAAATGTAGGTACTACCTACACAGTGCTACCTACACTGAAACAGTTGTGATGGACACTAAGCTACAAATATACACATCATTACTGATTATAATGAAAAACAATTATTTGTCCACACCTGTTTTATGTTATTTTAATGTCAGTCGGCTGATTCCACTTGTTGATGGAAATTGTGGTTTGTTTTTGGTGTTTTTTGGCTTGCTCTTATTTTTGTGGGGCACAATTTCACAGCAGACAAGGCATTCGAAAGCTTCATAAAAGCTAAAATGAGTTTATTTGACGGAGGAGCTGACTGCATCTTACAGAGCACCATAAACAAATTTGTTTATGCTTCCGGTAGTGCCACAAATTAAAAGTGCAATCGTTTCATTCCATCAAATCTATTTCTTTTTTACACATTGGATGCTTAACTTTGATGAATCTCAACGTGAACCTAGCAAATAGTGAGTCTATTATTTTAAATGTTCCACCAAACACAGTGTGATGAGTGAGCCCACAAAGGGTTTGCCTATCCCCAAAAGAATAATAATTTAATATAAAAATGTCTTAATAAAAAGTCACTGATGGATAATAGTAATTTAAATGTAAATCTTTAAGTGTGTGGAAGCGTGAGTAGCAAAGTTCTATGTGAAATACTATATGACTTTTGAACCATGTAAACTGAAAAAGCATTTTTGTATTTAAGTTGGCATTTTCCTTTCACGTGTGTGCTAAATATCGTGCAAAAGCTTAGTTTGAAGGTTACATGACTTGGCAGGTCTGAATCTTGCTTTGAATAAAAATTTCGAAAACTCTGGATTTCAGCGCCGTTTCATGGCAGCGATCCCTGCTGAAAGTGGGGCATTTTCTTGGAGTAGCTGATCATAAGATTCTGCTATATACCTTCTTTTCATTTAAATTCCCTTTCTCTCTAATTTAAACACAACTTTATAATTGACGTGGTGTCAACCAGACCTCAATGTGCCCCCATCAAGATTCTATCAATTCATGCAATCTACATTTGCCATTTACATCACACTTAGCACACATGTAATGGAAAAATGCAGATATAAATACATAAATGGATTTTCATTTTAAAGAAGCCAATGCCATTTTACATTCCAAAATGACTTTCGCTACTTCTACGCTTCTTTATAAGTGTACCATCCCTTTAACGTGCATACCTGAGACAGGAGAAAGTACCAAACATGGCACCAGCAGCCATCCCCACAGCAAAGCCCATCATGAAGCCCATCTTGACTCGGTCAAAGCAGTTGGGTTGTGCTTGTCCGTATGATCCAACATTCACCGGCATCTGGAGAGAGCAGGATACAGAGTGATTTACACTGTGTTTGTGGAGTTTGACTGTTAACGTTACCAGAGATTGCTTTAACATGATAAGACACAGATGCTGAAAGCCATCAGTATTTAACGTTACCAAATGTCAAAAATTAAGTCAACTTGACCTTTTGAAAAGACAAAATAATGCTGTACGTTAACTGTAACGAATTCGGAAGTGCTAACGTTAGCGTAACAGTTGCTTAACGGATTGGTTGGTTTTACGTCACTAACGTTAGTAATAAACCTGACATAAGATATTGTTGGATATGACATACTGATACTCACTTGTATATGTAAGTTAATATTAAGCGACTTCTATGTTAAAATACAACGTTAACGTTCCTGTCACAACCGAAATCGTTTCTTTAGTCAACATTAACGGTTAGATGTCAAGGTCTGTGGCCTTGAACGAGCTCAAATTACCGTTAGTGTGACGCAACGAAACATTACTGAGAGACATTTTAAAACCGCTTACACACCTTGTTTAGCTCGTTAAATTAGTGCCGCTCTTTGATAATTTAGTGACAAACTGGCTCAACGTTTGTTGCAGGACTGTTTCACACGGACGCCATTACTTGAGAGGAAGTGCTAAAGTTCAAGACGTGGGTTGAGCCGCTGCTGCGCTCTCTAGCGGCGGAGCGCTCGTGATTTCATAACATGCTACTCGAGCGCCTCCCAGTGGTTAAAAATGGTACAGCGTGCTTTTTTTGCGTTCAGAACATTTAACCTTTTCTGGTGTCCAAATATGGGCATTTTGTTACAGGAGAAAAAAGTAAACTGATAAACAAATAATCACTGGACACACTCTAGAGGGTTTACAATCAGTACAATTAAACGTCTGTCAAAACAATAGGGGATTGAAATAGTTCTATTGGCATGGAATAAAAAAATGCTAAATGTTTTTGTGCTTTAAATATGCAGATGTTGTGTAAACAAAACTTTGTGTGTATAACATGGGACTCAGTGAAGATGAATTGATGAACCGTGTCCTTCATTCAGCCTATTTTTATAACTGTGCAGGGTGTTAAAGTTGTGCAAGTACTAAGCAAAATACATATTTTCATTTATACGATAAACTAATGTTTGTTGCAATGTGTCAGATCAAGGAATATAAAACTGGTAAAACAAAGTATATACTTTTTTTCTCACACATCTATTTTTTTTTTTTTTTTGCAGCATCGATGATGTACCAGTATTTTGTGAAAATTGTGCCAACAATATATGTTAAAGGAGATGGAGAGGTACCTAAGCATTTATAAGTAAATATGTTTCTGTAAAAAGAATGATTTAAAGGGCTGATGTGTTTATGATCATGTGTATATTTTTTTCTTTAGGTGGTTAAAACAAATCAGTTCTCTGTAACGAGGCATGAGAAAGTAGCCAATGGGCTGATCGGAGATCAGGGTTTACCGGGGGTGTTTGTGCTCTATGAGCTGTCACCGATGATGGTCAAATTCACAGAGAAACAGAGGTTTGTTGTTCCCATGGGGTGTCTTTCCAATAGGAAAAATGCTGCTTTAAACCATAGAGACATTGATGACTGGTAATTTAAATGTTTGTGTGCCTTTTCTTCTCTAGGTCTTTCACTCATTTCCTAACCGGAGTGTGCGCGATTATAGGTGGTGTTTTCACAGGTGATAACACATGAATCCACATTTAACTTCTTGTGTTTTTTAAGCTGGTTGTACTAATGAGCTTTTAAACTGTCCAGAGTAGAGGAAAAATGTAAGTGCACCGCTGTTCCTACCTTTTAAAATATTTTTTATCCTTTTTGTTTCCACACTCACTAGCATCCCTATGTCTCCCTAGCCTGAGAATAAACCTCATAAAGTACTCAACCATCTCAAATTTAAAGCAATTTCTCCAAAAGCTAGATGTGTAGGGTAAAACTACTTACTTAAGGATGAAAACAAAACATGTCTTTGTTTAAAACCACAAAATATAATAATAAAAATGTAGCAATGGTGCACCAGAAAATATATAAAATGTTACTATTTATATGTAGCTTTTTATATATATATATATATATATATATATATATATATATATATTTATATATATATATATATATCAGCTGATAATTATCATAGCATCAACATTTTTTTTTTCTGTTACAAAAAAAAGCAGGTTTTTGCTTTGGAATGAAAGTTGATCATTTACTGAAGTTTTTTTCCAACATTAAAAGGTAATAATAATGGAAAATGAAAACCATTATAATTACAAAAAAATATTTGGAGAAAATGTCAGATAAATTTATTATTATTATAAAAATATTATTTTTGTTATAAAAATGCATTTGTAATCTGTAAAAATAGCACAAATATCTATCAAGAAGATATGAAAGAACTTCAAATAAACCGTTTTAAAAGACTTATAAAATCATTGCCAGAGTGGTGTTATTTTGATCAGGGTTAAAATCATCACCAGTGTTTAGAACAGCAAACAAAACAGTACAGTATAAAAAAATATTTTAAAAAAATCAACGTTGCTAGTTTCTCTTCTACTGTGGGAGAAAGTGTGTGTCTCCATAGGCTAAAAAAAGAAGCCAGCCAATGAGTTAAATCAATTAGAAGAGTTCTTCATGAAGTAAGGCTTCTGATTGGTCTTCCAGCCGATTACACTATGCAACAGGAAGTCTTCCACAGACACTCAAAAAAAAAATTTTAATAAAAGTGTCGTGATTGTAATGTTCTGATATTATTTTCAATTTCGATCTTTAAAAAAAAAAAAATCATGTGATCAGACCTGATCTATCAGGGCAACCTTAACTATTAATCTGGAATAATCAATGTGAGTTAATGTTACGTATCTGGCCACTTAGTATTATCTATCCACTCCACTACTGAAACCTGCTAACTTAATACCATTTAACAAGTCAAATATCATTCTTGATCTTTGGTGCATAATCCACTCAGAGACCTTGACAACCCACTGATTCCAGGCATATTCTATTGCCAAAATCCACATGCATATGCTGCAACGTTATCATTGTGTACAAACAGTAAAAATTCCTTAATTGTATTAAAGTAGATCTAAAAAATGTTTGTAGTGTATGTGCGTTAATGACTTCACCTCCTTCATCTCTTACTCACTCTTTCTCCCACTCCTTTAGTGGCTGGACTCATCGATTCTTTGATATACCACTCAGCACGAGCCATCCAGAAGAAGATCGAGCTGGGTAAAGCCTCCTAGCAGCGCGCCGAAACACCACTGCACCGGTGTGGCGGGAAAGCTCTGTGTTTGAATGGGAGGCACCACAATCCAAGCCCCAGACTGCCTCCTGTCCAGAAGCATCCAGCAAACAGGAACCACTGGAAGACGGCGCTGCTGCGTTGTAGACAGTGGACCGTCACCTCTGCAAACAGAGCTTTCTGACGCTTGAGACTGATTTAATTCATTTTTTCTCTCTCCGGTTGATTTGAACACGGTTGTCATAGCTGACCAGCAGAGCAGCGCTCTCTCGGTCAGCGTGCGGCTCAAACCAGCAGTTTACAGGCGTCTGAGTGCCGAATAGAAGCCGAGAGGACAGACACAAACACATGAGCGCAGAGAAGTGGAACTGCACCTTCTACTCTTCCATCAGGGGCTGGGCTGCGTGGCCGCTCGCGTGTCAAGTGATGAATGTTTGGGACAAGTGAGTTCTTGTCGTGTGCTGTTGCTGGTTTGTTTCATGTGGGAAAATGTATTTATATTTGATTGATGCTGTTTTTAAGAGAAATAAATGTGTAATGTTCAATGCGTTCGGTTGCAGAAACTCACTTTTCTGTCCAATGCGAAGCCTCTGTACTTACCCATTCATCACCAAAAGCATCTTTAGTTCTGTGCTTTGTTTTACATTGCTCTGCAATAACACTTCCTAAATGCTAGTTTGTACCACTAGTTATTTAAAGGCGCTGTATCATGTAAACTCCTTTTTAGTGTTGTTACCTCATCAAAAACATGCCTCAAGTCATATTCGTTGCTCAAAACAGCTTGATGGCTATAGCCACGCCCATTGGCAGATTCACTGCCCACTAACCAATCAGATTAGATTCTAATGCCAGGCTAATGCTTTGTGTGTCTTGGGCCAAAACTGTTTTTTTTTTTTTTTGGCTTACCAGAAGATGAATATATTTAACTAGAAAAACCCAGCAGTGGGTGTGGGGGAAGCATAGCACTGGGAAAAACAGGAGATACACAACTCGTTTTTGCAGAGCAAAACCATTTGAGGAGATTCAAAGACATGTTTTATGATAAATTCTGCCTTTTGAAGGGTTATTAACATTTATAAAACCTAACCCAGCAGGAATAAATACTGAGTAATACTGAATAAATATCTTTGTACTCACTAGCTGCAATGAAAACAGTGCTCTGATTGGCTCATAGCATCTTCAACCAACTTGATCAATATCGGTATTCTTCCTCTTGTTTGTAGTGTTGATGGTGGAAACACAAGCATATGAGTATGACGGTGCACAGAACTAACTCAATGAATTTGATGCATATTTATAATGAGATAGGTAGCTGTTAGTTTGTATTTGATCTCACGGCCAGGCCATCATGTAGTGTAAGAAGCTTTTTCAATGGAACAGATTTCCACTATTGTGGTGAATATTTAAACAAATGTAGATATGATTATTAATACATTTTATTACACTTTTTAACCCTAATCCACTACATTTCTATTCACATTTTACACTTACAATTTATAAGCTTTAATAAATTTGCAGTTACATAAAAACCATAGCATAATAATGATTTGTGCAGTAAAGTGTTTATAAAAATGAATGGCAGTGAATAACAGCATGGGTACATTTCATGCTGAAATGTAAGCCTCCATATATGTTAACTTGGTTAAATGCTATATTATTTTTTTTAATGTATTATTATTATTGTTTTTAACCAGTTGCAATCTTTGTAAAACACAATATGACTTAAAATTCCAGCGCTATACAGTAGGCTGGATCAGAAATACGTTGGGCTTCTTTATTTTGACTGTAAACCAGCAGAATGGTTAGTATCATATCTGTATTTTCATTGGATAATTCTGCTAATCATTTGTGTGAGAAGGAACTGCTAACTGGTTTTCATAGAGCTCAGGATGATCGGATGGAGGGTTATGCTGCTTCTCAGTCTAGACTCCAGTGCTGAAAAAGGCCCTTCACCAATCACAGTTTGTGAAGGGCTCCAGAGACAACAAAAGCTTAAAGTTTGAGGGGGTTTATTCTGAGAGATACAGAGGTTTAGAACTGCTCCATCAAGTGGATGCGCTGCTTTTCAGTAAGTCAGTGAAATTCCTGCTGAACCTGTTCTATGAAAACACATGATGACCAGGGAGTCCAGGGTAGAGTGAGTTGCAGTAATCTGATTTGCTAGTCAGCAAAGTTAGTGATGCAGTGTAGTCCAGTTTGTAGTGTAGCAGGAAAAAAAGACCTTCTGTGTCGCTCCCTCAGGGGTTTGGGATATAAAAGTATTGTTCGGAATGAAAGGTCATCCTCTGTGGAAGCAGACAGTGTTTCGCAGCATCACTTATCGCATGTGACTGATCCACTGACCTTGTTTTCTTAATGTCTCTCTTCAGCACAGTGAGCTGATTGTGTGACTCGACTCGCCATGAGTACTTCTCGCCAGCAGGTGGCGCTCCTGTATTGCTTTTTTCTCAGAAAACATTTATTTTTTTATATCAAATGAAGAACACATTTATAATCTTCTGAGCAAACTACAATGAGTCATTTCCGGGACATGTGTCACAGCTGCTGAAACACAACCAGTCAAATATCTGAAATTAGCTTGTTTAACTGGCATAGCGCTGTTGTGAGATGTCCAGATAAACTCTTCTGAGGTTTTATAGGCTAACTCACTCAACATGGAAACATTCCCAGGCTCTCTGTGATTAAACTCTGTTTGCATCCGTCTCATTCCTCAAAACTATAACAGAGTGACTCATGGGATAAACTGCTGCACTGTTGTGAAGAGGCTCACCATTTCAGGAATTTAGCAAGTAATTATTAGCTATCAAATAAAAAACTAATTTCAAAGGCTAGATTAAGTGCTAAAAAGTGTAACATATTTGTGACCTCTAATATTCAATAAAACGATGAAAATGATTGCTGAAACTCAGAGGCGATCAGCTCTTCAGAAATCACACGGAACCATCATTTGCTTTGTTTTGGAAGCGATAATGTAAAATCTTTTATGATGATAACGATACCAGATCATACCAGGATAAAAAAAGGTAAATATTTAAATTCATGCATTCAGCAGATGATTTTATTCAAAGCAAATAAAATAGAGGAACAATGTTGACAAAACAGTTACATATGTGTTACTAGTATTTCTTTCTTTTTTTACATTTCTTTTTCCCAAATACATTATTTCTTAACCTTAGACGACCAAGTTAAATGAAAACTCATCAAAGAGTTGAGATTTATCTCTTGCGGCACAATCACAGCAGCAAAGCTTGATTGTTACTCATGAATGAAAGCTAAGTTACCACCAAGTTTGGCCGGGAATAGTTTTCTTTTATATATATATATATTTTCAGCTGTTCTCAGTTAAAGACTATATAAAAATATGGATAAAGTGTTCATGACTAGGTTTCAGATGAAGGTAAAAGAGGCTAGAGCCCAATTTCATCAGATAAAATGAGCTCCAATGAACGTAACCAAAACATGATACACACCAAGACGTGCTGAAGAACCGCCAATCATCTCCCACTCAAGAAATATATTTGAATCCTAATATTTCTCAAACAAACTAATTTTAATATAATTTACCACCCTCAGAGTGTTCATGAAGTTCAAAACTAGCATTATTGAGTCAGAGGTTAAACTTGTTTTTTTCCGGCACAAAGTTAATCAGTTTTATCATGAGCGTTAATAAGAACCTGCTCACTGCTGGTGTCAGCCTCAAGTGTCTGTTCGAGGAATTGCAGTTCAATGACTTCTTATTATGCAAGGAGAGGTTGCCTCTTGGTCTCACTGCACAATGTAACTGTAAGAGTCAAGATTTAAAAAGGAACACGACAACAAAATAAGCATACTCTTTCAGCTACTGGTGTGTAAATACTACTGGTCTAATTAGATTCATTGAGCTATGCTAAGCTATGGTACAACTGAGAGTCAAAACCATTGACTCTATAAGACATGGGCGTTTGTGACGTAGGTGTCTGGCAAAGTCAAATGAAGTTTTGAGGAAATGCCTCAGTAACTGTTCATTATGCTTCAATAGGGAAAGCAGGAGGTTGCCCCTTGGTCAAAACCTTGGTTTAATTTCTCGCTACACTGAAGAGCTAGGGCCCACAGACATCATAGGCTGAGCACCCCTACTAACCTCACAAGAACCCCTTCCCACAGCGATCTGGTTTTCCCTCGAGGTAAGGTTGCAGTATGCTCAGAATTCAGCGGCTTATTTTGCGGGATATTTTGACAAAGATATGAACACATCACACATGTTCTTAAATCACTTAATTGGCTCCCGCTCTGTTTTCATGTTAATTTTAACATCTTAATCCTCGCATACAAAACTCTCTATTGCTCCTGCATACTTGTCATCACTTTTAACTTCATTTACACGGAAACATTCAGTACGACACACATGAACTAAAAATGTTTTTTTGTCTTTACGTAACCCCATGCTGACCCCTATGCGATGCTCGACACACATCTGAAAATCTAACCTCGCATCAAGTGCTTTTACTCTCTTTCTGGGCTTGTTCTTAGTGTAATTATGTTGTGCTTTATGCTGAGTTTTAGCTAGCTATAAGTGAGCATTGTCACAACTATGAATGGTTTGTTGACAAATGTGGGCATACGGAGCCTTCTACAACAGACAATTCTTAGGCTTAACACACAACTATAAATCCGTCTATAAGCCTTTAAATCCCCTTTTTAACTGTTGATGTTTTATTGTGTTTTATTACAGTTACTTTTTTTATAAATATGTTTATTGCTCTTGTATTTTATTCTTTTATCTACTTTTATTGGTTTTATTCTGAGCCCATTCTAGTTCTGTTCAGTGCTTTGTCTCCCATCCACATACTAACCAGGCTCAGACCTGCTTCACATCAGTAGGGATCCAATCATTAGATGCAGAACCGGCAGATAAGCATACTATTTCTGCTACTGGGGTGTAAATGCTACTGGTCTAATCAGATTCAATGAGCTATGCTAAGCTATGCAAAAAATGCTATCACCATAACCAGAGAGTGATGAACAGATTTAAAATGGTAAAACATCGCTGATGAACTTCAGGAGAGATGGTTCTAACTCAGAAAAAAGTGAAGGATTTATTTATTGCTGGTGTTTCAGTGGTCAGTCGTCATGAGACCAGAAATGGAAACCTGTTACCAGTCCCTTCCATTTGGCAGCAGTCTTTTTTTCCTTTTTTGTCCATATACTTGAATTGAACAGCCCAGTGTGTAGCGCTGTCGCCTCTCAGTTTAAAGGATGCCTGATGGCTTTAGCAAAATAAATTTTTCATTTTTGCTGCCATCACAGACTTCGATCACAGATCATTAAATTAACAGTCATCTATTGACCTAGTTTGAGCTGATTGGTGGATTCAAACTACAAAGAAGTGCTGTATGTTATAACAATCAGAAAATGTTACATTTGATGGTTCATTAGCATATTACACCACATTCTGTTGTTCTGTTGCTGCACTTTATTTTTACTTTATGCTTTGGTCAGCACATTCCCTCCAAAAGCACATCTCTTACATACCTTGGACTTCTATAGTTATAGTTATATTACTTTATAATTTACTACCTCTATTTCTAGACTATTACTATATTATATTTACTTTTAACTTGAGCAATTTACTTATATAATCTGTGCTACTGTGCAACGTTATTGTGTCGTTTTCTGTAACACTGGAGAGTACCAGCGTACCACAACAAAATCCTTATGTGTGTACTCTTACACATTTGGCAATAAACATCTTTCTGATTCTGATATTAAGAGTAGCAGATTTGAGGGAGGGGTCTGGGACCAGGAATGATCTACAATATGAGCTGCGTTTGGTAATATTAATATGTGTTTTGAGGCTTCCCTCTAAATACTAGGAAAAATAGAAGGTCTAAAATTCTGTGCAATCTGGGTTTACAAACTGCAGAACTGAGCCAAGCCTAATCTTAACTGAGTGCTGTGTGAAACTAAATGATTCACTGTCTGATGAGTCTGATATCGGTGGTCTGGAGCAGAATGAACGTGAAAGAAACCAGGACAAAGAGGAACAAGGGATGCTGGATAAAAGGAACAAGAGTTACACAATGTCTGGTGGTTTCAGAGCATTTAGTGGATTAAATTAAATAGCTATAGTTAAACAATTTATTTAATCCTTTGGTTTGGTTGTATATTCCTGTTTTGCTTAGGTCTTAGTAACCGTGTCAAGTCAGATTCGAAAATTTTGCTATGGTTTTTAAAGCTTACAAAATATAATGTAAACATTGTTTAATTTTTTTTACAAAAATTTGAGTACATTTCTTTTTCTGTTTTCAACCAAATGCACACTATGATAAATCGACACAACCCTATGCAAAAAATATTAGGTGTGGGTTCTGTTTTTAGAAAGACATAAGTTGACCGAACTATTTGAAACAAAATTTAACTGAATAATGACTGAGCCAAGTAAAAATATATTCATTTTTTCAATGTGGTGAGGTGAAATATTCAGCGAGCAAAACATTTATGTGAAATTACACTGGATATGAAAATCATTACAAAGTCTGGTGAAAAGGTTAGCCAAAACAGTGAATTCATGCAAAATTATAATAAATAGTACATGATAAATGTAGTGAATGTCACTGAAAAACATAAATAAATGGAACAAATGTGTACATTTATAATACACATTAAATAAAGGCTGTAAAGAACTGGTACATTTTCTTGTATTTTTATTATTTTAGAATATAACACAACCCTGTTAAAGACCTAGATTTTTATGATGGGAAGTTTTAACATGTTATTCTGTTTTGAGGTAAATTTCTATAAGAAAAATTGTGATATTGTGTTATTTAGCTTCACTGGAATAATTAAAACAAATTCAATTCATGATTAACCCTTACATTATTTCAAAACTGAGCAATATTAAAAATTATTTTGAGTGAACAAAAAAACATTTATGTGGGGAAAAAATTCTGGGGTAAAATACAAAATGTTTTTTTTACTGTAATATAAAATGACAGATTTTACTTTTTTTACATAAAAAAAGTTTGTGTTTTAAGCTAAATTTCCACATGTAAAACAAAATTAAACAATGTTTAATCCTTTAACTGAGTTAAAAACTGAACCAAACTCAAAGTATTTTAAAAAACTTTTATGTGAAACTGCAAAGTAATAAAAAACTATAAAATCTAATGTCTGGCCAAACATGTTTATCTGAGGTAAAATATGAGATGTTGTTTTAAAATAAAATAAATACATGAAAAACTTATAATTAAATAGCAAACTGAATAAAAAAATGTGTAATCACTCTGGTGTAAATTCTCTGAATATATAAAAATAACTTTTGATTTGAAAAAAGCAAATGTATCAAAGTATTTTACCATAACAGCAAAAAATAACAAATTTAAATTAAATTAAACTCTTTACTGAGTGAGAAAATAAGCCAACCCAAAAATATAAAAAAATATATATGTCAAAACTTTTCTGTGGTATTACACAGTTAAAAAAACAAAACCGTAAAAACTAATGGCTGGCCAAACATTTTATGTAAGGTAAAATAAAAAATTTAGTTATTAGAGAATTTAAAATAAATTAAAGAAATAGATTAATTAATTGTAATATTTAAAAGCAAGCTAAATAAAAAAAATGGTTAACTACTCTGTTATAACTTCTTTGTATGATTAATAAATGTAGAATAACCTTGTAAAAAAAACTTTTGTACAAAAGTGCTTTAATATAATTTTCCACAACTAAAAAAAATAAATCAGACAGCGTTGAACCCTTTACTGTGAGTAACAACTTACTGTGAGAAGTTGAGTCAACTCAAAAATATATAATAAATAACCATTGAGTGAGTAAAAACATGTATTTTAAGAAAAAGCTAAATATAGTTTAGTTACTTGGTTACCAATGATTCGGCAAATATTCAGCTTATTGCTGAGGTGATATAAAATGTTGTTTTGATTTGAGAAACTGGGCCTCATATTAATTCCTTGCGTTCCCCGACTCATCGTCGCATGCATAGCTTTGTTATGATAGCCTGAGATGCTCCTCTCTGTTTTGAGTTGCCAAAAGCCTTGAAAAATTCATGTGCATGTTGAGCAGAAGCATTTGGAGAAGCTGCATGGTTCCTAATCCACATGAATAATGAATCAACCGTCCTGAATGAGGGCGAGTTAATTGCCGAGTGTGCACTAAACACTGACCACAGTTCACACGTCAATAGACGACTCGAGCTCAGCATCTCCATCCATGATGAGCAGAAGGGAAAATCAAACTGCATTTACAGCCCCGCATGACTTTCGGCCCGGCTGTAATCTGCAGCTAATCTCTCACATTTATTTATTCAGGCCTGCTTTGACATGCAGATCACTCGAAGGCGAGACAAAGAGAGAGAGTTCACAGCTTATGCAGCCGCAGCTTATGTTAATGCACAATGCTCATTGATCGCTGGTGTGGATCCTGGGGAGTCGGGGAAACTCAGGAGCCGGGGCAGGCTTTGCAGACAAGCAGGCATGTTGGACCTCTGAGCTGCTTGCTAATGCGCATAGAGGACAGAAGCTAGCCAGCGGTTTCTCCTGATGAGTCTTAGCATGCTATAGGGCTGATGGGGCATCTGCTCACACAGCTCAATCATTCACCAGCACTCTGCATTTGTTTAAAACGCTCATCCATCTTTCTTTGAGCATCACCAATCAAAGCCTAACGGACTCCAGAGGGGCGCGCTGGAGATTATGTAACCGCCTACAAAACAAACAACTTTTGCTCTTCAGTTCCAGAATATAATACCAAAGCAAACATTTATTTGTAGATTTGCTGAAGATTTATGGCGCTTAATTGCTCAGGATATGGGTGAAATGTTGGGAACGAACATTAGGAGTGTGAATGCAAAAAGGTTTTGTGTAAATTTCTTCACCTTTATCCAATGACATCCCTAAATGTATCTCATTGTCCCTTCATATCCGTATTCCATTCAGGGTATGAAGTGCATTTTAAATATTGAGAAATCGAGGCTCTCTTATTTTAATTTCCCTTCTCATCGTTTTCATAGACTTTGGTTGAAATTTACAATTTTGGTCCTAAATTCCACTTTTTAGTATCCATAACTGGATCTCACTCTCTTCGTGACCCAATAAAGATGAAGTGGTATGATGTGTGATATAAATATTGAGAAATTGAGCCTCATTTTATTTTTCCTCCTCCAGAGGGGCTCCAGAGAGATTATGAAACCACCAACAAAACAAACAAGTTTTGCTGTTTAGTTCCAGAATATAATGCCAAAGAAAACATTTATTTGTTGTTTTGCCAAATATTTATGGTGCTTAATTTCTGTAGATATGGGTTAAAATGTTGCGCATGAAAATTAGGACTGTGAACATAAAAAGTATGTTGTGTGAATTTGGGTCATTAAAATCCATTTTTTAGCATCCATAACTAGATTTCATTCTCTTCTCGATACAATAAATATGAAGTGGTATAAAGTGAATTTTAAACATTAAGAAATCAAGTCTCTCTTATTTAATATTTCCTTTATTTCCCTCGTCATTAGACTCCAGAGGGACTCACTGTACATTATGTAACCGCCTACAAAACAAACAACTTTTTCTGTTTAGTTCCAGAATATAATGTCAAAGCCAACATTTATTTGTGGGTTTGTCGAAGATATATGGTACTACATAGCCAGAGATATGGGTTGAAATGTTGAGCACGAACGTTAGAAGTGTGAACGTGAAATGCTTTTTGTGTGAATTTTGATCATTAATTCCACTTTTTACATCCATAACTGGATCTCATTCTCTGTGGTCAAATCGTTTTTTTAAATCCAGCTCAGACTTTGAACCAAAGTTAACGCCTTTCTTTCTTTTAAAACCCTGGAGAAAGTGATCTTTGCTGCTCTTTTTTCCAGATTAGATGATTGTAACTCTATATTTTGGGGTTGGCCAATCAGCTCCGTCTCAGCTGCAATTTGTCCAGAGTACAGCAACAAGATTTTAAAAGGTTCATGTAAACGAGATCACCTTTCTCCAGTTATAAAACCCCTTCACTGGCTTCCAGATTGCAGGGGAGTCGATTTAAACATTTGAACGCAGGTTAACAAATGTCTTAGTGGCTTAGCCCCAGCTCTGTGCTCGCTCTTTTATTGTAGATTATTCAGTCCTCAATATTTTCAGTTCCTCTAAAACGTTGATGAGAAAACTAAATTTGTAACAAATGGGTCTAGTTTTAGGGGTTCTAAGAGTAGGTTTAGGGGTGACATAGCACCCATAAACCCCCCCCCCCATAACTGTGGCCCTTTTTCCTTTAACCCACAGTCATAAACATTGATTGTTGGGTAGTTATTGCAAAGAAACACTTTTTGATCTTTAGATGCTTACAACGTAACTAAACTTTCAAGGAGTTAACACAGTTTGTATCTGCTTACAGTGGATCTTTCATTTTAAGAACAAGACCACTATCGTGACCTTACATAGTAGCTGTTAAAAACACAGATCATCGATGAGTTAGATTTCAAGCAGTGCTGCAGAGGTGTGTGTATAGCCTTAAAACATATGAAGTGAAAAGTGTTGTGTGACTGTCACCTCGTGTCCGTTCAGCCACAAGCTATGAGTGAAGTAAAGCAGTAAAGAGGCCGGATCAGAGGGAGCTGACCTCGGTGTTGAAACGGAGACTAGAAGTGAAACCAGGTTATGTAAGAAACACTTAAGGAGTGGAGAAGGGTTGCCGAGGCTGATGCAACCTGATGCAACAGTGAGTTAAAAGAATGATTCATCTTTATTTAAGTAATAAATGGACTGCGCAGGTGACATACTGTATAGTTACCAGTTTATTCTAATGAAAGTATATCTAACTAAATTAATTAAGTTAATTAATCTAATTAAAGTTGATGTTCATGGAACTCTCCCTGTCATGTTGACTGCTTTACACTTGTATTTGTTTAATCCCTCCCTAACAACAGATTGAATATTTTTTTTGCTATATCTTCCTTTACTCTAAGGCTATGAACATCTAACCTCAAGTACAGTATTTAACATTTTCATCCATTTGCTCTCAAAATCACGATTAACTTCAGCCCTTGAAGGATATGTTTTTTTTTATTCTGGATATGTTTTTATAATTTCATTCATTTTCTTTAAAATCACTAATAATCTTAACCCTCAAAGATATATTTTTTAAGTTCTGATACCTCGACACAATCATTTACTTTGAAGGTTAATATTTTTGTATTATTTTGCAATTAAATAATTCGATTAGTTTGGTTGTTTTTTTTCTATTTCTCAAGATGGAAAAAAACGATTTACAGTAAAAGGTAAAATAAAAAATAAAATAAAAATATTAAAACAGGGCTCGCTCCTTCATTAGCTATTGCAGGTCACAACCACTTTATCTTTAGACTGACAATCTTCCCGAATACTCCCTTTTCACCTTCCTCCTCTTTACTTCTCTCTTTTCTGCCTTGTGTGTGTATGAATGAACACTTTGTATCTTCAGACTACCTATATAGAATACAAACTGTCTTGTAATCTAAAAACATCATTGCTTTGTGTATACAAGTGTATTTTGTAAAAAAAAATAATAATAATGCAACTTCCACAGTTCAAATCTCAGTTTCTGATTGGTCTAAGAGCTTGCATGACACCAATCAGTAGAAAGTTAACATTAAACTAGCAGGCCTAATCTCTTTTATTTAGTAAAGTGATATAAAATATAGTTCTTGGACTTGCTGTTGCAACTAACGTCTAATACAGAACTCTTTTTTTTAAGTGAAGTCATATAAAATGTATTATTTTGCTTGTGGATGCAGCTAAAGAACTGTTTATTTAACAAAACAATATAAAATTTATTTCTTGGGCCAGTGGATCACATGCAGTAGTTCCACAGAAAAGTGGCAACGGAGTTCCCAAAAGCATCTGACCAGATTTGACTGCAGCATGAGTTTGAATCATGTGATTTTAAGAGCTTTCCAATCCTACGCAGAACCCCGTTTGCCGTGTAAGACGGTGGACAGTGAGACATTGTTTCTGGGAAGCCTGTGATGAATGGAGGCTTCAGTGAGCAACGGCCGGTGGCACGCGTGGAGTCATATTGCGGGTCAGTCTTGGTCACCAACTTCTCTAGGGGCATGTGTGCCAACTCTGTGCCCTAGATGGCCACCGGCGGCAGGGATGTGCCCTACATTGATCTGCTGATGCAAGGTCTCGTGGTATCAGCGCTGGCTTCACAGAGACACTTGAACTCACTGCTTCTCTTTCTGAGTATGTACTAAATTTAGAGCTATACCATCTCTCTATCCCTATCTCTCATTCTGCTTCTCGTGTTTCTCCCCCTTTAAACCAAGTTCCTCGTGCTGCATGTTTCCATAGTGTCCGCTCTGCCCCTGCACAGCCCTGCATTATATCCCGAGTTCCTAGAAAACATACCAGTGTAACGTTCAGGGAAGACAGATCATTCCTGCATGTGTGCGCCATGTGAATTTCGCAGGGCCTGTTTTTACTGCCTTTTGATTACATCTGTTTCTGGATTGTTGGAAAACTTTCACTCATCCTAAAATTTAACTTTAGTTCCTGCTAAATCAGCTTAAAGTCCACTTGAGTAAAGGACTGCTGGAATCAAGGATTCTTTTGTATCGAGTGTTTTAGCACCCAAAAAAAAAATTTTTTTTTGTATTCGTAATGGGATTTAAGTAAAAATACTAGAAGCTAGGAATTGAGCTCAACATGCCATGTAAAAGCGCATCAGCTGCAACTTGCTTTTATCACTTTGAAAGTCTGGAATCCACTTAAAAGGTAGATTTAAGAGTGTTTGTGAAGTCTGCTTCTAAAGGTTTCTTTGATTTAATGCCACAAAACTTGTCTTAAAGTTACAAGCACTTTTTAAAAAGACTTTTTGTCTTAAAAAGGCACATGAAGAGAGTGCATGTTTTTGTCTCTCCAAAATATTAAATTATTAATGGTGTCCCTTTAAAAAATTGATAATAAATTTGACCCCTCTAAACTAACACTGAACCTTTAATAACCTTCAGAAGGCAGTATTTATCATAAAAAAAAATGTATTTGAATCACCTCAAATCGTTATACTCCACACAACAGGTAATTTACCACCATGCACCTGCTGGGTTTTTTTTATTGGTACAAACATATTAATCTTTTGGTAAACCAAAAAACACTTTTGAAATTAACTCAAAACACTCTTTCTTGTAATTGTTTATCAATGCGTTTCTTCAGAGCCTGTCACTTTGTAAGTTCTTCATTGAGGTAAGCTGCATTATCACTTCTTCTGATTGGTTACTGGGTGGTGCTATAGATAATGGGTGTGACTACTTTTTTGTTTTCAGCAAGTGAGAGGAACACAACAAATGAGAACACACAAAAATGTTTTCAATATACTTGCCGTGGAAATCCTGGTCAGTTTTTTGGACTCTTCTCCTTGATTTAATACAACTTTCGGCATTTTGTGATATTTTAAATGTTTTCACAGTCTGACCAAAAACTTTCCCAGTGTG
This sequence comes from Danionella dracula, assembly GCA_900490495.1. Taxonomy (NCBI): domain Eukaryota; kingdom Metazoa; phylum Chordata; class Actinopteri; order Cypriniformes; family Danionidae; genus Danionella; species Danionella dracula. The sequence goes on along the minus strand of UELW01000345.1, from coordinate 3,887,010 downwards.
ACCAATTAACACAATCAAAAACATGACAGTAATTCAAATTTTTTTTGCTGCAAAGTGGCGAGTATCTGTCTGTCTGTCTGTCTGTCTGTCTGTCTGTCTGTCTGTCTGTCTGTGTATATATATATATATATATATATTTATTTTTTTAATATATATATTTATACACAGCAGCAAAACCAAAGCTAACAGGTAATGAGATAATGAATTTACAGAAGCTGCTAACACTAGCATTTGAGTAGCGAGAACTGTTCCAAGGACTGTCGCTACGCTCACAGGTAGAACACGTCCTTATTTGTGACGTGACAAATTTTCAGAAAGTTGATTCATTTTTTTCCAATCTGTCTTCAGAAGTCGTCTCGTTTAGACACAGATTGTTTAAAAACTCTTCTAGTAAACAGCATGGCTCTGACATCTACCACTAACACATACAACACATATTTAAAGCTATGGAAACTTCATAAAAACTTAATTTTGAGTAATCATCTTGACAAATAAATCAAATCAATAGTTTAAATTGATTAACCGCAGAGACATTTGCTTGACATTTGAGTATATTTTGGCCTTGACTGTGTGTGCTGGCTGCAGTGAGACGGTCCTCTAATGAAGCATTAAAGAAGAAAACAACACTAAAAATGGCAGCAAGCGAGGGGAGCTTACAATCCATCAAGCACTCTATGCACTTTTCTAATTCGGAACACCAACTCCATGTGATTTGTGTTTTTGTTTTCTGACATTTACCTGTTGACATAACATAAATTGCATAACATTTCTCCCTCGCACAAGTACAGCGCGTCCAAGAGGAAGGAAAATGTCACTCAAACTTGTCAAAAAAAAGCATGTATTGCAAAATCTCAACGAATCTAGGCTCGATTCTCGGTTCTTTAACTGTATGTGGAGAGTGTGGTCGGATCCACAGAGAGTCAGAGCAGAAGTGAAAGCGTCACAACACACACACACACTAGCACACACCCCAGCAGCCTCTAAAGTGCGCCTCTTCTCTGAAACTCCTCAATGAACTCTCTCAGCTTTTCCCCTGCCAAATGTTTCCACATGCTTGAATCTTTTACTATGCTCTTACACAGATTCAAATCTCAGAGTAAAGCCAATTAGTGGATTAGGTGAGCTAAGGTTAGGTTACCTGTGCACAGGCTAACAGTAAACAGGGAGTGAATAAATGGGTTAAGGGTTTTACGCTTGAATGTAACACGTTTCAACGTGATAAAATAATCTAATAATGTAAGATTATAATATTTATTCATCAATTTTCTTTATCTGTCTAGTCCTGGTGAGGGTCCTGCTTGTTTCAACAACGAAAAATATTTGTTTTTGATCATTCAATCATACTTTCCAGAAAACTCTTGTTTTTAAAGCCAACACAAGCAAAACACAATCAAATCAATCATGTTCCTGAATGGAGTTAAAATAACTATTTACTTAAATAAACATAGAGGCTTTAGATTTATGTCTTCCTCTAAAAGTCCAAATCCAGCTCAAAATTGTGATTCCAAAAAGTCAAAGATTCACTGAGGCTGAATTTATATAGTATACTCAAGGAATCCTGATGAGGGTTCTGCTTTGGTCTCATTTTAGATAATTCCTGCTCTTAAAGTAATCACAATCCCATCAGTCACCAACAGTCAAGAGTTATTAGCAATTCCAAGGGGCAAATTCACTCTAAATAGAGTTAAAACAACTCTCTACTTGAGTTAAAACACCTTTTAAATTTTAAAAGGGTCAAAAGGTCTCCGCAGCCGAATGTAAGTGAATCATATAATTAAGAGATGAATTGAGACGTTCAGAGTCATTTGAACTCTATTATACGTTCAGAGTAGAGTAAATGTAACTTGCTATGTTTGAAAATCAAATCATTATTTAATTTTGCTTAAATGTAACACTTTAGTGTCTAAAATGTAAAAAAAGGATCTGTAAATACAATATTGCAACATCAATCCATCTATTTTATTTACCTACTAAATCCTGATGAGGGTTCTGGTTCCCTGTAAAAACAATATTGGCTTTTATTAGTAAAAGATTGCTTTGGTGTAACTCCAGAAAACTACGACTTTGAAATCACGCAAAAAAAAAAAAAACAAAAAAAAAAACAAAGATACCCATGAGTGTTTTAGAGTGGGGTTCAGTCAGAATGTACTTTGTTCAGAAAAGGAGAAAACTAAATCAGAACTTAAATCAACAAATAGCGTCTGGCATTAAGTCATTCTAGAACTACAGCTCAGAATTGTGATGTGTGGGGGTTTTTTTGTCTCATTTTTATCAACATTTTTCAGAGATCGAATTTAACTTAACTGATACTGCACAACATTTGAAAGATTGGCCCTTCTAAACTGAGCATGCAACTCAACTCCTGGTTCAGGCTCTGGTCCTCTCCCATCTGGACTACTGCAACGCTCTTCTAGCACTTCCAGCAAACTCCCTCAAACCTCTGCAGGTGATCTAGAACTCTCCAGCTCGTCTTCAAGGAACCGAAGCGAGCTCATGTTACTTCCCTCTTTATCACTCTTCACTGGCACCCCATTGCAGCTCGTGTTAAATTCAAATAGCTGATGCTGGTGTACAAAACCATCTCCAAATCATCCCGTTTACCTCCACAAGCTTAAACACTCCTACATGCCCTCCAGAAGACTGCGCTCAGAGAAGGAACATCGACTCGTGGTTCCGTCCCACAAAGAAGCAGATCTCTCAGCAGAACCTTCTCTCTCACTGTCCCTGGCTGGTTGAACAAACTCCCTGATCCAGTCACGAACACTAACAACTTTCAAAAAGGTAAAAACTCTTCTCTTCAGGGAACACTTACTATTTAAAAAATCCCTTTTTTTTCCTTCTCTCTTCATTTCCTTCCTGCTATGCTTGATTGATCAGCTGATGCAACTTTCACCACAAGAGACCTGAATTAGACTTTGACTGTGTAACAAATTACATATTTTGCTAAATGCATAAATGTAAAATAAACTCCTCCCCAAGATTGAAAGTTTGGTTAATGATCACTAATCTCATGTAGCAAGAACTTCAGGGATGGTCTATAGTTTATGACAGCTTTGCATTACTTCGTTATTAAAAATGGGTTCTCAGAGGCAGGACAAGACATTATATTTTGGCTAAAGGTTTAAATCTTAACTCAAGTCAACCTCAAGTCGCTGGTAAAGGAACTGCAGTTAAGCCTGTTGTTCCAGTTTCTCATCATTACTTTTACTTGACTCAAGTCTGTTCAAGCATAAATGACAGATACAGATCTTGAATTATGTGTTGTGAGTGCATAACCGAAGACGGGAGCGTGACCAGAGGCAGATATTTAACTATGTTTTTGATTCTTTATTTAACGCTTGAAAATGCATGTAACTTGGTTCTCTTATGTCATACCAAAATTTTTAAAAATGTGTTCAGAGGACGCTTTTATGTGTCTGGAATTAGATCGGGGTGATTAATGGGTACATTAATAGATTAACTGGATTGTGGAATACCTTTGAAACATACATTTATTAACACTAAACACTATATGTTTGATCTCCGAATAGAAAACATTACAAAAAGTGCAAATCAAATGTTTAAAATCTGTGCAATCAGTGTTGTGTTGAAATGCTTGACTTCTACTCCTATTTCCTAAGTTTTCGATAACTTCAGTCTCTGCACTTCTGTGGCTTCAATGCTTTTGTATATGTTAAAAGAAGAAGTTGGTGACTAAAAAAGAAGAAGAAGCAGAAGATAAATCAGTAACACAGGAAGCTTGATATCTGCTTCTGGTGACATGGCCTCTTTCAGAAAAAGATCAGTTGCAGTCTGCGCCTCCAGATATCTCAAGACAGTCACTGTCCGCTGAGTTTTCTCAGATCAGAGCAGTTACTATCAGCCATTTACAGCCGATGCGTCCCCTGGTGTGCTCTTAACACCTTGGACTTTGGAGGAAAAGCTGGGGTGCTTGTGTTGCAATGGCTCATGAATACTGGAATCGCCCTCTTATCTTCCGTCTCTTCCTGACCTGAGTCCCGCGCTCGAGCTGAGTGTGTTATCAGGGGCAACAGTCAAACCACAATATCCCGATGTAAAGCTCTTTTTCAGTGGGTCTTAAACTGCTGTCCGTTCTGAGTCAAGCACACATGAGCTGAACCAGCGAGGTCAAAGATCACGAGAAACAGAAAAAAGGGCCTGAATCGGAGAGGCTTAGCACAGTCTTTACTATTTCTGACACATCTTTATAAGGTGAGAGCAGAAGGGATGCTATTTAAAAACTTTTAAAAGACAAATGTTAAAAAAGTTAATTAAATAAAAAAAAGTTTTGAGTAATGAACAAAACTGCTTCATATTGTTAAGTAAAAGACAAATAATGGTTCAGAAATATTAAAATAAATATAACTTAGCTTAGAATGTAAGTTCTTGTATTTTTGCCCATAATAACCTCCTTATACACAAAGATGTGGAAAATCCTGAAAATGTTAGAAGAAAGTCATCAAACAATTTATTGAGAATAATGTATGAAGATGTTAAAGTAATCGGATCAACTTAAAACAATCCACAAATACAGAATTTTCCAAATTCAGTACATATTTTTTTATTATCGTAATATACATTAATAACAGGGTTCAGTGTGATTCTTAGTCCAAAGAGACCAAGCCTTAATTTTTAGAGGTCAAGGCATGCATGAAATTCAGAATTTGCATGCATTTTTGAAATGTAAAAAAAACTTTTCCATAAGTATTAGCTTTTCTTTCTTTTATTCATGTTCCAGGGTCAAGTCTTTGATTTTAACAGCCACAGCATGAAACACCAAATGATAAAAAAAAGAGTGGCAACCTATCTGTCTCTGGGCTCGTTGTTCAAACGAATATATATATACATATATATATATATATATATATATATATATATATATATATATATATATATATATATATATATATATAATGAACTCAAACTTTATTGTCTTTTAATTAAAAGTAATTTAATTTCTCAAAAAAACTGTAATATGTGACATACAATATTACAACTTTAGTTTTTGGACTTCTACACTGTATTAAGTATTAAAGTGTGTATTTACAAGTATTGTATATTGTATACAAGCTGTTTAAGCTGTTTAACATTTGGTGACTCAAAAGAAGAAATTAGCTTTAAGAAGTGAGAAGGACTACGTAGAATGACACAAGTGAGTCATAAGTGTTATTTGTAAATACGCCTTTCAGAAGCCTCTCAGTCATTCAGAGACACTCCAATGCTTTATACTTTCATAAAGACAGTAAACGGTGCTCATTACAGTCAGCACTTTCCTCTTTTACAAGACCACAGTGCATGAAAACAATCTTAGCTCACCTTCCTTATCGTCGCGTGTCTTTCTCACATGCCCCTTTTTCATACAATCCTGATAAGAGAGAAAAAGAGACGAACAAACTCATCAGAGGCTTGACTTTTAAAGCAGTGAAATCACTTTAGGTGCCGCTGATGAGGCTATATGTCACACAATGGAATGCTTTGTCGAGTGAACTGCGGCCATTTAAATTCCACGCCTGAAACATATGGGAGCTATTCTGGAGATAGCTGGAGGCAACGTGAATGAGTAAGTGATGCAAGACACTTAACGACAAGATGCCTCCCGTTGAGTTTAACAACCAAACACTGAGGCCGCGAACAACTCCAAAGTCTTTCTCTGGAAAGGTAAGGTGACACAAAAATTACCTTTCAAGTGAAATTTAGTTGTTTTATGCATTGCATAATTTTCTTAACTCCTTATACAGTGTAACTATTCTATAGTATGAATATGAGCTAAATATTTCAGAAAATTCATAGTTCACAGTATCAATCAATCAGCCAACCAAACAATCACAATGCTTTTATGACAAGAGGTCTAATGTCGATTGGTCCTATTGGTAAATCTTATGGAGTGCAAATAGAAATACATCATACAGTAGTAACTCGCGATATGAATGCTTCATGTTAATACGAAAAAGTGTGCATGAGAAATACATATTCGACATTTGAAATTGGGGGGGGGGGGGGGGGGGGACAACACTGGGCATCACTTGACTCCATCAACGGGCCACAAATTGTTCTGATTTTCAATTGGTCAGTTCCATCCCTGATGCTTAGTGGTTGTGTGCAGGTGGATGCTGCACACTGCTCCTGGATTCAGAGACCCGTCTCAAAATGTAAAGCACTTCAAGTTTCTAGAAAAGCTCTATATAATTGTAAGGAAGTATTATTATCATTGTCAATTAGAGTCTTGATTCCATCACAATGCATCACTTTTCAGAATCGTCTGCATCTCACCATCCTAGACTCTGATTATTTTGAAATTTAGAGGATGTTATAATCATCAAAAGAGGGTTCTGCAAGAGTCACATTTTTCTAATAAGCGCTGAGGCTAGACATCGACAGCTGCTGTGAGCGGAAGCAAGCTAGGCTGTGTGTAATGCATCAGTTTGAGTTCACAGGCTCTTGGTACACTAGCCTCATTCATGGCCTCTAGATGGCATCATTTATATAGCATGCACAACACGCAGCTTTTTGGATATACGAGTCACTTTACTAAATGATATAGCATAGCTTTAAAGCATACACGTTACACAATATACAAAATGTATACTTTATAAGCTCATTTTAATTGATTGATCAGTAAATATCTTTCCACACTATGTAAACTACGTTACTTTAGCATGTTAAATTAAGTCGCTTGAATGCAATACAAAGGTTTAGTTTGCATTAAAGTCTGTGTGTTTGGGTTTTATATCTTCTCTTTGCTGCATTGCTCCTCGAAAATGCAGGATTCCACCCATGTGTCGAGTTCGCGGGAAAATAGTAAATCATTTCCCGCCACTTGAGAGGAGAAGGGGTTTTACGCTGCACGTGTTCAGCCGGATGCTCTTCTTTTGTTACGTAACGCACGCCAGTGATTCTTTTATTACCTTTCAGCAGAGCTTTCTCCTGCTATTTGATCGCGGGAGACCTCTGTGGCATTATAAGGAACGTATGTGGAACAGTGTGTTCTTGCACATACATTACCCGCCAAAACACACCACATCACGTGGTAGCTGCATTCAGCCTGGCAGTTTTTTTGGCAAACCACTACAGCAGTTGCACGCCATGCTCTCAGCCGGCATTTGTGAAGTCGCTCACGTGTGTGCGCTACTACCCTCCTTCTTTTTCTTGGAACTGGACGGTTCAATGGGTGCACGAGCGCTCCGCCGGCGCACTAGTTCGCGCGTTCTTGCTCATTGTTATTTTTTGGCAGTTTTCCCGCATTTCCGTGAGAGATTTTAGCACATATCAGCGCATGCGCTATAATTAGACATCCTCATAACAGCCGTTTCCATTCAAGATTTCCCGAGTGCGTTTTGGCGCGAGTTTTCTGGCGCGGAGGAACATAGCGGTGAATCGCCCTTTAAATTTAAATGGTCTCCATGCGTCGCCACACCCACCACCAGCTTCTGTCTATCCTTCCGCGTGGCCGGACATGCCGCGAGCAGGATCTGCGGTCCCTCAGCATTTGTTACAATCAATTTTGGAACAACTTTTGTGAGGTTATCAACGATTGTCTTCGCCTCAGTGTTGGAGTGGTTTAAAAGGTAAGGATCGCCTCCTAAGCGCTCTGTGTGTGTGCTCTTTCTACCGGCTTCCTGCACATAATGGTGCTCTGTTAGCCCGAGAAGATGTCGGTTTCGCTGAATTCCGTCATTTTTAATAGCTGTACAGCGTGTTTCTTGCAGTTAAAATTCCACGATGAACGACATTACGCACGCGATACATTTATATTAATCTTGACTATTTTACGCAACTTACATTTGAACATGTTTCAATATTTTTAATAATGTTTAGATTTCAAGTGTTATTTTATTGGTCGCGTGATTTAAATCGTTCATATTTTATTGTTAACTTTTAAACCGTTTAGATTTGAGTCAACTCTGTTTAACATCAGAAACTACATGTTTAAAATGTTTATTTTCGACTATTTTACGTCCGCAAGGATTTTTTGCGTTCGTTGTTTTTAAACTGCGCGATTACTTATTTACTTATCATATACGTTTGAACCGTTGGTAGGAAGCTGTACCTTTAAAAAATGTCGACGCCTTTATGTACTTCAATCCTACATATTCCACATTTAAATGAAGTTATTTATCGAGTGATATTTTATTTCTAAAAGCTTACTCACGGGTGAAATTAACTTTAGAGTGTGAGAAGAAAAAGAGCTTAAACTCGTGCGGGACTCTGCCAGCTGACAATGACGTCACCGTTGTGTCACGGACTCCGCCCACAAGGCGGAACCAACGTGTGTAAACAAGAATAAAAAGCCCACGCGAGCCGGTATATTTTACAATCGGAAGCACTAGAGAGAAACGCATGCATCTCAGAAACGAGGTTCTCCGTTAGCTCAAAAGCCGGGAGCACGCTTCACTTTCCATGCGCACTTCCTCTCCATCTAAAGGACTTTCTCTTTCTCGTGGCTCTTCGACAGGTTTCCTCAAGATGCTGCAGGCTTGTTCTCCCTCGCACGACTGGCTCTGCGACTCCGAGCCGCTGCTGTTCGATGACGAGTTTTGCATGAACCTCATGAAGGATCTGCAGACCATCCCCACGCCACCACAGTCTCCCCCGATGAAGCCCGGCATCGCCAAAAACCTCTCCACGGTGGATCAGCTGGAGTTGGTTTCGGAACTTTTAATGGAGGATACAGACTTTCTCCAGATGGACTGGAACTTTACCGGATGTGCGCCCTCCCCGGACGACCCACTGTCCGAAGACTGCTTATGGCGCGCGGACAAACCGATGGAAGATAAGCTGTCCGTGGTGCTCTCCACGAGCCCCCTGCTCTCCGATATAGACACGCAGATTTTTGCCGAGATTGCCGGCTCTACGCTGGATTGCCACAACGGGGCGCTCTCCTGCCATGCTCTGGAGAGCGAGGGCTTAAAGCTGAAGAGTCCGGAGCGAGCGGAATCCACTTCTGATTATGGTTCACTTTCTACAGGAGGAGAATCATCCACGAGCGACTCTGGTGAGTCTTCTGCAGTGCTTGTCTCTCCGTTTAAGCAGTTAATATTTGTTTTGTGTTTATATTTTAGTGCTTTTACCAACATGTGCTGCCCCATAAAATGTGCTACAACTTCCTAATAAAACAAATTTAAAATTCTTGTTAAATTCTGAGTTGCTTTGACGCTAATAAGTTGTGGTGACCATCTAGTAACCGTGTGTGACTTTTTCAGAGGAGGAAATTGACGTCGTGACTGAGTGGCGCGCATGCACCCTGCCCCGCTCCAGGCACCACGAGCAGCTGGAAGACGACCGCCTGCGAGCTCTCCACTTGGAGATCCAGCAGCAGCACAACTACGCTGCCCCACGACCCGCCTCGCCTCCACCCACTGCACCCTCCCCCGCGCCCCCTCTCAAGCGCACGCGGAGCTCTGTCGAGACCCAGCGCAGTGCACACAGCTCCGTGCGCTCTCGAAGCCTGGCCTTGCGTCAGCCGGTGGACACTGAGGACGAGGAGGAGAGGCGGCGGACACACAACGTGATGGAGCGGCAGCGACGGAACGAGCTGAAAAACTGTTTTCAGAGACTGAGAGACAATGTCCCCGAACTGTCCAGTAACGACAAGGCTTCCAAAGTGGTTATCTTGAAGCGGGCGAAGGACAGCATCAGAAATTTGGAAATGGAGAACCACAGAATGAGCATAAGGAGAGAGAAGCTGCGAGAGCGGCAGGAGCAGTTGAAGGCCAGATTGGAGAGGCTAAAGCGACTGTAAAAGACCTTGTTTGGGGAGACCCCGGACTGTTATCTCCCTCCCCCTGGTGTTGTTTTGTTTGTAAACATGCATGGTCAATGCAAGGACTGTTCTCTGTGTGGTGGCTTGTGTAAAGTCGCTTTGTTTTTCTTGTGGAACGGTTTTATATACTGTTTGTTGGATGAGAAATGCTTTGAAAGGCCTTTTAAAGGAAGTCCACATGTTCTACCTTGTTCTTGTTTTGTTTTGGGCTGGATCCAAAGGCTGGTAGATGTAAGGGGTTGAATGTAATTTGCATACGATTAGGTTTTTATCAACGGAGTTTGCATTGGATGTTGTGTAAACTGGAAAGGTACATTTTATTCGTTGGATTCGAGGAAAGTGTTCACGCGCCTTTTTTTGTCTCGCCATGTTTGTTTCGCAGTCCGTTATTGTACGTTCCTCCCATTTTTTCGTTTATCTACCTCTACCAGGACGACCCCTGGCTATTTTACTGCCTTTATAATGGCAAATGTATGAAAAGTTTTTACATCTATTTTTTCCCCTTCTCTTTTTTTTGTAAATACAATCTGTTGATTATGTATCATAAATTATTTAGGCTTTTTTTCTGGTTTATTTGCAGGTTTTGGAATAAAATAAATTTGTTCATTTTCAACAACACTTTGTTTTATAAAGTAATAAAGAATGAACAAAATGACTTATCGCTGTTGTATTTTGTTTCTTTACGCTGTGACAAAAATGTTTTTATTTAAGGTGTGGTGAAACTTTCCCACAGACCAGAGTTGCTCAAGACCAAACACCTTTTTTAATGATCTGGAGGAATGCTGGAATTCAGGTCAAGGTGAGCGAAAAATCTAAAGGGTCTGATTGCAGAGGTCTATAAAACACTTGAGTAATAAACACAGATATTCATTCGCAGAGGTGCACTGGCTCTTCAGCAAGTAGGTTTTTTTATGCATTTTTAAATGCATTTTCACGCCTTAAGATGTCTATTTGTTTTGATGTGTATCTGTAGGGCAGTGTTACTGAACTAAAGTTAAGTAAATTACATAATCAATACTTAACTGTTAAATCAAATTAATTTAGTACCATTCAAAAAAATGTTGACAAATTTGTTATGCAGCCTCAAATATAAGCACTTATCAGAGGTGAATAAAGTATCTAAAATGTGCTGAAGTAAAAGTAACAACTAAGTAATTTAATTGAGTTGTAAAGTCTCGAATGAAAAATGTACTCAAGTACTTTATTATTAATTTCTTCTGATGTGAACGATAGCAAAAACTAATTGACTAGAAGAGCAACTTTATTTTGCTTGTATGAAATATGTATAAGTAAAAAATTTACTCAGTCTGTCAACAGGCACATGCACATCACAGAACCTGACATTTAGAAAAAATCTTTTACAATTAACTCTTATTATTGTCTGCTCAATTAATATAAGGATTTATAAAACTGAAGCATTTACATGTGAATTTTTAGATTTTTTTATTTGCCTGTATGTCTAGCAGCACAAACATATTCAGCATTTTATTTATCGCATGCTTTTTTTTTAAGGTTGGAGCTGGAGTTCATGAATATCTTGATTTTCGTTATTTTATATGCACAAGCATGCTCTGCGACACAAATTGTAAGCATAAATGTCTCTACACACTTATCTGAATTAAGATTCTTAAGCACAATCTATCTGAATTAAAATTCTTACGCACAATCATATGGCTTCTCTGGAGGGTGCGTTTCATACCTCTACTGTTTAATGTTGCTGCACGAAGCACCAAAAAGAACAAAACTTCCCATCGCTGCTCATGGAACATTCGGCTATTTATTAATATTTGTGTGCCAACAAGATTGGCTTCTGAGTGTTTTAAAATTATTGGTTGGATAATTTTACTTGTGCTGGAGTACATTTGCAGCAAAATTGTGTCACTTACGTGTCGGTATCTGATGCGTCTCACACGACCTGCTGGTTGATTCCACGGCAACTTGACCCCCCCCCCCCCCCTTACATACATACAGCTGCAGTATGATTTTTTTAAACTCCACCCCTAATGAAAAGTGAAAGAAAGAGGAAGAAAACTTTTTAAATTAGAAATTAAGTTAAAATAATGGTTTTGATTATATACAACAGATATCTATAGTAGAAAAAGTTTGACTTGTTTATTTTCATATAGCTCATTTTGCCTAAAAATGGAGGAGTGGTTTTAGGATTGACACTGAACTAAGGGGGCTGTCTGCCATCATCACGTCATGAGGGAGGAGAAATATGTCACCACCCTTTTCACTTCTGCGCATATGCAGTCTCTATCTGTCTGTTTGTCTGTCTGTCAGTGGGATGCCCAAATCGTACTCACCGCAACTTCAAACGAACCAATGGCAGGTGACGGCATCACGTCGTCCATATCTTTTATCATTGGTTGGTACTTTGATTGTTTGTAAATCTGTAAATCTGGTTTAATACCATTTCTGTTAAAAGTGTCAAATATATTGAATTTAAAGGTATTATTTTAAAATGATTGATCTCTTCAATCGATTTGCTTTTCGACACTCTACACTTTACCTTTTCTTTTCCATTAGATCCCTTACTAACAGCAGGTCATTTAGGACCATTTAACCTTTTTGATGTTTTAAGTATCCCAGATTTCATACCTTCTCAAATGAAGTAAAGAATTTTTTCATTCAAAACTGAAAGAAAAGACTCAATGGGGTTATGGTAACCTTTATCATTGCTCTAAGAGTCCTTGGTAAGACCACAGCCGAGCTCGGACAAGTGTCAGGATGGGTTTTTCGAACTCCATCCGTTGCTCTGCTTTCATCTTTTGTGCACAAAGCTGTTGGGTCATGGTTGCTTCACGGATGCAGGGTTGTCTCCTACCCATCTGCATTGAGAGGTCTGCATTCAGCCTTTAAACATGTAAATGTGCTGTCATCCAGACAACTGGCCCCTCAAACGCACTAGAGGCATAGACAGAGAGGTGCGAAAGCCAGGCCGCTTTGAGAGCCAAGAGTGGTCCCAGTTTACATCACGTTCGATCATACAGTAACAACAGTTCAACATGGAGCTAGTATTGTTTATAACCAAACTCTAAAAAAACATTTACAAACTCAACTGCCGTGTGGAACATGTTGGGTCATTCCTCTGTTTTTCACAGTGAAATGAGAGTTGATGCTATTTTTTGACCCAGTGCTGGGTTAAAAGAACACAATGCTAGGTTGGTCCATATTTAATTTTGAGCTGATTTAACAAAATAACTCAAATAGTTTTTTTAGAGGGAAGTTATATGATATTTTTTTTAAATTAGTTTAAATTAACCTACTACGCCAGTTAAGTAATGAAAGCAAGACGCTTTATGCAGTGTGTTTCATCTAGACACTAGCTTTTAAATAAACGATACTCTGAACCTAACGCGGTTACGATCTATGCAGAGAGGCAAAAAACACAAGCCGGTACATGTTCAGACTGTTCCTGAGGCTCTTCAGCAGGAAGCGAGAGAACGTTTTGACAAAGATTCCAGAGAGTTTCAATTGCTCACCTTTAAACCAGAAGCCTCAAAGAATCACCTCAGGTCTGATCCTAGAAGATAAACACAGACAAAGACATGAGATGAGCATCTACAGCCTCTTTAGTGCATCCACCCTTTATAGTTTAACGCATGAAATCATCTTTAGCATCTTGCTCGAGTGCTGGAATGACACCTTTAAAATCTCTCAAAAGTTCACAGGAATGCTCACTTCTGAGTGTTGCGGGGGAATGATTTTAGGGTTCATAACATTTTAAAAAGATTACTAGCCTTGGGTGGAAAGGCTCAATTAAGTCGCTGTTTGATTGAGCAGCACTAAATTCTTTACGGAGTCACACAGTCAGTGAGAAAGCTTTATTTATACAGTAGATTTTTACAACAAGCTGCCCAAAGTTCCTTCTGTTACACATCCTGGATCTTTGTGACGTGTGCAGAAAATTGTTTCTCCTTTCCAAATAATGGGCATGGATGCAGTTGCACAGTTCAATATTGCTCATCCGATGGAACAGGATCTTTAGTTCACGTGGTAGGTTACATTAATGCATGACTTGAGGGAATTCTTCACACACTCTCGACTAACTTCCTAGATGCAGTAGCATAGAAGGTCGACGAGAAGCACAAGCTACTTTATCGCTACTGAAGCCTGAAGCTACTGCTATGCATGGTTTGTTTGCCAGATGCACAAATACACAAATATTTAGCAAAAATGTGTGTGTGGATGTTTCCCAATGATAGGTTGTGGCTGAAAGGTTGCCAGATGAGTTGGTGATTAATTTCACTGTGGCGGCCCAACAAGGGACAAAGCCAACAAGAAGATGGATGAATTGAATTTATGGCATTTTTTTCAGACACTCAAAGATGTTTTACAATGTTTAGAACATTATTCATTCCCTCCAAAATTCCCACTCTGGTGGTGATAAGCTAACTTGGTAGCCCTCAGCTGCACTGGGGCAGTGACAGATCGTGGCTGCCATTCTGCACTTACGGCCTCCTGACCACCACCAAACACCCCCACCAGTTACCAGTGACCTGGTGGGAACGGAACCACCAACCTACCAGTTGTAAAACACCCAACTCCACCATTACGCCAATTTGCTGGCCGCATAAGATTATAAGATTTAAAAATGAATTCTAATATGAATAGGTAACCAGTGTAAAGAAGCCAGTATTGGAGTGAAAGGCTCCTTTTTTAGTGCTCACCAAAGCTGCTGCATCTTTTACTAGTTGAAGATGGAAAACAGCGAAAAGTATCCAGCTGCAATGTCAGCTGCAATGACAACTCACTAGGCACTGCACAGTTATTCTCTGAAGACTTGGAGGACACCCAGAGAATAATGAATAAATTAACAAGTTAGCATTCAAACCCTCATGCTAAGACCATATACTCGTGTTAGAATTTTTGTTTATTAAAAAGCAGTTTTCTGCTTTTTAAAAAAGCTCGGGTGTAACTGTGTAGGTATTAACAAGGGAATACTCTGGAATTGCAGCTGAATTATATTGGAAATGGCTGGACAGATATTGGACTGAACGCATTACAGTACTCTACCTTAACAAAGGAAGAACATAACAACACAAATGCTCTTTAAAGAAAAAAAAAGACTTTATTGAGATTATTGTGAATCCAAACTTTCCTGACATTTTAATTACAATAAACCTAGATAGCAGCTGCATTCGGTTCACTTCTGGGTGAGACGTGGCACTGTCAGCTGTATTGCTATCTGATATGAATATGCGAGGCTCCGTCAATACATTTCAATTCACTCATTTCCAACTTCACCTCCGTAGGGAAAGCAGGATGTCGTCGCTTGGTTACTATCTGAGTTAACATTTACATGTTAACAAGATACATTTATTAACTTTATTAATAAAGATATTAACAAGATTAATTACATTTATTAACAAGATAAATTACATTTTAAAAATAATATACTGGCGGTCAGTGGGAAAATTAGTCATATAAGCTACTTTTCCAAAGCACAACTTGTTTTTGGTTTGTCTTCGCCCTGGTTCACCTTTGTGTTTCCACCGACTTTTAGAATCACCTCTGTATTCCCATTATTAAGTTCCCCCCGCAGGTCAAAGATGAGCCACTGGAGTCAAACATAGAGAGCGAAACATTCATCCTGAGCCTCTCAATCCTGACGAGATTTCTCCCTGATGTGAAAGTGTTTTATTCTTGATCACTGTTTGTGTTTGAGCCTGTTGTTGGGATGTGAAGTGACACTGTTATGTTTATCTTCCTCACACCGTATGCTATGTTCTCTCGCAGAACAGCATCAGGAGATGGAGAGGGCTCAGCACCTTCCTCCATAATCCTTGTATCACCGAAGACCTCAATAACCCACTCGTAATAACTATAACTCCTGATTAAATTATCTGTGTGGTGTAAGATGTGAGGCAACAGACCAGTGTTTTGTGAAGATTGTAAAATAGACTAAAAGAGCAGATCATTGTAATTTTTATTTATAAACTAGTTGAAATTTCATAAGCTGCTCCAAACTCTTAAAATCAGTGATTGGATTCATTAGATTATAAATGTTTACTTAATTGTTATGCACTCTTTTTTCAGCTTTCAGCATGCTAAACCCCGAGTGCTGTTACTTTGAAGGACAAAAGACCATTTTTTAAATTAGATATATAAATAGAATTTGTTGATGAACAAATAAGGTATAATATTTAACAAATAAAATAATATATGTAGAAAAACAATAAACAAATAAAACATAATTAAATAAATATATAAACAAATAAGGCATTTAAAAAAATAGTTAACCAAAGAGAGTTTGCAAAAAAGAATATATATATATATATATATATATATATATATATATATATATATATATATATATATATATATATATATATATATATATATATGAAACATATAAACAACTAACACCATATAGACAAAATTGCTATGAAAGTTAATAATTATGTTGATAATTATTTTTTGTAAAAAAATATTTACAAAAAATCATTGATACAAAAATACAATCAACACATAAATGAATAAATAATTAATTTAAAATAATTAATATGTAAACAAAAATACATATCTCCAAAAAATTAATTAACAAATAAATAAAAAAAATTTTGAATAGATAAAAACATTGAAAAATACAATGAATGGAGAAAATTTATTAAAACCTGCAAAAACACAAAAATACAAACAAATAAATCACAAGCAAAATAAGTTAATCAAACAGTGTTTCAGTCTAAATTGATTAAACACTGTATTCATAAAAAAATATGCTACAAACCAAAGCAATACAGCAAGACCAAGAGCCAAGTTTGTTAAATATAGACATTTTTCTTAAAAAAAATCCTAAGTATTATTTTAAGTGATAGCACCACCTTCGTGTAAAATCATTCAATTAATTTTTTTAAATATGATCTCTGAAAGTATTTTGCATAACAACGGCTTATCTTGCGTTATTATAAAGATGATTGACAACTGAGGTGTATTTTGACATTCCTTTAAAGCTTTCTGTCAGCGAAGCGCTTGCGGCGTTGCTGATAAAGAGAGGCACAAGAGCTCAATGCAGTGCTGGACAAGGACAGGTGTGAGAACCGTCAGGAGCGCTTCTCAAGCAGATGAATGCATGTGTGTGTTCAGAGTAAGATTTATGAATACACACCGTACACAAAGCACAGGCCTCAAGTTAGTCCCAAGTGTTCTGAGAAAACACAAGCGCAGTCAAACAGTGCTCAGAAGTCTCTTACAGTGGAGTGAAGCATTCAATTTTTTGAAAATACTTCTTTTAAGTAAGAAATAAGGTTGTGCTAGGACTGACAGATAAGGCAAAAAATGTGTTTTCTTCTGCCTAAAACACAATTTTCGTTATATTTTTGTACCAGCATTCAGTTTGGCAAGGGCGGGTTTACTCAAGTCTTGCAGTTGCAGCGAGAGCAAGATGGTAGAGTTAAGGAAAGACAATGAGCACCACTTAGGGGTGTTACCAAACATCTCTCTTTACTGGGGCACAGTTCCAGGGGTGGGTAGAGTATACAAAAACTGAACTCAAGTAAAGGTAAAAGTACTCGTGAAGATATCTATTCAATTAAGAGGAAAAGTAACTCCCAAATGATTTATCTGAGTAAGAATAAAAAAGTTTATCAACAAAATGTACTCAAATACTTAGTTACTAGTTACTTCTGATCTGAAAGATACAAAATAAAAACGTAATGGTTACTTTATTAACCGCCGTTCCCTGAATAAGGAGCAGAGACTTATGTTGGTGACAACTATGGGAACTCTGCTAGGAGTGCTCTACTATCTCCATACTCTTTTAAAAATGCCAATCAGCAGTCGTGCTGATGATCATGTGACCACGCCCCACACATAAAGTGGCACTCCTCCTGTTTGTGAAGCTGGAGCCTTACTCACCCTTTAGGCAACCAGACTTACTCACGACCTTATGGACATAAGTCTCCGTTCCCTGTTCGAGAAACGGGGGTTACGAAAGTAACCGTTACGTTCCCCATCAGTCAGTCACTGCGACTTATGTCGGTGACGACTATGTGAACACCCTACAAAACATCACAAACTAGATCCTTTGCCTTTTGCTAGGTCCCCTCCCCCGCCCTGGCCTTAAGTATAGACTTAATTTTTAAAGTGGAGTCGCTTAATAAATTATTTCATAACGACTCATACCAGGGGGGAGCATCAATCCCTGAGCTGACGGGAGATGCGGAGGCAGCACTCGCCACCTTAATGGCTGGACGTCCGGCAGTTTAATACACTTATTGTTTCAACGAGGGACCTAGGGAAAATGTGCCTTGAACCATTAGGGAAAGGTCATTTAATAGTTAATATGGAGTTATATAATAAAATGTTATATAATATGGAAAAATATACATTTTATTATATAACATGTTAAAATATATATATTAAGTTATATATTAAAATGTGTTTTAGATCAATGATTAGCGAATTATAACGTCATAAGTAGGGATTGTCAAGAGATCAGAGATCAGGCTCAATCACATGATTTCAGACTCCCGATCAGGTCTTGATTGTCCATCCATCCATCTTCTTGTCAGCTTTATCCCTTTCAGTGGTGGCCACAGCGGAATGAATCTTCTGGCATATGTTTTACGCAGTGGATGCCTTTCCAGCCGCAACCCACCCCTGGGAAATATTCACACACACATTCACATTCATTCAGAGCGTCACGGTGGCGCAGTGGTTAGCACGGTCGTCTCACAGCAAGAAGGTCGCTGGTTCTAGGCTCGGCTGGGGCAGGTGGCATTTCTGTGTGGAGTTTGCATGTTCTCCCCGTGATCGCGTGGGTTTTCTCCGGGTGCTCCGGTTTCCCCACAAGTCCAAAGACATGCGGTATAAGTGAATTGAGTAAGAACGATTGTCCATAGTGTGAATGTGAATGTTTCCCAGCGATGGGCATCCGCTGTGTAAAACATATGCCAGTAAGTTGGCGGTTCATTCCGCTGTGGCGACCCCGAAAGGGAATAAAGCCGACATGAAGATGAATGAAGATGACATTCACATTCATACACTAATGGACAATTGGGTTTTAGCCAATTCACTTAAGCTGCATATCTTTGAACTTGTGGGGAAACCGGAGCACCCGGAGTAAACCCATGTGATTACAGGGAGAACATGCAAACTCTACAGAGAAATGCCAACTGACCCAGCCGAGGCTCAAACCAGCAACCTTCTCGCTCTACTCACTGCCTCACTGTGACGACCATAGACTCGATTGTATTTCTTTTTATTTTGTATAAATATTTATATTCACTGTTGCAGAGACACTATTGGTTAATGCAAAGTTCACGCTGCAGGAGAGTGTGGAGAGGAAGAGTAGAAAAAAAATACTCAGTCCATAGTATGTCAGCTTGAAAAGGCAATGTATTACAGTATATCAAACCCCAATTTGAAATCGTCTCGCTTTTACAGAGACAGCTATACGAGCCATTTATAAGAAGATTTGCTCATCCTGCCCCACAATGGATCAACTCATGTTTTGTTCTATGCTGGGCAGTTCTAGTGTTACATGTCCAGGAGTGTCACGGATCACACATCACATTGCGCGTCCAGCCCAAGAGTATCGTTTTGTCCGGGAAAGTACTGTATTTTCCCCACCAATCCCAGAGTGTTATTAGTTTCTTATCAATATCCCGTATTCAATAATTGCAGGGATTATTTATTAAAAAAAAATTTTAAAAAAAATAATTGCAGGGAGTCTCACACATTTTGCCATTTTAACACACTCACACACCACATACTTTATACTAAATTAAGACCAAGCCCACTCAGAAATATTTTGCCTTTATTTTACCGATATACGAGAGACAGAGAATCACCAAAAACAACACTTCAAGAGAGAATTCTGTGCATGTATATTAGCAACCCTGTTGCCAATCAAACAAACTTCTCATGCACAAACAACCCTTAACGCCTGAGAGAGATTTGCTGCCAATAACCTATAAATGAAAAAAAAAATCACATTTAAGCAGATAATGTGCACAGGATTGTTATTACAGTTCACGTGTTTTCTTTTATTGTTCTATAGATGCGTTTGCTTCAAACAGAACACATATCATCTGTAATTTGTTTATTAAGCTACAAACGTGAGATGAAATAAACAGTTCTACTCTAGCTCTGTCCTGGTGCTCTGAAACATCTCCATGAAGTAAAATTAGAGCTAAATATTAAAATAATGTTTGTTAGTTAGGAGTTGTTGAATATTAAAAAAAAGTGATTTAAATACATCTTAAGTTTCTTCAGTGTTCTTTATTCTTTCTATATGTATCACAAAAGTATCGGATTGGGTATCGATAGATTATCAAAATCAAATGACTCGGATGCAAGGGCAAAAAACCTGATCATGACATCCTTGGTCATAAGCCTTTAGCACAAACTACTGGCCATCAAAAAAATCACTTTTACAACACAATTAAAATGGAGGCACAATCTGACATGGTTTTCTCACTCAATATTATTCATATCACGAATAGAAGTTAGGAATATCTTATAGAATAATGAGTACATGAATTCCTCCTCCTGTAGTGCTGTTACACCCTCATCGATTTTCAAGCGTGGATCATCACACAAGAATAGATCTTTAGATATGGATCACATTTTTTTCAAAGCACCATAACGAACACTTAATCTCATCAACCACGAACTAACTAAACCTCATTGTCACAACAATTAGCCCTTTTAAGGAATTAAAAGAAATGTTCCTTAAATTCAGAAACAAGTGACTTTATCTTAATCCCAATTTAAGTGCATAATCACCAACACTCAATGGATCTCAGATTCTTATCTTGCCTTCACTGTGAAGAAGGTTAATATAAGATTTTCCAATAAAATTACAGTTTTTCAATGAAGATTAAACACTATGGACAGAACATGCCACAATGAAATAAATAAATCCACCATTAATTCATTCATTAATAATTAAATTTAGCTATAATTAAAAGTGGAAATAAGTACATAAATGTGTAGTTATTTAAAATAAAATTGGAATTAAATAAATGAAACAATAATCCTAATTTATATATTGACAATTTAGCTTGAGTGAATGCATTTTTGATTATTTCACTATTAGATGAATGCATGTACTGTCTGTTGTTGCAGTATTGCATGAATTTATTCTATTATATATCTGTTATTATATTTCTGTTAACTTGCTCAGTCAAGTGGGTGGCCCCCACCAGAGATTAGTGGCAGAATAACAAAAGTAAATTTATAAAAACATACAAAGAGAGAATTTAAATTTTGAGAGCACTATAAAAGCGAATTAGTGAAACTGAAGCTGAAAGTTAAACAGCAGTTTATTGAAAAGCAATGTACATTCTTTATTGTTGTCAGTGTGTTTTTTCTGTTAGGGCAATGCATTTTAATTTGCTGAAATTGCTTTCATTTTAGTGACTCAAATTGAATTCCATATATTTTCTGGAATAGATTTGCCTATCAGGTGATAGGACCTGCCCATCCAACATTCATTTCATGCATGAGTTTGACAGATCAAAATAAATTCACGTTACACTGCAACACATGAAATGTTAATTTCTTAGAATATCAAATGTTAGAAATGTTATTTTAAATTAATTAATTAATTACACGTTTGTTATTTTTTAATGATTTTTTTTGTATTGTTGCAATGTTCTGTCCTCCATAAATAACAGCTTTTTTAAAGACAAATTTGAAAAACTAAATAAAAACCGTTTTTAACCCTTTGCATTGTGCTCCATTTAAATGCTGTTTCCATAGAAAAGCAATGTTTTCCATCCGTATTTGTATTTAATTAATTACATGTTTAATAAATTAATGACTTACACATTTAACTATTACATTGAATAATTGCTTAAATAATTAACTACACATTTATTTATTTTTATTTCCACTTTTAATTTATTCATTCATTGTGAAATTAATTACACACCTTTTTATTTTTTTTCCTCTTTAATTATTTGTGTAATCAATTATTTTTGGCACATTCTGTCCCCCATGATTAACAGAAAATCTGTTTAAAACAAATTTGGAAAATTAACCTAAAATTGTTTCAAACGCAAAAATAAAAACACAGTTTTTAACCCTTTCCTTTGTGCTCCATTTAAACGCTATTTCCACAGATACATTGTTTTCCATTCGTATTTCTGACTTTCACAGTCAAACCACCACAAAAACACACTCTTCATGCTGATAACATGCTTTTCTATGGCCAGAGACCTTTTGGTCAAAGATCACTAATCCCGCAGAGAAGCACATACGGGTGAAGTGAGGTTTTAGGGTCACCCCCTAATGAAGCCTAATCCCCCGCAGGTCAAAGGTCACCCTGTATCCACTTTCCTGGCCATAAGAAGTTCTTTCTTTTGTGGATGTTAAACCTCCTTTTCTTCAAGCTCTCAGAGCATAATAAGAGTTCAGTGGCTGTGAGAGAAGCGCCGGGTTAATTAGGCATTGAAGCTGATCCAGTGTCTTTAGCCATTAATGGAATTTATGACTTTAAGGATGCCAGAATTTTTCGCATCGAGGTTTCATCCGTGGAATGATGAAAGCATGTGTTGATGTGTTCTACCCAATAGATTGCTTTTTTTCATATTCTGAATGCTGCTCAACTGGTCGGGTCGCACGAGTATCACACCATCGAGTGCACGTGCAAAAAAAACTTACTTGATGAGAAACTGCTCCGTGTTTCAAAGTGGACAGGCAGAAAGGTGGTGTTCACGCTGCCCATCAAGAAAGGGATGAATGGTAAATCACTGGAGCTTCCAGGAATGCTGGGAGCGCCTCCATTGTTGCGGGGTCTGTGGGGTCCAAGGGGCCCCTCCGGCTCCAGCATGAGGCCTTTCCTCGGGCCGCTTCGCTCACCGCGGGGGCTTCGGCCGGAGCTCCTGTAGATGACCACATCTGTCAGCAAAACAACAACCTGAAGCCCTGCAATGAGCACATGGGCAGAGAAAGGTCAGAGCATGGAGAAGAGATGGAAAAAAGAAACGTGAAGACTGAGGAGAAATGCTACACTCCTATACTGTGAAAACTTTTTTTTTTTTACAAAAAAACTTTTATCTACATGGCAAGCCTTTTTGTGGAAACTGCATACGTTATGCAAGACACTGTAGTTTGCATGCTTTATTTCTAAACTTTTCAATGTCCTTTCGTCAACAGAAAAACTTGGTTTTGTTAAGTGCTCACCTCATTGGTCTTTCAACACAAACAGTTTCAGCTCATCCGGAACGCAGTCCAAAATTGCAAGACCTGGCATTTTTTATCATGGAGTTCCAAATAATCACATTTCTTCTTTAAAACAAACATAAAAGTTTCATTCTGACAGAGGCTGGCAGCATCTATTGTATAGATGTTAATATCTCAAAAAAAAGTGTTTTGTTGCACTTTACATCATGCTAACTAATTCAGAGGTCACTTCGTTTCCTTAAAGGTTCCGCTCAGTTTTCTTTAACCAGGTCACACACGCCGTACCAGTGTGTAAATTGCCTCTATTAATAAATGACTGACCTTTGATCAAACATACTCAGTGTGTATGCGTCAACAAAATGATGCAAAACACTAAAATCTTGAAGTCTTGGACACACAAACACACGTGTATCAGAACAGCTTCTCCCGATGTCTGC
Organism: Danionella dracula; assembly: GCA_900490495.1. NCBI lineage: Eukaryota > Metazoa > Chordata > Actinopteri > Cypriniformes > Danionidae > Danionella > Danionella dracula. The sequence continues at coordinate 3,863,676 of UELW01000345.1, read as the reverse complement.
AGAATGGCAGGTTTAATCAGAACTACTGTACCGGCTCCTTCATCAGCTTTTAAGTTAAGTTTTTCTGCTTGAGTCACTTTATTGTGACAGGCAGGTCCAAGTCACTCAACGGTGTTGGACTAACACTCGGAAAGCTCACCTAGTATGCTTGTCCATTGCTAGCCAACCACACTTGCAATAGTAAGAAATTATGAGCAAAGGCAAACTTGTAAAATGGTTTGAGTCTTTTCAATACAGAATTCTGACTTGTGCAAAATGTTCATGCAGAAAATAAATACACGCAATGACGACACTTCTAAACCAGTGATGGCAAATTTCTTCCCAGAGGGTTCTGCCTTGCATCGTTTACTTTCTAGCATCCTTAAAGGCAGCTGATCACACTAATTAGGGTAATCTAGGTTTGTTTGTTTGGAGATCTGCTGAGCGTATTGAAGCAGGGTTGGACAAGGTTGCAGGAATGACTAAGGGTGTACTCAAACTAGGCATGGCTCCCTAGAGCCAAAAACACAACTGTCCACTCTTCCCACTCCTCTGCTGCACTGCACTTAAACTGGACTTTACATTCAGAGTTAGAGCACGCTTAGGTCATAATGATGCGACTGTTTTGAAGTAAACTGGAGGAAAAGCATTCTTTTTATGAATTTCGTCTGACAAGCAATATTTAATATTCAGTAAACATTGCTCCTCTGCAGCTGACCAGAGATATCACATTACTGCTATGTGTTTCTCCCATGATATATTCAGGACAGTCTGAACAGCTTAATTCCGCTTTCTTATGAGCTCCAGAATCCGATACAGATCAGATTTTTTTAAATGTGACCTCAGTCTGAACAGCTAGGTCCCATTTATGACTTTTATATCATTGTATGGGGAAAAATGTCACATTTCAATCACTTCCCATTACACATTTAGGGGGAAAGCGGGAGGTTGCCCCTCTGAGAGGACCCAACACAGTTTCATTTGAAGTAGTCAAACAAACAACTCTCTAACATTTCCAACTTGGTAAAGAATGGCAAAAGAAGTTTTGCTTACGGAGAATGTCATTGTTTTCTTTTTATGATCTGCTTCAGCCACACATAGAAGAAGAACTAAAACTAATTTGGAAGCTACTGAGTGGCTAGACTAACTTTGTTGTAAGAACTGATGCCACCTCTTTATTTAAGGTTTATTTATTAAAACTCATCATGTTAATGCATTTTTAAAAAGAGAATAAGAAACACTTTAGAATGTTAGAATATCTTTAATTGTAGTATTTAAAAATACCCAGTTAAGTGACTGGACTTGTAATTCATCGACTGACCACTAGAGGAAGTGAGCAGGTTTACATTAACACCCATGTTAAAAAATAACCAATGTTACAGTGAAAAAACAACAACTTAACACCTGGGTTTTTGTTTCCTTTCGCTTGCTTTGTCCTTTATGACAACTCAAAGGGGGTGAACTTGTTATTATTTCTTTCTTTGGCTTATGTTAAACTTTAAAATTAACATAATAAAGGGCTGGGTTGAATACCAAGTGCTGAAGTTTCTTTCGCATCATATTTGATTCAACAAATAACCTCTAGTAGTCTGTTTTTGACTCGTTCATGTAATTTTTGTTTTCAATTAGAAAATCCCAGATTTAAAGAAATTCTGATCTTTTTAGTTGCTTTTTGTTGAAATCTCCCTGCACAACCATTTAGTGACCTGGCCTTCTGTGTGTGAGAAAAAATGCATAGCTCAGATTCGTTGTGGTGACTCTGCAGATTTGCAAATCGCACAAGACTCACACAAATAATAATTGATCTCTATCTGAATATTTCAATGTAATTATTCAATCCCCCAAAAACATCGGCTCCACTGAAGACACAGTGGAAATGAAACACTCAGCCATACACTTCCAAAAAAGAAAGTCTTGTCTTTGTTGAGTGTGTCCATCAGAGTGTGTGTTCCCTGGCGTCTCTGGCTGCTAATAGCTGCTGACAGCCGGGGGTCTCAGCCTGTCAGCCCTACCTGCAGGGGTCTGGCCCGAAGCCTCTTCCCTGAAAAAGCCCCCGCTCAGGCGTTACCCCTTCCCCCAGAACCCCAGCGAGGGTCAAGGTGTGTGTGAGCGGAAGAAAGAGGAAAAGAGAGAGTGTCAGATAGTAATGCTGCAGCAGTTGGCGTTTCGACTAATTATAACTGCATGTCAGATCTGTCAGTGTAATGGTGGTTCTGCACGCACTTGAGAAAGTCATAGAGCACTCCAGAACAACATTTCTGAGAATATGAGTGCTTATGTAACAGTAGCATGCTTTGGTATTGTACTAACAGTTGAATGTACAGGGTTTCAAAATGATGAGGCTGTCAATCATCTACATTACATCTCTCTTGAACGTTTTTTAATGTGATTTTTTGAGCTAATTTACACATCTGTTAGATGCTTTTTAGACTTTTAATGTCTAACTATTTACAACTGACATGTAATATCATCAGAACTATTTATAACTGACATTAAATAACTGATTATGTAATATTGAACTGAGCATATATTTACAATATTATCTAATTGATTAAATAAAAGCAGGACTGCTTTTCAGAATGAGAAAAAATAAAATTTTCATCAAGTGTGTAATTTCATGTTTACTCAAGCCATTTTGCTTCGGACTGTTTTTTGAACGAAGATTAGTACAAAGCAGGATTTACACTGAGACTGAAATGCGGATCTTTACCAACTCCAGAACAAGTAAGTGTAATGTTAAAATGTTAAATAAATTATTATCTTCCTAAATTATGACACGATAGCGATCCGAGAAAGTATACCAAACTTTTTTGGTGCCAATACTATTCAAAACTCTTATTTGAGATCAGTTGAGGATCCTGCTGCCCTGCATTCCTCATGAAGAAAAATGTCAATAGCATATTTTTTTGCCTTATTATTATCATTATTACTATTATTATTATTAAATAGTTCTCACATGCTTCCACAGAACCTGCATTATGAAGACATGACAAAAAGCTAAACACACCTCCATGCAGATGGGGATAAGGTGAGCGGCGTCATTAAGCACAGCATCCAAAACAGCTTATTTTTGCAGGAGGCAAAAACCACCGTGGCGCCACCAAAAACCAAAGGTGGCGCCACCGTGACACTTCCATTGTCATAAAATACTACTTAATGCAAGAACATAACTGCAAGCTTAAGCACCTTCAGATTTAAACATCTACATTTACATCTATGAATATTAGGGCAGAGCGTCACGGTGGCGCAGTGGGTAACACGGCCGTCTCACAGCAAGAAGGTCGCTGGTTCGATCCTCGGCTGGGTCGGTTGGCATTTCTGTGTGGAGTTTGCATGTTCTCTCCAGGTGCTCCGGTTTCCTCACAAGTCCAAAGACATGCGGTATAAGTGAATTGAGTAAAAACAATTGTCCATAGTGTTAAAGTGTGAATGACTGTGTGAATGTTTCCAAGCGCTGTGTTGCGGCTGGAAGGGCATCCGCCACATAAAACATATGCCAGAGAGTTGGTGGTTATTTCCGTGGTTCATACCCCGAAAGGGAAGAAAGCTGAGATGAATGAATGAATATTAGGGCATTTTTGTCCAAAGTGGCTTACAGAAGGGGAGAGACATTATACAATTTGTTACACAGTCGAAGTCTATCTCAGTTTGCTCATAATAGAAGTTGTATCAGCTGATCAACAAACCATAGCAGGAACAAAATAAAGACAGAGGAGTAAAAAAGGTTATTTATTTATTTATTTATTTATAGTAGGTGTTCCTGAAGAGAAGAGGTTTCAGTTGCTTTTTGAAAGCTGTTGGTGTTGCTGACACTAACACCATCACAAATGAACATGCCTTAATCCAAATAACTTTGATGTTTTCAAACCCTCCTCTTTCCTTTAGGCCCTCTCCTTTCAATTTCCTTGTCTCTAAAGCACAAAGGCTGAAATCCTGCAAGGCTAGCGGCTCAGGAGTCACTGAGTTCCCAGAGATGTTTGTGTTGCTCAGTCCAGGCACCTGTTAAACATTGCCTAGGACGGAGACATTCTATGAGGCTTTTCCTAGAAACCCAGCTCCCTCCAGTTCAGCTGAAGAGACACTTTTCTGTATGTATGAGAGCGTATGGACGCTGTGCGGCAGACAACAGGGAAGGGGGCGGATAATAGTAGCGCACTCCAGCCAATCAGGTAAAAGGGTGTGAGGCCAAACATGTGGCCCACAGTACAGGAAAACTCAAGAGAGCAAAAGAAACATACTGTACACACTGTACACGAAGACACTTACACAAAAACAGTAGCGGAGGTATCACAGCGTCCTCATAATACACAGAAAACCATAACTGTGGGCTCAAACACAGTCTACAGATGCTGGAAGGTGGATACATTTATCCTGCATACCTTACTTCACTTCAACGGTTTATTTTAAGATGAAACTTGACTGAATGCGAAAGGAGAATGGAAACTATGATAAAACACAGAAAAGCACCATTAAAACAATCACGCAGCTCTTTGATAGTTCTTCTCTTTGTCCAGAATTGTGTTATAATCCAATAAACATGTTTAGTCAGCACACTTTTATCTCTCATTTCACTGTAAATGATTTGACTGACTTTAAAGAAGTGATGGCTTTAAAGGTGGCAAACTTCTAAAAGGTTAGAATTCCTGAGTTGGATTTGTATTTACATTCATACGGTAGACAATATTAGACGTTCAGAATGTCAATTAGAGTTAAAATCTAGCAATGCTTGCAGCAGAGAAACTGGGTGGCGTTTCTAGTAAAGTGGGGAGGAGAAATTAATCAAGTGTGAGACTTGGAGATGTCCAATTGAAGAGTTAAATAGACATTTTAGGACAGAAGAGCTGAAAAAGGAGCAAAAAGTAGACTATGTCTATGTCTATTAGCCTATGAGGGTACTTTAGCATTTTGGTTTTGAGCTCCACTAGAAAATTTCAGTTTAAAACAAAAACTGCTCAATGCATTTTGCTCATTTTTTGTAATTTTTAATCAGAATGAAAATGCAGAGAGTGAGAAAGAAAGAGAGAGAGAGAGAGAGAGAGAGAGAGGGCGAGAAAGACAGACAGAGAGAGAGGAGGGAGAGAGAAGAGAGGGGGAGAGAGAGAAAGGGAGGGGGCGGAGAGTGAGAGAAAGAGAGATAGATGAGGGAAAGATAGGAGGGAGATAGAGGGGGGAGGAAAGGGAGAGAGGTGAAAGAGAGGACAGAGAGAAAGAAAGACAGAGAGAGAGAGAGAAGAGAGAGTGAAAGACAGAGAGAGAAAGAAAGAAAGAAAGAGGGAGAGAGCGAGTGAGAGAGAAGAGAGAGAGAGAGAGAGTCTTAATTTGGCCATCATTTTTGTTGACATTGGGAAGAAATCTTCATTTTACACAATTTTTTTTAAATGTTTTGAAAATTATCAAAAAACTCAACAATAATGAGTGGGCAGTTTATTACCCTTTTGTTATGTTCATGAAAAAAATGCAAAAATGTCTACTAACTTATCTGGCTGTAAAAACTGGCTGTCAGATAAATATTTTGTACTTCTTTTATAAATCTTTCATCAACCTCAGTACTGAACAAAAGTACCAATTATTTATGTATAACAAATGTATTCATAAATGATGTCACTAATTGTATACATGTCATTATTAACTGTATTTTTCACCATTATCATCGGGATCATGGACATGTGGAAGATAACTAAAATTGGCTTTCATCTATCTTAAGCTTTATACCGTATCAGATTTAACGTTTTCTCACTTGTAACAGAAAATTAAATTGAGTTCCTGAAAAAGCCGTCCAGTGTGTACAGAACAGTTGGTGAGGCTCCTATTAGATATTCACAAATAACGTTAATCATCAGATTAACATAGGTTCGGGAGGAATTTGGCTAATAATTGACTAATCATATGGTCACATCTACCCATATTATCTCCAGCATAAAAGAGTATGAGCTAACATCTACATCAGGCAAGCTATCCCTCCTTCCACCCCATCGCCACTCACTATCCACGTTTCACTTCTCATTTTGAGTAAGAAGGTCTACTCCTGGTTTAAACTGCGGTAATAGGTTGAAATCTAAGGGGGGAGTATTCTCCAAGCCCAGGTTGTTCAACGATGCCAGACTAACACTTGGACAATTAGCCTAGTACGCGTCTTCATTTCTCGCTAACCAGGCTTGTGACGCTAAGCAATTATAAGCAGAGCAAACTCTGGAACTATTTGTTCATTTTGCCAACTTAAAGTTAGTTGTTTATTTCAGGCATAGCAAGAGGTAGCTGTGCGGTGTTGGTTGGGAAGGTGGTTGATAGGGGGTTGTTAAAATACGTAGGTGACGGCCCAAATTCTATTCGTTGTATTTCAACTAGTGTTATTGCATAATCTTTTAATCTTCAAATTCTATTTTTGATGATCTTCTTAGCATGGATGGATGAACGGCTCTTGATGAAAAATATAAACTTTTTTTATTTTCAGAAAAATGAAGTGAGTTTTAGTCTCATTAGTGTTCATGAGATAAAAAAAACCCTTTAATTTGAGTAGAATGTGTCAGAAGATGAGTCTCACGGTGCTGAGGGTCCTCCCCTCACAAGAGCGCTGGCTTTTGAAAACTCATCTCTGACCTCGACGTAAGACAAGTGAAACAAGAAGAGATCTTAATGCTGGCCAGTTAGTGAAATAAAGAAACCTTAAGACAACTCACCATGACTAAGAAGCTCACTGAAATACAGAGAGCTTTGCAGAACGCTAATTTTTCTGAGCAGTTTCACAACTGCCGAGGGATATTTTTAGTTGGGTGTTCTGGTCATACACAATCAACTGTGAAGACACAGTCAGATCGAGTGAGATACTAGAACTGCAGCGAGATCATAGGAAGCCAAAATCTTTCAAGTCTTCTGGTAAAAAGGTGGAGCCTTAATTGGTGGATTCCTTGTGACCTTATGATTACGGCCAAACCTCCCTCAGAAATGTGAGATTCTTTTCAAATCACCTTTAGCTCCTCTTTTCATGACCTCATTGTGATCAAAGCTGGGCCACTTAGTTAAAAACATGCAGCAAAACTTAAGTTTGAGTGTCTTTTATTAGCTGAATTAAAGAGAGAGAGAGAGAGAGAAAGAGAGAGAGAGAGAGAGAGAGAGAGAAAGAGAGAGAGCGAGAGAGAGAGATGAGATAGGGGAGAGAGAGGGAGAAGAGAGAAAGAGGGGGGTGAAGAGAGTGAGAAGGAGAGAGAGAGGAAGAGAGAAGAGAGAGGGAGAAGGAGAAAGAGAAGACAGAGGAGAGATAAGATGGGGAAAGAGCTATGGTGCAGAGGGGGAAGAGAAAAAAGATAGAGGAGAGAGACTGAGGGGAACAGAGGAGAGAGGTAGTGAGTGAGGGAGAGGAAAGGGGGGAAAGAGAGATGAGAAAATAAAGAGAGAGATGAAAAAGAAAAAGGAGAGATAGGAGAGAGAGAGGAGAGAGAGTGAGAGAGGGGGAGAGGGAGAGGAGACAACAAGTGAGGCAGTGAGAGAGATAGTAAAGGGAGAGGGGGACTATATTATCAGGTGTAAAACTCATCAAATCCAGTTAATTTAACATGATGAAAATTCATTTCATTGTAAACTGTTATCCTTTTTAATAAAATGCTTTAGTTATTTAATCACATAATTTTCTCTTGGGTCTTTACAGACATGGTTCAAGCTCAGGAAGGAAATCGTGCAAATGAATAATTTAAAATGTAAAGGACTTTTTAAAACGAGAAGCGAATAAGGGGAAACACTTTCTTTTACTGTTAAATTCAGACGGGGGATCTTCCCTCAGAGTTTCCAGTGAGAAAGTGCAACGGAAGAAATACAGAGAAAACCTACAGATGACGCTCTTTTTAAATGTCCCTGAATAACTCCACTAAGTGGGCTTTTTATTCAATGGAAAGGAGAGAGAGAAGAGAGGAGACAGAAGAAAAATAGAGAGTAGAAAGAGAGAAGAGAAAGAGAGGGAGAGAAAGCGAAATAAACAAGTAAAATATTTAAAAGTTTAAAATCAACTTTATTGAACAAGTTCCAATGTTTAATTTGTATCCAAACATTTGTCATAAAAAATACATTAAAAGAATTATAATTTTCACCTGAAACCCTTCAGACCTCACCTTTTAAACTTTTCAAAGAAGAGTTTTTAAACAAATGTTCCACCCAAAAAATTTAGAGATTTACTGTAAAATGTAAAGCTTGATTATTTTGCATGGCACCACGTCATGAAGTTCTCCAGATAAACGGATAAAGGTTTTGGTTTGAGCGCCTCCGGTTCCGTTATGACTGATGTGTGTTTCCACAGTGCAGGCCTCTCAATGGGAGGATTTCCCCTGTTGTTCAAAGCTGCACTCATGACTCACTTTCCCTCCCATTCTCTCTCTCTCGCGCGCTCTCTTTCATTTTCTCCATTTTTATTCTGGGGCTTTTTAATGTTTTCAGGTAGAGAAACAACAAAGAGTGTTTTAAGAATGAAATGGTTGTGAAAGTGTAATTCTGTCCACTCTGCAAGAACCTAAAGTCTCTCATGCAGCAGCTCTCTGAAACGTAATGGTAACGCTTCAACCCATGAAGGACCTTTTTAATGTTTTTTTAAAACAGACAATACGTTTTGGTGAAAGGGACAATGTTTTACAATGTTTTCCTACTTTAAACAGACTTCTCTCTGTCGAGAAGAGAAAGAGAGAGAAAGAAAGAGAAGGAGAACATACATACAGTGATACCTCAAGATACGAAATAATCCGTTCTGGAGAGGACTTCGTATTCTGATTTTTTCATATGTCAAAGCAAGTATTACATGTAAAATTCCAAGCCACAAAGAAACAACACTAAAAACTGAAAATAACATGGAAATCCAGATAAACGTAAAGTAGGATACTTCAATCCATTACACATTACAAATCTAATAAGTAGTAATGAAACAATAAAAAACAGAATAAATAAGTAAAAAATTATAACTTTTACCTTTCGAGTGAGGCGATGTGGCAAAGTGTCGGAGGAGGAGGTAAAAGAGGAAGAGAGCCATGGCTATAAAAAATATTAAGACACCAACACGAAACCAAAAGCGTATGTGAAGAGAACGAGAGCTTTTACGGGAAGACGTCATGGGGCATCAGGCAACCAATAGGAGAGGAGGATACTATGCAGGAACACACAGCATCAGAGCTGGAACTGACCAATAGGAGAGCAGGATACTACACACAAACACACAGCAATGTTGTGTTCTCGTGCGTGTTTTTCATAGCTTGACATTTTTTGTAACATTAAACAAAATATTCTTTGCGTGGTTTTTCTTGAATTTTCCGAAAACGTGAAGGCACAAAAAAAATTTCCGTAACATGGCATCTCAAGGTAGCCCTATATATATATACACATCACCAGATATCGGATATCATGATTTGTTATTATTATTATAATTATAACAATAATATTATTAATAATAATAATAATAATAATAATAATAATAACAATAATAATAATAATAATAATTATTATTATTATTATTATTATCATCTTCATGTCGGCTTTCTTCCCTTTCGGGGTCGCCACCAGCGGAATGAACCGCAACTCTCTGGCATATGTTTTACGCGGCGGATGCCCTTCCAGCCGCAACCCATCGCTGGGAATTCTTCTTCTTCTTCTTCTTATTATTATTATTATTATTATTAACTTAAATACAATATAAGAATACTGTTCTGAGACCTACAAAATTCTGAAAGAAATGGAGGTAAAACCAATTAAATTTATCTGTTTTTTTTCACATCTACCTTTATGAGATTAACCCCTATAAGCTTCTTTGCAGTTGGAGGCAAGCATGTTGAGAATTGGAGACTGTATTTCTCAATACCTCCGGTTTGTTTCTACACCTGCAGAGATCAGAGGAGCATGATAAGATAGATCTTCAGGATCAGGAATGTGACAAGATACAGAAGAGTTCGCCTATGGGGGATTATTTCATGGAATGCATGCAAATAAAAGTGATGGTGTTGCAAAATAAGTCCTAGTCGAGAGAAGACTCTGTTCTGACACAATCAGCTTTGCCTCAGGTATCCTCAGAGTTATCATTAGAGATCTCTTTAAAACCGTCTGTTTGACAGAAATAAGATATGACATTTTTGTGAGGATTGCTTTAAGATTTTACTTTAAAATACAGGTTCAAAAGCTTCATGTGACCTGTGAACTGAGTCGAACGGCTTTATCTCTCGACTTGTAATAGGAAGTGACTGAGCTGCAGTTACTCGCCTGGCCACTTGAGGCTGACTACAGAAGTGAGCAGGTTCTCATTCACTCCCATGTTAAAACTGACCTTTTTCTGCAGGTCAAATAATTTACTGCGGTGGTAAAACTGTATGAAAATACATACTGTATGATTTGTTTGAATGCAAGCTTCTTTTTGTACATACATTTTTTCTATTAAGTATATTTTAATATTTAATAAAGTAAAAATAAGGAAATAAACACAGGAGGCTGAAAAAATGCATTTCAAAGAGAGTGTTTTGTACCTGAACTAATCCTAAATCAATAACATGACTTAAAAAGCACTTTAAGGAGGGTGTAGTGGTAAAAGTACTAGTCCTACTGGGACAAATTTTCTAGAATGTCTATTTTTGTAAAACTCAAATAAAAATTACAGTGAAGGAGGATGTCCTAAAAGAGCAATGTATCACAAATGAACAGAAAAACTACTTTATAACTCTTTTAGTGGCATCTACACATGTGTATCGTTACCTAAACACACACAGCCTACGCTTCACCAAATTAAAGGGACACAATTCTTACAAAATAATGGGGCAAAGTTCAGTAGTACTCAATGACAGTGCTAAGCCGAGATTGGTTTACATTCCCTGCTGATTGATACACTTGTGTGTGTCTGTCAGAGTGTGTGTTTACTTGCCGGCTGACGTATCCCTGTGATTTCAAGGCCAGATGACTTTCTGTGAAGAGTGCAAATAGGAGACTTGAAATGGCTCCGTGTCAGTGGTTTTGTCGTGAACTGAGCTGATCAGGTCATAGTTTGAATGCCAGCTTGATAAAAAAAACACAGAGCAGGGTAAAGATAGAACTCATCTGGAATCTGTTTTATAGCCTCTGGGTTCAATTCAGAGAAGCAGAGTTTCTCTGTACTCCCCGCTAGGCACTCGGAACTTTATCACTGAAGTTATTGAGAACGAGTCCTCAATCGACTTTGCTTTTTGCATCTGGATTCATGTTTTTCATTGTAGGCTCTCGTGGTTCCTCGAATGCTGGGTGCAGTTTCAATTACCAGGAAAGGGGTTCCCCCATGGTCCACACTTGGGAAACTAATTTCTCTGATAGTTAAAGAAACGTATGCATCCGTCAGTAAAGCATGTTACAACTTGTCGCATTTTCCTGCATAAATTCTGCATTGTTTTGTCCATGAGAACAGACTTTAATACTTATCACATCATCGGTTTAATTAAAGCTAACAATTTTCAAAATTTGCTTTGGTGAAAAAAAAGATGAACTACTGTTAACATAAAGCTGTGTTCGCAACAAGAATTGCAGTTGAATCGCAGGCAAAAAACCCGGACAACTATATCTGCTTTCCTGTTTTCCCTCACATGACTACTCTAGGAAGCTCCTGATTAGTTGAGATGGCCACGAAGAACTGTAAATACTCAACTAATATTCAAATATGTGAAATCTCCACAACAAAATAAAGCATTACTCACACAGCAGTGATTAGAATCAGCGAATTGTATGAAGAATTATAAGATGCTGAAACAGCACAGCGATTAAAGTAGAGTTAAAAATTGGAAGTCAAAAATAAAAGGAAAACCCTTTTTTCACAATTACAAACTGACATGCACTAAAAAAAAGCATTCAATGATTTTCAACGCACATACATTCCTTACAATCGAAAAAGCTTAGGTTTCATGACCCTTTTATATGGATTGAACTGCAAAGTGGAATATTTCTCTATCTAGTACTTTCGGGGTTCCCATGTCCATATTTGATAAAGTCAGAAAGAGTGTATCTTTTGCTCTGTCGTGCTTTCATGGTTTTCTGCATGTATTTTTCCTACCTAAGTTTCAAAGCTCATCACATCCACAATTATTGAGCTAGAAAGGAAATCCAGATTCATTTTTAAAAAGGCACCTTTTTTTCAGTTTTATACAATAAAGCTGAAAGCTTTTAAATTCACTCTATGCATTATGTGAGCCAAAGAGAAGTTAAAATATATATTTTTAAATTTAACAGTGAATAACTCCTGTTTACTGAACTTGCAATAAGGTTTTCCTGATTTGATTATTTCAACAAAAAAAACAAAACAAAAAAAAAAGAAAACAACCGTCATTGACCCTTACTGATGCAAAACATATGTAACTGGAGACAAAACAAACAAACAAACAAACAAAAATCAGTTAACGATTTCTGATTCCTTGTTCTCCAGAAACAAAATCTCTTTAAATAAATGCTGCCTTTTATTTTTGCTTTGCTCTAAATCCTTGCAATCAATTAACTTTGAAATTGTTTTACATACTTTGATCTAAACTTGATTTTTATGAGTGCATACCTTAACATAAGCATGCTTCGTAAAACAGAAGATAGTTTCAAATATTACAAAATATGGCTACAACCATGAGTGCAAAAACGCTATTAACACGTTTTATGGCTGTACTCTAAAACCTTTTGCTATTCATGATTCTGGGTTGATGATCTCAGGGGGATGACTTTTAGAGGGATTACTTTCTCTGACGACATTGAGAAGAGCTTCAAATACTCTCATTTAGTGTAAGATCATTTAGAATATTTCACATACTCCAGTTTAGACTGTCACATGCTGTAATCGGAGCATATATTCAGCAGTTTCTCAAAACTCATTTTGGCGCATCATACATCAACGTTCATTTGATGATTGATCAACTTGCAGATATTCTTAACCAAAATTATTTGTTAATATAATTTTTTGAGACTAAGAGGTGTTGTTAAAAGTGATTTTTTTGGCACTATGGGGGTGAAAATGAGATGGGAAAATATCAGTAGTAAATAAAGTGAAGAATGTCAAATTCTGGAACAATGTATTCATTTAAAATACTATTGTTTTTGTAAAAGTAGTATACTTAAAAAGGAGTATATTCAGAATGCAGAAGTTTTAAGCTTTCAAAAGACACAAAACGTTGCTTCATAACTATAACACAGCATCTAAAAGTGAAAGTGATAATGTGAGGATGTTTGCAGAGCCCATAACAATATGTTGGATTATAAACTTTTTTATCACATTCTAAAACCTCTTCCAAACCTTGACTATTTGTCTACTAGTTAACATTCTCTGGTTTCATTGGACAATCTAAATCAGAACCAAATTCCACAAAATCAGGCTGTTATTAAGTAAAACAGATTTCAGACGTTACGTGTAGCAGGCACGTGTTTGAGCTGTCAGGAAGAGCATGTGCATGAGATTTGTGGGAAAATGGCCTGTGACAGAAGCATGAAATGGACTGAGTGACAGTCGACAGCTGAAGGACGTGAAAAAAGACAAAAGGACAGTATATATACGTCCCTAAGTGTGTAAGGGGAGAGTGTGTTCTGGCATCTGTGTCTGCTGTGGGGTAAAGCGGTGCGCATTCCAGGGACGCAGTTGTGTTTGGTGTGATTTATAGTTGGTAAACGACATAATTACAGAAGGTCCTGGAAAAGGTTTTTTACGTCTGGTCTGTAGAGGAACACTGATCTTTGCCTTGATGATGGGGTCGGAGAGACGTTTTATATACAGAACATCAAACTCTCAAGGTTTGGCTACAGCAGTTAGTATGCAAATTCTTCTTAAAGGGACAGTTCGGAGGGGCAGAAAATAGAGACGGAAAAACACCCCCCTGGCCCACACTTGGATGCTTCAAATGGAATCCTGATTCAATGACAGAAACCTAGAGAGGGTTTCTGCAGGTTTCTTAAGCTCCAATTTAAGATGTGTCAAGATATTTTTAAGATGGTTAAAAATCTAATTGAAGACCTCTATCATAACATCAAAAACACAGACAAAATCTTTTTGCATAATAAATAGTAAGCTTCTAATACATAGTTTGTAAACCTAACCATCACTTGTCTGTTTTTGAGGAAACTCTATCAACCCTAACTATGCCTTTTACAAAGCTAAAAATGTATGCAAATTTTCGCAATCTCTGGCAACTCTTACAATTTACATTTTGATGATTTAGGGTTCTTCACAAGTGTTTTCTTGAAAAACTCTGGTAACCCTAACTATAATTTTTTAGTGCATATTAGCCTTTTCTCAAACTATGGCACAGTTAAGCATCACTTTTTTTTGCCCTACGCGAATTCTTTTTAAAAAGGAGTGTTTTTAAAAATTCCAAAAGTTTTCTCAAAGCATTTATGTAAGTATTTTATGATTCTCTGGCAAATCTATCACTTTTATTTTTGTGATTTTGAGTGTACATGAGCCTTTTCTCAAACTATGGCACCATTAAATGTCAATTTATATATTTTTGAAAAGATTTATGCACATTTTCTCAGACTATGGAAACCCTAACCATAATCCCCCCCCCCTTTTTTAAAGCATTTAGAAGCATTTTCTCAGTCTCAGACAACCCCAAGCAAAAACATATCAGATGAGATGGACATCAGAAAAATAAGCTGTGAAGAGCTGTGAAAAATTATTTAAGAACAGTGAATTTAAGACTTTTAAAGGCCTTACATTTGGGCTTTAAATTTTTTTTCCTATTTAAGACCCTGCTGAAACCCTGAATGTATTTTATGTAAATAATCATGGTAGGCCAACAATGCCAGTGACGCCAGGCCTGTTTTCAGTCCCGAGGCAGGCCGGCCTGCCAGCGAACGATCCCTACCAACCACAGATTTTACAACACAACATCAGAGATAATCAAGCATCTTTGTAGCTTATCACAATCATTAACAGCAAACCGTCAATAACAGTTTTCAATCAAAGCTCTTATGTGTTAGAGAAAAGAACTCAATGGAGAGCTCTCAAAAACCCACGACCCAAGTTTCATCACAAACTCAAAAGGCTGACTCAGCTTATCTCAGTCTCGATGCAATCAGTGTGGTCCTCAATCAGGGTTTACCAACAGTTTATCAGCGACTGCCAACTGAGAGACGTCAGGAATCTGAAGTTCACTGAACCCTCTTTGTGCAGTAATAAGGATCCATTAGCAAGTAACCCGACACTGTTCCTGGATCAGAGGCAGCAGATGCTCGCGTCTTTACACGGCTGTTAACAGCAGCGGTAATTTGCACTCTCAGCATTGAATGAGATTAAGAAGAGCTGAAAACGAATAAATCAGCACACATGAAAAGCTAGGTAAAAACAACATATGTTCTGTTTAAGTTGCTGATTACCATTCATAGGTTTTGACCAAGAATTCTGAGCTAAGAATGACGTTTGATCGGTGGAGAACAGCATGGCTATGACTCTGTACAGTTTAATCTGCTTTCCGAATAAAATTTACACAGGAAAAGATGTTACACTTTCTCTTGCATTCAGGATGGTTTTCTGGCTGTGGTAAAGACTTTGCTGACATATCAGGCAGAATAACATTCAAATAAAAAATTTTTTTTTTGTCAAATGCAATCAGGTTTTAACTGATTCTTGTTTGCAGGGCCGGAGAAGAGAGGAGGGACAAGGAATGCAAGGGTAGGAATGCAGTATTTAATAGCTGTGTTAGATCACAGTTTCTGCAGGTTTTATAAGGTCAACCTTAAGAATGTTAAGAATCTAATTTAAAACCTATATTATAACATCAAAAGCATCTACCATACATTTTTGCATAATAAACAATACGCTTCAAAAATATGGTTTGAAACCCTAACCATTACTTATCTTTTTGAGGGTTTAAAAATGTTTTTTTAAACTCTGGCAACTGGAATTGCCATTTTTACACTTTTTAACCTTTACAAGCCTTCTGTCAATATCTGGCAACTCTAACAATCACTCTTTTGATTTTGAATGTAATGAGCATTTTCCCAAACTCTGGAAACCCTAACCATCACTTTAAATTTTTTTTCACATTTTTCAGTTTTATGTCAATATCTGGCAACCCTAACATTCACTTCATTGATTTTGAGTGTATATGAGCAATTTCTCAAATTCTGGCAACCCTAATCAAGACTTTTTAGGCTTTGAGCATTTAGAAACATTTTCTCATTCTCTGGCAACCCCAAGCATCAACAAAAACACACATCAGATGAGTTTTACATGGACATCATAAAATAAAAGCTGTGACAAATGATTTGACACCTAGAACAGTGAATTTAGGAGTATTAAGGCCTAAAATTTGGGTTTTAAAATGTAAGACTTTCCGTATCGAGAATGGCCACTGATGGGAAGCATTTTTACTTACTTAATAAGTCATCACCTAACCTGCTGATTAATCATTGTTTGATCAGTGCCTGCAGTGGTCTTTGGCTTTGGCAGGGGACACCCTCCACAGCAGTTAATCAAGGGCTGGATTTCCTCACCATTTACACCAACTGAGGGTGATTTGAGATCTATACACACCTCTGTCTTTGTTGCATGCAACTCTGATATCATTTAAACACAAGTTTATTTGATATGAGGACAATGCTGAAGAACATTTTAGATGCTCAACATACATCCCATATTTACAGCTTCAGTCCCTGTTTAGGCTTTTAAGAGCGAAGCAAACTTTCTGAATGCTTTATAAACAGAATAAAGCAAAAAATATATGTATTTTCCAGATTCTTTTCCCAAGAGCAACTGCATCCACAATTAAAAAACCACAAAACACTTCAGTTTGTTCATTAGACAAGCACACCTATAACCTTAGATTAAGGAACAGAAGAAATGCAAATGTTGAAGTGTTTTCGCTCGGTTTCGTTCGTGTTTATTGAACGGTTTTGGAGAGCCAGATAACTCATTGGCTGGTATCCTTTCAAAGGTTGTTAAGGAATCCTCTCAAGTGAGCGGTGACCTCCCCCTGTTGGAGAATCGTGTGCTGGGTTAGGAGACTCAGGGGTGGGTCACAAGGAGAGGTCACTGAGACGAGAGCCAGACAGATGCTTCTGAGCTTTGAACTCATTTCCAAAGAGTGCGGTGATGTATTTATCTACTGTAGCTCACACGATCCATCTTTCACTCCACACACGGAGAGTTCACCTTGATGAAGTGGCCAGATTACATGAATCAAACTCTTATCTTAATGGGGTGTTAGGAGATCTCTGAAGGTAAATGTTGTCACCTTGTGTTTTCTCTCTGTTTGCGTCAGCAGAGAAGTGCTTTTGTATCAGGACAAATAAGATTTAAGATTTAAGTTTATTCCGTGCTCGACAAACCATTGATGGAAGTTTAGAAACGGTTAGGGAATCCCAGTTTTAATTGATGAAATCAATAACATTATGCAATGTGATGCTGTTTCCATGAGACAGCAGATTGAACTATTTTAAACATGTCCAGGGACAAGGTGTTTGGACAGAAATGTGTTTAAACTCATCAAATAAGTTTCAGTGAGGAGGACACATTAAAGTGAAGCTGTATAAACTCAAATTCCTCACACTACTTCCAGTCTGCTTACTGTTTTATCAGAAAAAAAGAAAAAAGCCTACTAAAAATAAACAAATAGCTAAATAAACCAATAAAATGAGAGCATTTAACAAGCAAGTGCTTGCAAAGCCTTTGAATACGTATATATTATATAATATATTAAATACTGTATATACTGTATACTATACCTTGACAAAAATGTTTTATTATTTTATTTTAATATATGTTTATATTTAGAGCAAATTAATCCGAATAGGTTTCATTTATAGTCAACAGCATTCTCGAGCTAATATTTGTAGCTATGTAGTATAGTATGTCAGTTTAATCAGAGCTCCGATAAACTTAATAAATTAATCTTAAACAATTGTTTTAATCATTGAATGCAATGTAAAGGTTTGTTATGTCATTGACAAATAATATTAAATAAAACAAAGTAGTATAAACTAATAGAACATTTTTTATGTAAAACTGTCAGTTTCCATGAGCAAAAAAGCTTGACTTAACCCACCAAATCCCAAGGTGATAGAGGAGTCAGCAGAAATTCAAGTGTTGTGTAAAGCTCCTTATATAGCTCTATCATTGATATTTTAAGTGCTCATATTTGTCTATTAGCACTGTATACTAATTCACTTTGAATTAGTACACTCCCGAAGTGCAATAATAAATAAACCCACGGAGGCATGGATAGAAATAAGGGCCTCTGAAAGAAATAAAAATGGGCCCCATGCTGCCCCAAAAACATTGCTCAGGGAGTTTCTTAAAAACAATAGTTAAGTAGGCTATAATGAACTGTCACATTTGTCTGGTTTTATCTGTACTATCTGCCTAGATGGACAAAAATGTTTTTGAAACAATTACTCACACAATTTCACAAGGTGGACAGTTTTTAGGTTGGTTTGGAAATTTCAGGTTAAATTTCAACTCAACTTTATTTGATACATATGGTTTAGATAATCAAGTCATCTTAAGTATTAGGACTTTTTGTTTACATAATCTCCTTAACTCATCTTTAGTCTCACAGAGCGAGTGCTAGAGCATCGGATAAAAGCTATCACAGGAGATATATATCAGCAACCATATGAGGGGAGCTTTGCGGCAGGGAAGGGCATCCGCTGCGTAAAACATATGCCAGAGAGTTGGCGGTTCATTCCGCTGTGGCGACCCCGAAAGGGAATAAAAACGACATGAAGATGAATGAATGAATAAATGAGGGGAGCTATCGTGCTGGGTAACTAAAAATATGTATAAAATAAATAAAAAAACTGGACGCAAACTGGAGTGAGTAGTGAGTGGGGAGGATCTATAGAAAAAATCTTTTATTAATCTAAAAATAAATCAAATATTCATTACATTAAATCAATAAATGAATGCCTGTACATTTGAAATTACTTCCAACTCTGGTATATGGTTATATATTAGTAGTCTTCAGGGTCCCACTTGACTGCTGGGCCCACTGAATCAACACCACCCGCCCTTACAGGTACCCCTCTACACCTTAGCCAATGAGGTAAGAACATCTATGTATTAATTAAGGATGACCAGTATAATTTTTTTTGATTTAACAAACATCACAGAAACAGAAGAGATGACTCAGAGCTGCTTGAAAAAAAAAAGATTTTACTAGAGTATAAAAATTAATGCAACTTTTACTCAAATACAACATCAGTGTAAAATAGAACACTATAATCCCTTTAGCTAATCGCACATGCAATGATTTCTTGTTTGTTTACCATCTGAAAACTGCACTAAAGTAAGAGCTCCTCCAGCTGGATCAACTGCTCTCCTTCCTGTTCCCTTTGCACCCAATTCCTAAAAATGCAATCTGTTGAGAAGATGCTAAGATAGTATTTCACTAGTTTTTGAAAGGTTGCCAGTGCGTGTCTAATGATAGCATTTTCAAATATCTGGAGTCTGTCGTCATCAGCACAGTCTCCACAGCCCCGTGTCAGATTCGAGAGTATGCATGTTTTGGCCACTGAATAACTTTCCATCAGCAGATATCAGTTTGTCGCATTAAGTGTGTTTGCAGTGATGAACTGTCACCTTGTTTCCTGCGGAGAAGCTCCTGTCCAAACAAAAGCCTGTTAGAGCTGATCATCTGGACAAACGCTCGAGTGCGTCACCTTTCCAAGCACTGTAAAGAGAAAGCAGTGAGAGTGATGGAAACAGGCTTCACGGATGAGTCTTGAATGAAGATGCTCTGATCACTTTCACATATGCTCGGAGTGAAGCTTACAGTCCAATTTAAAATATACAAATGTGTTTTTTGTAATTTTGTTGGGATTATCTCCTTTATACTGAACAGTGTGATGTATTTGATTAAATAGATTCATTCAAGTGCTTTTAAAGATCCGTCTTAGTAAATGATACTATTCAGGAATGGACAATTAATGCAGTGATGATCACTGAGAAAAATAAGGCTTTAATATTAAACACGCCTCCACAGCTAACAAATGTGGCCAATAAAATAAGTATAGGGCTGCTGTGGTGCGCCTGTCTCAGACATTTTTCAAATCTAATTAATATAAAGTTTGACTCATTTAAAGTCAAATAGGAAGAAGTGTTGAAAATGTTAGTGTTGTTTATTTATTTGATAGTTTTCAATCCTTAAAACCTCAATGTTTTTACTTCAAAATGTTTTAAATGTTTGGAAAGAAAGTTCAAAATGGTTTTGAAGTAAAAATTGGTTGATTGATCGATACATTGTACATTACTCTGCATACTATATCTACCACTCTTATAAAATATCGTTTTAGTAAAAAAAGACTTCTTTTGCTCAGACCAAGCTCTTTGCTTTTTTTTTTTAATCTTTGCTCATGTACTGGTTGCTTTAATTTCATGATATGTCAAGTATGTGTAACCCTATACTTTCAAATTAAATTTGCTTTTTATTGTGTACTATGGACACAGCCGACCGGTACCGGCAGGCCAAGCGCGCAGCAGCCAATGCTGTGTTAGAGGCAAAAACTCGGACCTGGGAGGAGTTCGGGGAGGCCATGGAGGAAGACTATCGGTCGTCCTCAAAGAAATTCTGGCAAACTGTCCGGCGCCTCAGGAGGGGAAAGCAGTGCCCCACCAACACTGTTTACAGTGGAGGTGGAGAGCTGTTGACCTCGACCAGGGATGTGGTCGGGCGGTGGAAGGAATACTTTGAGGGTCTTCTCAATCCCACTGTCACGTCCTCTGTCGAGGAGGCAGAGGCTGGGGTAGTTGAGGTGGATTCGTCTATCACCCAAGCCGAAGTTACTGAGGTGGTTGGTAAGCTCCTCAATGGCAAGGCACCGGGGGTGGATGAGATCCGCCCTGAGTACCTCAGGTGCCTAGATGCTGTGGGACTGTCCTGGCTGACACGTCTCTGCAGCATCGCGTGGCGGTCAGGGACAGTACCTCTGGAATGGCAGACCGGAGTGGTGGTCCCTCTTTTCAAGAAGGGGGACCGGAGGATGTGTTCCAACTACCGGGGGATCACACTCCTCAGCCTCCCGGGGAAAGTCTATGCCAGGGTACTGGAGAGGAGAGTTCGGCCGATAGTCAAACCTCGGATGCAGGAGGAACAATGCGGGTTTCGACCTGGTCGTGGAACACTGGACCAGCTCTATACCCTCTGCAGGGTCCTCGAGGGGTCATGGGAGTTCGCCCAACCAGTCCACATGTGCTTTGTGGATTTGGAGAAGGCGTTCGACCGTGTCCCTCGTGGTGTCCTGTGGGAGGTGCTCTGGGAGTATGGGGTCCGGGGCACTCTGCTAAGGGCTGTCCGGTCCCTGTACAACCAGAGCAGGAGCTTGGTCCGCATTGCCGGCACAAAGTCAGACCTGTTCCCAGTGCGCGTTGGCCTCCGGCAGAGCTGCCCTTTATCACCAGTTCTGTTCATAGTTTTTATGGACAGAATCTCAAGGCGCAGCCGGGGGCCGGAGGGGGTCCGGTTCGGGGACCTCAGGATTTCATCGCTGCTGTTTGCGGATGATGTTGTCCTGTTGGCTTCTTCGGGCCTGGACCTGCAGCGTGCGTTGGGGCGGTTTGCAGCCGAGTGTGAAGCGGCTGGGATGAGGATCAGCACCTCCAAGTCTGAGGCCATGGTTCTCGACCGGAAAAAGGTGGCCTGCCCTCTCCAGGTTAGTGGAGTGCTCCTGCCTCAGGTGGAGGAGTTCAAGTATCTCGGGGTCCTGTTCACGAGTGAGGGGAGGATGGAGCGCGAGATCGACAGGCGGATCGGTGCAGCATTTGCAGTGATGCGGTCGCGGTATCGGTCTGTTGTGGTGAAAAGGGAGCTGAGCCGAAAGGCGAAGCTCTCGATTTACCGGTCGATCTAGTCCCTACTCTCACCTATGGTCATGAGCTCTGGGTCATGACCGAAAGGACAAGATCCCGGATACAAGCGGCCGAAATGAGCTTCCTCCGCCGGGTGGCTGGGCGCTCCCTTAGAGATAGGGTGAGAAGCTCCGTCACCCGGGGGG
This sequence comes from Danionella dracula, assembly GCA_900490495.1. NCBI lineage: Eukaryota > Metazoa > Chordata > Actinopteri > Cypriniformes > Danionidae > Danionella > Danionella dracula. The sequence goes on along the minus strand of UELW01000345.1, from coordinate 3,841,764 downwards.
AGCTCGGAGTAGAGCCTCTGCTCCTCCACATCGAGAGGAATCAGCTGAGGTGGCTTGGGCATCTGTTCCAGATGCCTCCTGGACGCCTCCCAGGGGAGGTGTTCCGGGCATGTCCCACTGGGAGGAGGCCCCGGGGAAGACCCAGGACGCGCTGGAGGGACTATGTCTCCCAGCTGGCCTGGGAACGCCTCGGGATCCCTCCCGGGGAGTTGGAAGAAGTGTCTGTGGAGAGGGAAGTCTGGGCATCCCTGCTTAGACTGCTGCCCCTGCGACCCGGCCCCGGATAAGCGGGAGAAGATGGGTGGATGGATGGACTATGGATTTAAAAAAAAGTATCTGCATTGTACATTCAATAATGTGGGCAGTTATTTCTAAAAAAACTAATGAGATGATTATGATTTAAAAAGCAGATAGTGTTCTATTAGTTTCGCATAGCCAGACTTCAGGGAATGTCTGGAAGTTTTGGCAGATTTTATTGGTCAAGACCCATCCATTAGGCAATTTGACTGACATGACAACCAACCAATCCCATGTCGTTTCACATAGTCAGGTTTCAAGGTGCGAAATTTTATCATAACAACTGCCCGACACCCTTTTCACAATTTAGCGAATCCAATGTTTAGTTGTTCTTCACAATCACACATTTTCAATGCAAATGCTGGATATTCAACGTTCTCGATCGTATGACTCAACATTGTTTCCAGGCAGAGCAAAAATAAAAACTCACTACTACCGTTAATCCGGTTTCCGGTAGCCAATCAACCAATTAAACAATGACTTCAGTTTTCTTGAAGTCTTTCCAACTTTCCATACCAAACATTTAGCTAGTGTGATGTCTGAGGCTGAAAGTAGCGGTATATTGACAACACCATTAAAAACAAGAGTTAAACTGGTGTTAATAAACTGCAGTAAAGTTGACCAATTTAAATAGAATTGGGTGATCATGTTACATAATTTAAGTATCACTCAAATGTATCTAGCTATCTCGCCGAAAGAGTACAACCCCATAAACTCTCTCTGCCAACGACTTGATGAGACTAAAAACTGAATGCAAACAACTTTCTTCAATTAAACAAGAACAAAACTAAAGTCATTGCATTCGGAAGCAAAAGCAAGGTTGTTAAGCTTAACACTTATCTTACTGCCAAGGGCATAATAACTACAAATCAGGTCAGAAATCTTTGGGTAATTATGGACTCTGACCTGAGTTTTAATAGCAGTGTTAAGGAATGAAACGTTACAAGAATTAGATGCTTTGTTTCCAGACAAGAATTAGAGAAACTGATTGATGCTTTCATCTCCAGCAGGCTGGGCTGCTGTAACGCTCTTCTCACCGTTCTTCTCCAAAAAGACCATTAAAACAGCTGCAGCTTGTTCAGAATGCAGCGGCTGGAATTCTAACCAAAACTAGAAAGTCAGAACACATTTTTCCAGTTCTTAAGTCTCTACACTGGCTGCCACTCTACTTCAGAATAGATTTTAAAGTTCTGCTGCTCGTATATAAGTCCAAACATAACTTAGCACCTAAATAGCTAACAGACACGATCAGTTAATACACACCAAACAGGGAGCTGAGATCCCTCGGGTCAAATAAATTAGATCTACCCCGGGTTAATTCCACACAGGGTAAATACTCCTTTAGTTACCATACAGTCCACAGATGCAACCATCTTCCAAAGGAGATCAAGGGTGCTAAGACTTTAGTCATGTTTAAATCCAGGCTAAAGACTCACCTGTTAAGTTGCGCTTTTGTCGACTGAGCACCAAAGTCCAAACAAGTATTTTATCTCTGCATTTCTATCTCTTAATCTAGATATTAATTTTCAGTTTTTAGTATGACTTGTTTTTTTGCTTGATTTTATTAAATGTACTTTCTTTTTATTCAACGTTTCCAATGCAAAGCACTTTGAATTACCCTGTGTACAAAATGTGCTATACAAATAAACTTGCTTTGCCTTGCACATGGTTTGTTAAAAAATTTTAGTGGCTGTTGACCATGTAGAAGAGATCCTTTGAAAATGTCAATAGATTTAGATTTATGGAATAAAGCTATGAATCTGCATCTGTTTCCGCTCTTAAAGAATAGATAATTTTTTGAAAAAAAAAAAATACTTTACTAGATCAATGTCTTCACATCGATAAATATGATTAACTATTAGAAATAAAATATAATTTAAGAAAAACAGCGCAAATTTTGTAACTTTTTATATACTGTCAATCTAATGCTACATTACCGTTCAGACTGCAGCCCAAAGTGAAACAAATAAATACATGACTAAATATTTTCAAGACATTCTGAACAGGGTTCAACACCATTTTTTCTTTTTTTTTTGCATCCGAGCCAGTTTCAGTAATGAGTTTAGAGATCCAATGGATAGGAAGAGAGTCAAAAATAGCATACAAATAATAATAAAATCTAAGACAGAGGCTAAGGCTAGCATGAAGAGCTTCAAGAGGGAGGGACCAAGTATAGATCCTTGGGGCACCCCTGAATTTAGAGATTCAATGGAGAGGAAGAGTATCAAAAATAACATACAAATATGAATAGAATCTTGCCTTGAATACCATCACATGCTTTTAGCTGAGACAATAAAACATTGTAACCAAGAATAAGCTAAGATCTAAAAAAATCAAATCTTCCTGGTAGCTATAGATATTTTTCTTACAATTTATGCTGTGCTTTTCCAACCATGGATTTCCAATTTTCCCAGCACTAAAAGATAAAACACACAAATTCTTGACTTAAGTTGCAAAATTAAAACTACTCAAGAAACCTTTATACTCAACTAATGTGGAGGAGAGGAGCTCAGTGTATCAAAAATACACCTTTCCAGGTGATTAAACAGAAATACGGTTTCTTATTAAAAATAAGCTTTTGTGCACAACCACACTTTAACTCTTTACATTACAATGTATCATTAATATTTCCTTTGGCTTTGTATTCAGAGTTCAATCATGTGCTTTTACTTAGGTTACTGGTAACCAACACATACTTTGTGCTTCTCATGAAGAGCAGAGGAGGCTCTGTGTACTTTTCCAGCCCTTCACTCCCACAGATTCCTCATTGCTCTGTGTTCCCCTCACATCTGAAAAGCCTGAATCCCAGATAAAATTAATCAAAAGGATAAAAACATAGCGTGGAAATCTCCTAGAGTAAGTCACAATATGTCAGCTGACACAACTTCACTTATAACACACATCTAACTCAATTTAAAGCAATAAACATGTCGAAATTCAATATGAATGCTAGTATTTAAAACAAAAGCAGGCGAAAAGTCCCTGGAATTACCGAATATGATTTAACTCTTACGAGAGTGTGTTAGCTAAAACAAGATGTATGGCTACGTTTATAGTGATGCTTGCTGCATAAAAATAGGTGGAGTTCTGGTTGAGTGTGGAGGAGGTACGCAGAGGGGAGGCGCTTAACAGATGCAGAATGAGGATTAGTTGACAATCTTGCTTCATAATAAGGACATTATTAAAGGGCAATAACACCCTCAAGGTAAATATTGTGAGATTTTCATTTGTTGAAAATAATTAAGATAATGGTATTGTCTGTTGCATTTAAATATGGGGAAAAACTAGTTGACTATGATGTGTTGATAACTCGTCTGATTCAACTAGCGCGTGCTACCTGCCATCTAATCGGATAAGCTTTTCAAAGACTTTTAGTGCAAAACTAAGTAATTTTATTACACATAACATTTTCATGTCAAAGTTTCAAAATTACCTAAAGCTGTCCTCGCTCACCTTGTCATTTAAGTTTAATCATAAACAACTAGTCTTTATAGGACATGGAGTGCCTAAGATTTAAAAGTTTACTGGGCAGAGAAAATTAATGATTAAGAAAAAGCGTCATAGCTGCTTAATTCGTATATATTATTTTGTATAAACCATAATAGTTTATACTGTAAATTATTCTGGTAATATAAAAGTAAACAAATAAATAATCATAAAGATGATTCAATTAAGTTAGTTACTGTATAGCAATACTACTGTAGACTGTAGCTTCTCAGGAGGCCATTCTTGAGAACAAAAATTTTTATTCTATTAATGCCCTCCTTTTTTGCCTTAAAAAACCCCCCAAACACACCATTTTATCCTGAAATTTCATTGGCAAAGAAATCACAAAAAATCTCTTTTGGAGCTTCTGGAGCAGCAAATGTTCCTCTTATTGCAGAGTGAAGAAAACAAGTATTAGACAATAAAATTGCTCAAAACATTAAGCTAGGAAACTCTCAAAATATCAGAAAATCAAGAATCTTCCAGACTCATACTTTTTACCCTTAAAGTGTTCTGAAGCTCTGTTTTAACCTTTAAATTGCTCCAAAGTAAAGTAATGAAGCTAAAATGTTTGAACATAATTTCAGCATTTTTACTATTCTCAAAAGCAAAAGAACAATGTTTTTTGTTTTCTCATCTCTGATTGCACTTTAATCTTCCCTATTAAATTTCAGTACAGAAATGAAAACAAAAAAATATGAAACTAGTTCACATTGATGAATTGTAAATGTGACTTTTGGTAGAAGAAAAATTTGTATTTTAGTTGTCTTTGTTACAGGTTGCACTTGCATAATAAAACCTATCAATCACTACTTAAACTTCTGTTGTCTGTTTGTGAAAGCATCATTAAAAGTCTGTGAAAACAGCTTAGTTTGCAGCTATTGTTATGTCATATTTGAACATTTTCCCCCAGCTGTTCTGCCCTCCAAAGTTAGTTTCTGGTCTATTGCTAATGCTGTACAATTTTAAAATTGTGACACTTCACCTTGAAACAAATAGTTTACAATTTCCAAAACTTGTGCATTTGTTTGAACTGAAAGGATTTGACAGGTTGCACTGTTAGAAGTGATAAATAACTAATAACATAATTTCATTTAGTTTGCTGTTATTTTTCACCACTATTAAACGGTCAAAAAGCATATCTTAACCCACTTCTGTCTGAGTGAATAGATAACACATGCCGTATCACCATCAGCTCTGCTTGTTTGAGTCAAATGTTGCACTGGTTTTAGTTGATTCTCTCTAGCTTGCTCAGCTTTACTTTCACTTAATGTACATGGCCAGAATACAAAAAGACTTGTTTGCACTGTAGCTCCTAACATACAGCTGTCAAACAGAGATGATGTCTGATTGAGGTCACAAGTCACAAAAGACACAAAACTAAACTCATCCACAAATAATGAGTAACCGCAGGAGCCACACAAGAACAGGAAACTCTCGCTTTGCTCACAGGAAGTGGGTGAAACTGCATACACGCGCCCTGCTGCATCTCAGCGTTTGTTTGAAAACCCTTGAGTGCGTAAGCTGAGCACTCCTTTTTTGCATTCAACTGCTAAGTTTTGGAACACTGTCCCTTGGCTTGTGTTGCAAGCTGAATCAGAGAACAACAAAGCCTTCTTTCTATTTCTTGAAACACCTTTCCCTGCAGCACTATTTCCCTCACATAGCGGCTTTGTGTAGAAATGTAATATGCGGTTTGTTTACCATAAAATGAGGGTAAGTACACATCACTACTGGCATTGTTCAGGTGTGTCGTTGGGGATTTATAAGATCATCCGACCTAAGAAGACCATTCATCTTTTGCCTGTTACTCATGTTACAAGGTTTGCAGAGAAGAGGCGTGTGGTTGCTTTTCAAGTGATCAAATTTATGGTTCCATCTAACAGGTGATTAAAAAAGGCGCTAGGATTGGCTGGATGTCAAAAGAACATCTTAGTCCCTGCACTGTGATGGATCTGGCAACCACATGAAACATGTTTCACCCTTTTTGTTTTTAGAGAACATCAGTAAACAAGTAGAAGGTCCAGATCACTTTACAGCTTCAGCGACTGGAGTCAAAGTGAATTAACAAAGCAACACTTTAACGATTAAGGCTAAAAACAGAAACTGGCCACCTACAACAATGAACCCCTGCAAAAACCATCCCAAAATCTTAAGAGAGGGTCTGAGATTTGGTACTAAAAAAAACAATACTTAACATTTAAATAAAAAAGTTAAGTTCCCATACAGTTACGAACACATTTTTCTCAAAAATCTGTGCATAAATCACTAAAAACTCAACTGATATTTCCTGATTCTGCTTAGAACACATGATAATGCTGACATTTGTAAATTAAAGTTGACAATAAAAGGCCATTTTTGAGAAAAATTTGTTTTTTGTGCTTCTTGTTTTTCATTTTGGATGCTTAGCTTTGTTCTGGATTCATGTGCCGAGTGCTCGCCTGTTTTTCATCTAGTTCTCACCCTTCTTGCTACCTGGCTTTAAGAACTAATTTTAAGAACTAATTTTCAAATTTAAGTCCAAATCTGTTAATCTGCCGACTTAACCCAGTGTTTATTTTGTTCTTGTGCGCTTGGGGGGTGGGTCTCACGTTATGTGGTATGACTAAAATGAATCCTGGTGTGATTGTTCAGTTCACGGCTCGAACTGAACCAAACAAGCAGGCTGAAAACTCTAGAATTTTGGGTTATATTTCCTGCACTACAGTAATAAAGATTGCAAAATAGTAACCAAACCTACAAAAAGGTCTGATTGCTATGATGCCACAATGTGCGTGGTGGAAAGAATAAACAAACAAGAACTCAGCCTAAGACAAACCTAGCAGAAGCTCTTTGTTTTTGCATACAACTGAGGAAATCCTGGTTCTGCATCCAACACACCCTTAGAACTCCTCTAATTGAAGCACCTGCAAAAACCACAAACATTTCCTGGAAAAATGTGAATCCAAAAAATTATGAAAATGCTTAACAATTTAAGAAAGACATTTTCCATGTCTAAAGCATAATTATTAGATATTTTAATACTTCTCAGCGCTGAATAAAGTACTCAGAAGTAATTCTTGTGCTCAGATTCCTTACAATTACTTTCAGTTGCTGTGCTACTCACAGCTGGAACCAGCTTCCAGAAGAGATGAGACGAGTTTAAACACATGTTCAACTTAAATCCAGATTAAAAACTCATCTATTTAAATGAGTACTGCGGTTATGAACCGCGGTTTAGTTGCTGCTTTTTCCATGAACTTAAAAGTTATTCATTTTTATTATGTTGTTTATTTATCTCTGGTCTGTTTTGATTCTTCTGTAAAGCACTATGAATTGCCAATGTGTTTATAAATGTGCTATATAAATAAAATTTCTGTGGCTACTCATTTAAGAAAAGAGTATTTTTAAGTAGAAAACATTCTTAAAAGTGAAGAAGTAAAAGTTTGTTATGACTTGACCAGAAAAAAAGATTCACACTTTTTTTAATTGAGCTAAATATTCGTGTTGCCAATTTGATTAGCATGCTTCGGCCATCTGAATTTGTAACAAATTCTAATAATAGTGCAAAAGCTACATAAAAAAACTACTTGAATTTCCTAAGTAGAAATATTCGAGTTTAAATGGTTCAGAATAAATTAACATTTGATTTAGCTTTAGCAATAGTTGTTTTAATACCTTCAATAACAATTTAAACAACAAAAATAAAAAATTAAAAAATTAGTGCTCATAAAAATTATAGTCCTTGCTATACTACCACAAAAAAAGTGCTAAGGTATTGGTATTCATGGGGTAAATATTTTTTTTTTCTATTTTGATATCCATGGGGTTAATAGTTTGCATTAAAACAAAACAAAACAAAACAAAACAAAACAAAAAAAAACTCAAGAAAAACCAAACCTGACAAAAATTTACAAAAAACTCAAAAATTGACCAAATTAAATTAGTGGCAACAATACCTAAATATCTTCTAGCACCTCCGTTGGGAAGTTTCTGAAACCTGTCTACTGGAATGCAGGAGCACTCTACTTTCTGACAAAAATTCACAAAAAACTCAAAAATTTACCAAATTAAATTAGTGGCAACAATACCTAAATATCTTCTAGCACCTCCTTTGGGAAGTTTCTGAAACCTGTCTACTGGAATGCAGGAGCACTCTACTTTCTGACAAAAATTCACAAAAAACTCAAAAATTGACCAAATTAAATTAGTGGCAACAATACCTAAATATCTTCTAGCACCTCCTTTGGGAAGTTTCTGAAACCTGTCTACTGGAATGCAGGAGCACTCTACTTTCTGAACAGCTCTGGTCATTCAGATTTAAAGATTCTTCTCCTAACTGCTGTGTTCTATGGGATTATGGAGAAACTTCAGAACTCCCTAATGTGTTGATAGTAATCATTTCTGAGTGCTGAAGTAAGTTTGGAGTCATTGTCCTGCTGAAAGACCCACTAGTTGTGGTGGAGACGCAGCTTTCTGACACTGGGCACTACACTGTGACCCAAAAATTCTTGATGTGAATTCTATATTTTGATGAAACAAGTTTTCCTTTTTTACATGAACACTTTGGTGACTTTGGGCAGACACAGGAAGCACTTCATTCTGTACAATGAGCCCCTTTCGTCAACAAACAAAAACATTTAATGTTGTTGAGGCCATGAGGGTTGATAATTTGAAGCATATTCATCAATCAACAGATCATAAAGTTTTATTTCACGAGTTCGCTCTTACTTATAATTGGCTAGTATCGTAAGCATGGTTGATGAGCACAGGAGAAGCATACTAGGTAAGCTGTCTGATAGGAACTGATAGGAAGTTAGATAGGAATTCCTATTGAATAATTCTATGGGTAGAACTACAACTACCATATACTGCTTCTTTAGGCATTGTAAAGTTTATTAGCATGGGGAAATTGTCTATTTAAACTGACCAGTGATCACTAAATTTCTATAAAGGCCTTGTTTAAACTAATTTTGTGGTGAAATAAAGCAACCAAAACACTTGTTTTTTCTTGAAGTGTGAAAAAACTGAAGAACTCAGAGTAGACTAAACACACACACACACACGTACGCATGCACACCAAAGAAAAATTATGTTCCCGAATTATGAACCCCTCCGTCGGGGGTCGCATCACACTCTCTGGTGCATTTAAGCTGGTTTGGGCATGTGCAAATAAAGTAAACCAAGAAGGAGCTTGCCTTTCTTCCAAATGGGTCATGCACAAACATCACAAATTAGCAAATGCGGAAGATTAACAGAATGAATAGGGGACATGAGTTGATGAGTGGGCGTGGTTTTGGATAGCCAGGAACCAGTAGGATGCTGTCAATGCTCTATGGTTGTAACAAGTGGGTGTGGTTGCTAACAAATGGGCGTGGCTGAAACATGACTCAAACCTTCTAGAAAGAATACACTCTAACAATAGATTCTTAAACATTCAACACACACAAAACAACCACAAGGGGTCGTAACAAAAACAAAAATTGTATTTGGTGTTGCATCCGCCGCATAAAACATTTGCCAAGGAGTTGGCGGTTCATTCCGTTGTGGCGACCCCCATAAAAAAACAAAGTGCTGTAACAAATTATTATTACTTCGTTAAATTGATAGTTCTCCTTAGCCAGAGCTCCATCAGGATTCATTCATTACCAAAGTAGGTCAATTCCTGCCCCTCAACTCAACCGTGTCCTTGGCGCACCTTGTCTAAATAGAAGAGAGATTTCAAAGCGCATTGGTTTGTCCATTATGTTTACACTTTGAGTACGATTTGTCACAGCTCTTTTCAACTCCATGATTCCCTTCGGTGGAGGCATATGACTAATGCTCAGGTATTAGAAGACGCAGACAGATCCTTTCTGTCCTCCCATCAACTGTCTTAAGAGCTTCCCTCTCATTTTTTTTACCTGTGGCATAAACATTGAAGAAGTTTTACAATCCTCAGCTCTGTAAAAATTTCCCAGAATTAACGTTCAAATCTTATTCCTCTTGATCTTTTCAGACATTGTGCACTTTAACCTTTTTTTAATAACATTTTATAAGCCTGTGCTCAGAACAGTGAGTCATCCACTTTCCAGCTGCTTGTTTTTTCACTGGTGTTCTTATCTTATTCCGGCCTGAGTTTTTTCTTACTGTATTGTAAATGAATGTGTCATATTGCCATCTTTATCCTAAGATGATTGGGTTTCAGTTGCATCTGGCCAGCGGAGATATAGATAACCAAAAACCTTTGTCCTTAACTGGATTTTAAAGGGACACGCACACAAAAGCAACGTTTAAGTGTCCTCTGAAAAACCTTTTTTCCTTCTCCAATGACCACAGAATGTCATTGGTTAGTTATCAACTCAGTTCAAACGAAACACATTCAAACAAGTTTTAAATCTACTGTTAAATAAATGTGATGGTTTCAAAGATGGTCAGTCTTAATTTGACAAACTTTTCATATTAAGTGCCATTTGATGAAAACTTAATAAATAAAATGATAAACACAGTTGACTACGAAACACGGTTGATTTTAGAACTAATGCTATTGTATCACAAAAAGGATGTCACAGAATGAAATCTAGAGTTTACAGAAGTGTACCCTTGTGGTGAGGTCTTCAAATACTTTCTAATACCATGTCAATTAGTCATAATTGACTTTTTTTCTTTTGAATACCATTTAAAAAAAAATATTTTTCAATCTGAACACTCAAAGATTAACCATGTAACAAAATAACTGAAGCAAAAAAATGAAAAAATGTTTTACTTTAAACCCTAAAGCACGGTTTTTGAGCTATTAAGATGTATATATTTCTCTTTGTATGCTGAGAACTGCAACCTGAATCATTTAATTTATTTAAACAACTTTTTTTTTCATAAACAATGTTCTGGCCGTTTTTCACCTCTTGATTAGAATGGAAATGTCGATCCAATCTACAGGATTCAAATCAACATTGGCTCAGAGAAATTACACATAGCAACTAAAAAGAAGTGTGCATGTTCTCCTGTTTCCTCTCACAGCCTCAAAAACAAGCTTGCGGCGAGGACTCTACGGTGCCCCCATGAATTAAATGTTAGAGTGAATGGGTCCCTGTAATTGAGTGGCAACCTATTCACAGTGTACATTTCAACCAATGTGAACAGAAAACAGACTCCGTGAACCAAAAAGAACCAAGAGGCTAAAGAAAAGGATGAATATAAAGGAAGAAAAAAAAATAATTATATATGCTTTGAAAGAATCTTAGAGCTGACTAAAAAAAACATATATATTTTTAATTTACTTTATTTACTTGGCACATAATTTTAAAACAAATACATAATATGACTTGTCCTCCATCCTCTGAATTCAAACAAGTTGCATGTATAGCTTGTGAAAACTCTTTAACAGTGTAAAGCAATGCGTGATTAAATTCACCCTTTACAATTCTGGTTCTAAAAGTTATTTTTGTGCTCCAAAAAGTAAAAAAACAGAAAGGATAGCAAATCCAGAAGACAAAAAGACAACAGTAATCTCACTAATAACAATTTGATGATGCTCTGCATTTACTGAACTGAATTCTTCTATACAATGAGCCGCAGGTGTTTCTGTCTGAGGTTTATAATGAAAAAGACAAACACATGAATAGTCGTAAACACCCATGCAAGCATCACTAGGGACACCTTCACACATTTACAGCCTCCCTGCAATGTTAACGAGCCAATAACGCATATTAAAAGCACCAAATTGGCTGAAAGAGCACCCAGCAAACTAAGGTGTGAGCAACATGAGAGGAAACAAGTCAGAGATAAGACACCTGAGGAGAGAGACTGCATGCTGCTGTGGTCTTTAGAGGATGTGGCTGTGAGTGAAAAACTAATTTGTCATGTAAATAAAACAGCAAACACCCGAAAAAGCAGTCATGAATGGTCCCTGATTTTGGCTGATCGCAGCTTGTGGGCAGACTTTTACTTCAGTTATTCCAGGAATGTGTTTCTCAATAATCATAAAGGGAAGACGTTATCAGCAAACATGACCACAATGTTGCCCAATCCTTAGTCCTTCCCTTTACAAGTTAGCGCACACCAAACCCTGGTGGGCCGAATACAAGTTAGTACTTCTCACACTCCCACAGAGACAGGAATTCACACCGGATTCAGATCAGAGTAAAGCCAAAAACAAACCTCTAAAGTTCTGTTCACACACGCCGCCTGCCTTATTGCAAAGACTCAAACCCCCTGTTCACGTTCAGGTTTATCTCAAGTATTGGTTTAATGGGGCTGAGGGGTTTTACTGAGAATGATGCATACCCCCACTCCCTCAAAAACAAAATGTTGCAAGCTCTCTTTTCAGGGTTTTCGTTAGTTCGATCTCTACCCAGTGAAATCAGTTTATACATTTTTTAATTTTAAATTGCTAAAATGTCTACAAAAAATATAAACCAATCTACCTATTCATTTGAAACAAAATGCATCCATTTGCATAATATCTGCAGGAGGTATTCTGTACAATGTGGTCCAAAAACAGACCCCTGTGACACTCCACATTTTAATTTTAGCACTCTGCTTATTATATTGTGGATATAAAAAGAAAATAATAAAAAAAGGAAATGGTCAGACTGTAGATCACACATTAATTTAAACCACAGTAAGTACAATTAGTAAGATTTTTTAATATATAATTAGGCCACACCTGCCTTTAAGCTGTAGGTAGCCACGTTATAATTATGATATTTAATATTCCCACAGAAAAATATAATGAATGTAATTTCCCAAACCGTGCCTTTAAAAGATGGCTGTAAAACAGCAGTAACACAGTAATAAACTGACAGGTGGTTAAAAGAAAAGAAAATATACTCCCATCTTCTAGAAAACCCAATAGATATAACTGTCCAAAAGACAAACTTGCCTTCTGGTCATTGCCTGTCAACCTGTCACTTTTTCTGTTCTTCAGCGAGAGAAAGAGAGCGACCCCTGGTGGAGAAATTCGTAAATAAGCCACATTATTAAAACTACAAGGCTTAAAGTGTGAGAAAAAAAGTTATTAAAGTACGCAAATTATAGTACTCTGCTATGCTTTAATTAATCTTTTTATATTTATACACTGTATTAAAAAAAACATCTATTCCTGACTTATACTGCAAAACAGGATACAAACCAGTTTCATCTATGCAACAATGTGCCTTTGAAACATTGAAATCTTCCTTGGAGGATGGGAAACCTGATTAGGACCTCAAGACAAGGATTGCTGCACCAGACATGATTTTAAAAAAACAGAAAGAATTGACATGCACAAGATTGTGACGATAATGTTTGGCCTTGTAGTCAAGATGCAAGATCACAGTGTCCCAAAACAGATTCTAGAGGTGAGTACTCAAGGAAGACGCACAGGGTGGGCATCTAATAAAATAAATGGACTCGCTGAATCCAGCATTCCAAAAGACAGGAGTGGTAAAAGGAGTTCCAGAACAAAGTCAGAAAACAGTGAAAACTTTGTTCGGCCTCTACACCTTAAGAAAGAGTCAAATGAGAAAAAATTATGGGAAACAAAGGAGGTTTTAGCAGCAAGAACTCATATTTAACAACAGAAGTCCACCAAGCAAAAACCTAACTTAGCTCTCTCAGTCTCTTTCTCTGACGCTCAATTTCACTCAACGACAACCAGATACTTTAACTTAAAAGCTGCGTCATATGTGTCCACTTTCATTCACTTTCTCACTTCCTGTGCTAAATAACTGAACATTACCGCTCACTCTCACTGTTTCTATTTAGAGAGAGTGCACCCCCTGGTGGCTGATATTCATAAATGTCAGGGTTCAGTGTGAGAAAAAAAAGTTACAAATTATAGTCCGAAAAATATGTTATTCTGACTTAATCTTCAAGTCTGCCAGCCATGTTGATGTTATGAAACGCCACTTAAAAGGTGACATAGTATGCTCCTTATATCATTTATAATACATTTTCGACCCCTCGAGAGTATCAATGCACTCTTTATAATGTTAAAAAGGCAAAATTTATTGTAAAAATGTCTTTGAATCACCTCAAATCGTTGTGCGCCACAAAACAAGACGCATGCTTCATGTTCCTCCCACAGCTTACGCCAGGCCCCCTGCTGAGTTTTTCTTGTTGGCACATAGAAATCTCCACTTTCCCCCCACTCTTTATTTTCATTGTTTATCGATGCAGTTCTGGTATGGTTCCCTTCTGAGTCAGTCATGAGCCGCATCAGCACTTCATCTGATTGGTTAGTGGGTGGTGCTTCAGCCAATGGCCTTCCAACCCTCTTAAGCTCCCAGAAAAAAAGGATTACACAAACATGCATGAACCAATGTGAACATGACTTGAGACAATTTTTTTGATGATGACACAACACTAATACATAAGAAAGAAGGTTTACACCACAAGCACTTTTTTTAATTAAAGATCCTCATGTGGCAAATTGCTTGTTGTTTACCCCTCGATTATGAGCTGCCATGGATGAAAGCTGCTAAAAGCATAAACATGAAAATCAAGATGCTATCGTCAACATGAAACACTGAAAGAGTCTGTTTTATAAATGTTGACAGTTTAAACATCACAACCACTCCTTGGGAAATGCAAACACACTCTCTCCTTCGCTCTCTCTCCCTCATTTGAGAAGATATCATCACCTATTCACGCCCTCGTGTCTTTCCTATGGGAAAGAATGTGCTCATTCATGTTCCACCATGGATATCAGTTGATCCAATTGATTGAAATGCAGTTAAATCATCTGCACTTTGCTATTATCCAACATGGAGCAGGGAGAGGCAGGGGCTTATTGGTTAGCCGAGGCCTGAGGGTTTAGATATTTCATGACTTGAAATAACACAACGAGTTTCCAAGGCACACTCACACTAATGGGATCTCCATGAACAGGATGCTACAGGTTCAACAAGCCTGTGCAGATCAGCACTGATTCACACATTCCCTAATCTGTGAGAATCCACTTTCACTCACTTTCTCACTTCCTGTGCACAAAGCCGCTCTGTGTTGAATGCCCGAATTAAAGTGTCTCTGTTTTAACTTCTGTTACATGCTTGAAATGCGATTGCAACATATGCAAAAGCTGTCAGTTGTTGGTTAAGAGCTGTTTTCTCCCAGCTGTTGGTGTCCATTTGACCCAGTGAACCGGACATTTGCCATTGGGTTGTTTATTTAAGCTGTTTATATTGTAAAGACCACAGCTCTATAGATCAAATGTGGCATTGGTCAAGCACTCAGGGGAAAACCTGCTGAACATGCATTCCTGCAGAACTAAAGAACTGATAATGTGTTGATTAGCCTCAGATTACAAAAAAGGTCAGGAGCAAAATGAAATAGAAATATGAATAGGAAGCTCATTAATCGTACAAACCTGCTTCTAAAATCTGTTGAATACAGTACTCATGTAACTCAATTCTATAGTGTGTGCAGTGCATTGTGGAACTGATTTTCTTTACACTGTTTTAAAGCATTGTGAGCTTGCTTAATTTTTTTTGAAGACAGGTTTTATTTTTTAGAAAGACCAAGTATAGAAACTTTGAAAGCATTAACAGTATCTTGTAATTGATGTATAATATGAGTTTATCTGCATTTATAAAATCATATTTTTTTTAAACTGGAAAATCAGTTTCCCTGTATTTAAACAAAATGTATGTAACAAAATAAAAGCAAGAACAGGGAGCTCTTTAATAGTATAGATGTGTTATTTGCTAAATCTTAATCTGAAGCTTAGTGCTGAAGTAATGTGAGCAAGTACTTGCATAATTCACTTGAAGAGAATTGTGACGTTTTAGCAATACCAAATGTAGGAACTTTCAAAGCATTTAGCTTTATTTACAGCTGAGTTTCTATACATTCATAAACATAATCTAGATTTTCTGTAACTAATTAGAAAACACAGTGTAAAGCTAAATTGTGTTTTGAAAAGCAGTATTCTGCTTGTTTAAGAATGTATATCACTTAATTTTAGGTTGATTTAAATTTTTCTTCACTTCAAAATTTATGCATTAATTAAAACCACCATATTTTTATACTAATTAGAAAATATAATATTACAGCAAAAATTTGTGCGTTGAAGATCAGCATTACTGTATTGTCCACTTTGTACATTTCTGTTGCATCATCCCTGCATCTTCGGTGTGAACGAATTTTACATTTACATTAACATTTACACATTTGGCAGATGCTTTTCTCCAAATATGCAATTTGTTACAAAGCCAAAGTCTAAACGGTTCAAATTAACAGAGATGAAAGAAAAGAGAAATAAAACCAAACCAAAAAAAGAAGAGTGAGTGTGAATTCAAATAGTTTTAAATGCATGACAAAGTAGAACAAAACAAAATAAAGTTAACAAAATAAAGGCTTCTTTATATGCATTTAATTGGCTCAACTTGTGTATGTGTTAACAGCTAACTCTGACAAACGCTGCTTAATGCTAGGCTCCCTATAGTTAAACTATGCATGATTGGATGCTACACTCACTTCCACTCACCCTAAAGGCAAACATTTGGGGTTGGAAGATCAAAGTTTCACCAAATGACAATTATCATTTAATCATATATTTTTTATTCTTCCGCATTTTCATTGGAGCCATTAAAAGCTCAGTTAATCATTCAGACTCGACAAGGCTTCAGTCTACCTCAGACTCAGCTTACTGTATGTTTTGTTTACTTAAAGCCTTTTTCAATGGATGTTCGTGTATATGCTGTCAGTGCTTGCCTAACACTAGTGTGAAGAGATAAGATTGTTCACATGCTTCATTGAACCGAACAGCACACTACAGACAAAGTTGTTCTTACCTGCCTTCAATAGGACTCGCTATGGAAGAAAACTAAATCTGTCAATATCATCGTGCCGTTCAAAACCGGTTTGACTTTCTATGAAAGAACAAATAAACAGATTCCTCCAAACATGCAAAAGAGGAGTTTTGTTGAATAAGCCACTGTCTCACAAAGTATCACAACATCGGAGAGTCAAAAATGACAAAAGTTGCCATTACGTCAATTCAAGCAATCTGCATTGAAAAGTCTAGTGGAGCCAGAATTGCGAACACATTTTTTAGCTGTAATGTTTAACATGGCTATAAATGGGAACCTGCTCAGGACACAGACTTTATATAACATGGACGTATCTAGCACTAGAGAGCGAGAGAGAGAGAGAAAGCTCTAGAACAAAACAAAACAGATAATCTAACAAATGCTACAAAGACTGGCAGTAATGAAAATAGATTATTTTCACAGACACATCACACCACTTCTGTTTCACTGTTGCAGGCAATTTCACTTCCTCCTCAATGTTTTACCAAAAGGGAAATATCCCAGTCTATCTTTTTAACCTAAAACCAATCAGAGTGATGTTTATCTGCTTTCTCTTGTATGTATTCAAGTAAAGGAGCTTCTGAATCACACTCACCAAGCAACAAAGGCTGCCGAGTAAACTGAGACTGAGGAGTTCAAACACAGACCGATAGCCTCTTTTCACATAATGTTTTGGGGGATGCACTTGAAACATAATTGCTACACTTTTCTATCCTTGAAGTCTCCACACTCAATATCCACTTTATTTGGTAGACATGTTTAACTGCTAATTAATGCAAAATTCTAATCAGCCAATCACATGATACAAACTCAATGTATTTAGGCATAGTGAATACAATCTACCACAGTTATCATGAGCATCAGAATGGGGGGAAAAAAGCTGATTTAAGTGACTTTGAATGTGGCATGGTTGTTGGTTAATAAGTTGCTCTGTTTCAGTATTTTATGATCTTTTTACCCTCAATAATCTCTATGATTTACATAGAATGGTCAAAAAAGGAAAAAATGTGGCGGTTCTGTGAGAGCAAATGCCTTGTTGATGCCGGAGGCCATAGGAAAAAGGCAAGACTGGTTTGTGTTGATAGAAAGGCAGCCATAATTCAAATAATGATTCATGACAACCGAGGCGTGTAGAGAGCATCTCTGAACATATCGAACTTTGAAGCAGATAGACTACAGTAGCAGAAGACCACTCTGGGGGCCACTCCTCTCAGGTCAACAGGAAACTGAAGCTACAATTCGCACAGGTTTACCAAAAGTGGACAATAAAACGAGTGGAAAAAATGTGTTTGCTCTAGTGGGTCTCAATGGCTGCTGTGACATTTGAATGGTAGGCTTAGAATTTGCCGTCTGTCATATAAAAGCTCTAATCTTTCCTGCCTCGAATCAGCGATTTAGACTGGTGGTGCTGGTGTAAATGTGTGGGGTATACTTTCTTGGGGCCCAATAATATCAGTTGAGCAATGTCAACCCCAGAGCTTCCCTGAGTATTGTTGCAAACCATGTCCATTCCTGTATGAGCACAGTGTCTGAGGAATGTTACCAGTACCTTGTTGAATCTATGACAAGAAAAATCAAGGCTGTTCTGAAGGCAAAAGTGGGTCCAACTGAATCCTACCAAGTGTCTTGCGTGTGACGTGTCTAAAGAGTACCTTAAACGGCAATGTCTCCTTATAATCCTTTAACTGATGAAACATCTTTAAAAGAGGTCATTTATCTTGCACCATTTTGCCAAACTCCTGCAATAAGAAACTATGAAACCCCTAAGGAACATCTTGGTGGCTTTAAGAAGACAGACTCAAAAAGTGCTTCATATCTCACTTTATGACCCATTTATGAAGCTTCTGATATCTACAGAACTAATGATTGACACAACTCCCCCATATTCTGTGTGAGAGGTCACAGCATCTGTGGACTTTGACGAAGCCGCCAGCCAATCGGGCAGGTCATTCAGATACCTAATCAGGCCTATCTCACCACATAACTCAGAATAGCTCCACTGTAGTGGGAAAATAAGTCCTCGCACACATATGCTAAAGCGAGGCTCCATGGGCTCTAGCATGTAACACACACCCGATGACCCGCGCATGCCACCATCTATCTTATGTGAGGAATTAAATTACTCTAGAGTTAATGAAACACTAGCTGACATCCAGTTGATCCCATTCAGGTCTGTCTGTGCCTGCTTTAATGGAGGGACTCTGTATTATTTGTGGTCTCTTCAATGGAATCAGATTATGTTTTATGTGCTTTTAGCCTTCATGAGCACATAATGTTACCCTTCAATGAAAGGATAAAACTGTTATATAAAATGTCGAACTGAAATAAAGTTGAAAAGTGCAACACGGTGTTTTTAAACTTTACAGAAGTTAACACCAATAGCATTGTAGTCTCAGTAAAAAGCAGCAGAATGTTTAGTGATGCCATCCAGTTTAAACCCTGACTCTCTTGTAGTTGCTATAGCGTTGGGTACCGAAAGCTGGCACCCTATAAAACTTCTATAACGTGAATTTTGTCACCTCTATTCGATGCCACCTAAATTCTTGAACTGTCGATTGAAATATTTTCTCTCAGGGGCTAATACCAGGAGTGAAAAGTAAGCCAGTGTAGTATTCTGGTAAAAGATTCGGAGGCAGTGTGGCATTCCGGTAGAAAGGAGATCAGCTGTGTGGCTTGTGTCGCTCCCAATGTGGGCCTTTAGCACAAACGTATGTTGTGACTGGCACACATTAGTGGGAGCGAAACCATAGTAGTACATTTTCCTAGGATAACAATGTTGTTCATGCTTACAGGTAGATTGCTTTTTTTATAATTGTGTTTCGTTTTAACTATATAATCATATATATACTTTAAACTTCTAATATGTTGTTCCAATTTTAATCATCAATTTGTTTGTTAAATAAAAAGTTATTCTTGAGTGATCCATCATCATTTTGGGTCTTTTGTATTGGTTCAGGCATCGTTTTGGCACCGGTACAGTTTTAAAAGAATCGATTTGTCACCGATATCGAAAGAAGCCCAAACGAAAAAAGCCCAACCTAACTTGTGAAGTAAGAGCAGTGGAAGATGAAATGTGGAACCATTCTGAGCTGATGTTGTAAGAGACATTATGTCCTGGAGTTTCCTGGTACTGTCAAAGACTGTTGTGCCATAACTGAATTCGATCATCGATTTGTCTTGTTTTAATCCACTTCTTTCATTCCTGTGTTTGTGATAACAGACACTCTCAAGATTTTCTCATACTCTCCACTTCTATAACAGAAGAAACACTCAAACACATCAGCTTTAAAAAAAAGGCAAATCAGAAGTTATTTGTTTTGTTTTTTTATTTCCTAGCTCCTAATATCACTAAAATGTATATAATTTTACTCCTACATTCCAAAATTTGTAAAATATCAATGACTATCAAATGCTTGATTTAGTTTCTTTTTAAAGTAACACACATGTATGAAAAACCAACAAAAATGAACTGTAATGTAAATTTATTTTCAAAGATTATTAAAAAAATTCTTACTTTAGAAATATCTTTAAGAATTGAGGCATCATTTAAAATATTTCAGCTGTTCATTTGACACAGAATATTTTTTACTTTGATTTTTAACCTGTAGTTAAAGTGCACTCTTTTATGAGAGAGACATAGAGAGAAATTCCATGTTAAGCTGCTCAATTTTTTTTTGTTAGAAATCATTTAATCTAACATATCAGTTTATCTATACTCTAACTGTATAAACTCGTTAGTAACTGTATAAATTTACTGTATAAACGTAATTTGTACACCTCAGAGCATGATTATTCTGCCGTGTGTTCATAGGATCAGTTGTTTCACTTGAAGCTCCAGTATTTGAATGGCATTAATTAGGTTAGTAGTGGTACAGCTCCGATACCCCTTTAGTAATCTGATATTTGCAGAATTGTGTATGTACCCTCGGTTTAGCTGCGAACCGAGTTAGTATTCAACTTCTGGGTACACAGATTTATTCTTGATCAATGGAGTAACATTTGGACTTTGCAGTGTCAGTCTGACATTGTCTCTGTTGATCCTCTATTTTGTACATCTGTTTCATTAAACAGTGCAAAAGTCAGGGCACAATGACCATTACACGTTCTCCTGAACTCTTGCGCTGACTTGTTTCAGTTGTCAATGGAATTAGGGTCAATAATTGATAAAGAAAAAAATTAGGACGAAGTAAAGGAAACTTTATTAAAGTAAATGCATGGGAGTTTTTTTTTTCTTGGAGTCATATCTTTAGCTGTTTTGTCATAAAATTATATTTACATACCCAAATTAAACCTCTGGAACAGACCGTAATGCATTGTTTTAAATATAATTTAAATTAATTGATTTAAAGGGGACATTAGATGGCAATTTCACACCTGGTGATAACAGGATTTTTGTGGGCTAAATAATGTGCACAATTTTATTCTTCAATTAAATTTGATTGACATTGATGTATAAACATTAATTAAGTACACCTTAACATTACATAGTTAACCATTAAATTGTCCATTTTTAAGTTGTAATAAAAATGTGAATGACTACACACACAAATGGTTAGCATAAATGTAAATACTGCAACTTTGGCAAACAAAAACATTTTCATTATGGTAGCAGCTTTAGATAACCATAAAATACAGTATTTACTTTATCTGCAGCCTAAAGATTACTGTGCATATTTTTGTAGATGATATCGTTCTTTTCCAGCAGCCTCAAATCAACAGCACACATGTCGAAAGTATACATTTTAACCCCTATTTAATGCAACTTTCCTTATTTTGATGATCACTGTCACCACGAGAACAATTTAATATTTTAATGTACATATTTAGTATACTGCCATTCTATAGTTACCTCCTAATCCCTTTAAAAGTGTAACCCATTTAATCAGACTAACAGAATGTGAATGACAAGGCCATACTAAAAATACAATTTACTCTTAAATTGATTTCTAAACAAACATTGACATTTCTGATGTTATTTATTTGTTAAATAATAATTATTTTAATTATTTTAATTATTGGTGATGCATTTGAGAGTTTTTTCTGAACATACAAACCTAAATCAGAAGACTAAGAAAGAATAGAATAGTCTATTCTTTCTTACTCTTCTGATTTAGTTTTGATTTTTATTGGAAACGCAAGACCAAATATTTTTTTACACTTGTGCTGTGCTTGATCATGAGAAAACCAGATTTCCAATGAGAGCCCAAATAAATCATTTTATAACGTTAACATTATTTTTGCACTTTGGTTGGTTGTTTTTTTGGTGGAAGGCATTTTTTTACACCGTAAATATTTAATAACATTTTACTGTTTCCTAAACTCTTAGAGTTTGTGTATGATTTAGTTCAAAGAGAATGTGCAGTAAGATGATAGAGACAAGGATAGAGAGGAAGAAATCATGTGAGAAAGAGGACTTGTCAAAATTAATTCAGGTATACTGTCACCTGACTGTAATGAAAATAAGGTTGCTCCGTATTTTATTCTAAAAGTAATCTTGTTAACCAGTTCTTTCATAAAGTTTAATAAACAGTTATATGCAAACAGAGAAACTTTCAAGGATCATAACCATGCATGGCCTCACAATTATTACAGATCTTTATTACAGTTCTTTAATCAAGTCTTGTGTACTGAAGAGTACATCATTTGTACTAAGTAACTCTCCATTTACATGTAAAAGAAGGAATGTCACTGTTCTAAATAAACAATAACCCAATAAAACTTGTCTATATTTACCTAGAATTATTATCAAAGGAGCTGCCTTTATTTTGTTTATTGATACATCTTTGGAATTTCAAAATCTTTTGCTGTGCACTAGGTATTCAGTGGCTGAACACCCCTAAAGATCTCTTACAACCCCATTGTACCTTCCTCAGACATAATATTGGCGTAAAAGGCAGAAAACACTGTGTTTTTTTACTTCAGAAAGTCATATGATGATCAGGTAGCCAAAGAAATCTCATTTTGCCCACTGAGAAGATCTGTTTTGAGGTTAAGCTCTAGTGAGGAGCAGAAACAGAGAGAAGAATTCAGCTAAAAGCTTTTCTGACTCTCTCTTTAATTTGACTTTAATTTAGTTTTCCGTCCTTTCTAAGAACAAAATGTGTACGGTGTGGTAACATAAGCAGAGGAGTAAAAGTTCAAAGCCCGTCAACCGCCCATAAAGTTTTCATTGCCTTTACTGTAAATTCCTATGAGAGTGTGTGTGGCATACGTTTTTTTGCGTAGGGCGGCTGTGTGGCCTGCGAGAGACAGCTTTTCCATTCTTTCAGCGAGGCAGAACAGAGCGTATGGCACTGTGATTAGAGACTACGCACTGCCCTTCCTCTCATCCTGTGGTCTCAGAGAGCGTCCGAGTTGCTTCAGAACTGTGTTCCATCACAATCCTCCCAGCCAGGACCTAAATGACCTTTAACAAACACATGACTTATGGAAATCTGTCTTACTATAGTCGAAAACAAAACAGACCCACGGAGAAAGGCAATTAAATAGAAACAGAGCTTTCACTGAAGACTCACAGAGGAAATCGAGATTGAATCACTGAATACTTTACTCATGAGCAGCTCCTTAGAAGACTTCTACAGATATCAAATGTTCCTGGAAACAATTATAGCATTAAAACATTTTTAGCACCAGGCAAACCTCTCAACCCAGTATTTCAATAGGAGTTTGAAATATCTGTAACAGCAAAGGAGAGACATCTATAATACAGAAAAAGCTATATTTAAAGCCACTCTTGTGTTTACCAATTGGGGATTCAGACTTGCAAAACGCAGGACATTGAATGTTGAATCAAATGAAACTTTAAAAAGTGTATACTTATTTCCCCTGACGTGTTTTACAGACCATTTTTGGCGCAATGAGCACCACACCTCTCATTGTTATAGTGCCTCCCACTGACTAAACAGATGACCTGCTAATGCAGTTAGGAAGAGAAAGTGAAATTGATGAGAGGAGAAGTGAAGAGGAGAGAGAGGATGGAAGCGAAGAGGAAGAGAATAGAATTGAAGAGAAGAGGAAGAGAAGATAGAGGAAGATAAGAAAGAGTAAAAGAAGAGAAGAGAGGGAGAGAAGAGAGTAAGAGGAAAGGAGAGGAGTAGAGAGAGGAAGTGAAGAGATGTGAGAGGAAGAGAAGAGAATTGAAGAGAAGAGGAAGAGAAGAGAGAGGAAGAGAAGGATAAGTTAAAAGAAGGGTTGAATATTTATTGTAAATGCTTGAAGGACATAATTTGGCACCTTTAATATTAATTTACACCAATAAAACATGTGTTTAGTTTCTTTTCAACATAGGAGATCTTCAAAACTGAATAAGTAAATGCAATTTTCTTAAAAAAATGAGAGCTTGATGTGAAAATCATGTTTTGACCCCCTTTATGAACTATGATGGTCACAAACGATTCTCTCCATCACACGTAATTAAATCTAACTCGCTGTAAATCTCCCTCTACCCAGATGTTCACTTTAGCTGTCATCATGCTGCCACCATTCAGGGCACTGAACCCTTATACGGTTGTCTCTGCAGGCCACAGGAATGGCAACTGCTAGAGAGATCAGATATCCCAGCCATGCTGCTAAACTTATGGGGGGGGGGGGGTAGATCAGTTAAAGGAACAGCTTTTCTTAACAAAATAAATAGAAAATAATGGATTGGTGATTCGTGTAAGAAAGAGGAGGTTCTCTGAAGAGTTGAAAACCCACCTGAGAGTTAACACACGTGCAGAGCACAAAGTGAGAGTGGGATGGATGCAGCAGCGCAGCTGTCAGTTATAAATGGGTGGGATCATGCAGAGGATTTCCGAGGAGTGTGTTGAGGCATCTTTTGACTTGTGTTGGTAATGTGAGAAGGGGAGGTGGGCTTTTCTGGGTAAACGTGCAAGCAGCTTGAGTTCTTCCATGGAAATGTGACACGTTGACTGATGACAGTGCAAACGGTGCCTCAGTGTGCTTCTGTTTGCAAAAGCTGATTGGCTTTGGAGATACCGCCTAAGCTGCAACCCCATTCATAGCGTCTCACGACTGGATTTACTACACAGTGAGCGAGAGGCCCATGCTGCCAGACTGAACACAGCCGGTTTATAGCTCTCATCCGCAGTCTAAACACTTCTTTCAGGAATTTTGCAACACACAGAATTTCGAGTCGTGGGCTTGAAAACTTGGTTTTAGAAACTCTTCCTTGAAAGGTGACGAAAGAGTTAAAATGACTACAAGCAATCTGTCTGCTTCCTTCTGATGAACTTAACTGCTCTCAAATGGAAAAGGATATAAAGCACAGGCAGTACAAAGAGCCGGCACACTTCCTCATTCTATCCAGCGCTTCTCCCTCTCCTCACTCTCGGAAGAAGTCTTTCTGTGAGGAATGTGTTTGGAAGCAGGCCAGAGTTTCTGCACTATGCGGGAACAGGCCATCCCTTTGTAAAAAAAAACTGTACGCCATTGTAGTACACACTGCCAGCTGCCGCGCTGTCACCTGATTGGCTAGGGTTTCGCGCGCTTCCTCTTCTTTCACAGCAGAGTAGTGGAGAACAAAAGGTCAATGAGTGCGCCGTGCTGAAGGGCGGGGTCTCATGTGACAGTGCATCTCTCTCAATCTGGTTCGGAGGCCTCCACCAGTGAGCCTGCTATGCAAATATTGTAGTCTCAGCTCAAAAAAATAATTGTAAATAAAATAAACATGGAGTAATAAACAAATAAAGAAATATGGATAGAATAACAGAAACAAAGAATTCAATTAGGACTGAGGATAAAATATTGGTGATTTCTGAGACAGATGAGATCATGAAATAGCATACATAGTGCATGATGACAAACTAGTAAATGTTTAAAACAGACAGCTAGTCAGATGAAACAACGGTTTTCCTGAAGGACAGATTAAAAAGAAGAAATGCAGAAGAATGGTTAATGAAACAGATTGAATGGTTAATGAGCAGAGTGAGTCGTAACCATGAGTCGACAAAACAATGGATCGAACAAGATGCAGAGAAAAAATGATTCAGAGAAAGAACAAAGAAATCAATAGTCTGAAGAACAAATGAGAGATAGAATGTCTGATGGGTGGATAAGAGATGGAAAGATGAATGAGAGAACAGAGCAACTTATAAAATAAAGAACCTGATAGACACGACAGACGCGATAGATCAAAAGAACAACGGAATGAGAAACGACAAGATGAGAACAGACTGATGAACAGAGGGATCTACTGAGAGACAGACATGAGGCAAGGCATTTGGTCAGACAGAGAGAAAGACAGATGCAGATTGACAGACAGCTAGATAGAGTGAAAGACCTGCATGTAACATAAAGAGGACAGACGGACAGACATGCAGATAGACAGACAGAGAGATAACAGACAGATAGAGAGAGACATAAGATAGACAGGCAAAAAGACTGATAGGAGGATGACAGAGAAAGACAGACCAATCAATCAATTGATAGAAAAAAGAAAGCAATAGCCAGAGAGGCTTCAGATAGACAGACAGAGAGATGATCAGAAAGCAGACAAATAAGAATTAAGACAGATAGGATGATGGCAGGAGGAAACAGAGAACATAGGATATAAAAGTAGACTGACAAGCAGATAGAGACAAACATAAAAAGAGCTACAAAAATCAGATAGACAGTCTGTCAGAAACAGACAGAGAGAGGAAAGA
This sequence comes from Danionella dracula, assembly GCA_900490495.1. Taxonomy (NCBI): domain Eukaryota; kingdom Metazoa; phylum Chordata; class Actinopteri; order Cypriniformes; family Danionidae; genus Danionella; species Danionella dracula. Next base: position 3,815,585 of record UELW01000345.1, on the reverse strand, counting down.
CAGACAAATAGAAATGAACAGATAGATGACAGACAGACTATATGCATTTGCATTAAAACTACCAAATTTAGAGCAGAGTGTGGGTTTCAGTTAAACTAGCATTTCATTCAACTCACATTCTTCATGCAGAAGAATCTTGGGTTCGTTTTGACATCAAATGTTGTGTTGATGGTGGTGTCAAGAGTCTGACCAGAGGGATCTTGATTTTGTTGAGATAACAATATACCCCTGTCCTCAATGACCTAACAGGGGCCTCTAGTGGTTAGGTGTCACCATGACGACGAATGGTTATTATTTTACAGTAAATTCTTTGATTCTGAGCTTTTCCTTCTCCTGAACCCTTTGTGAGAATGTCGTTTGAAGTCTAAGAAGAAGCCTGTAACTGGAGGAGCTCGGAGAGGTGGTGAGGGCTCCTGGGGATCTGCCAAACTTCATTACCTCAGCGTGATACTCTCACACACACTCAGTCCATGTGGCACCGCCAAACGCCCTTCGAGTGTGTGGCACTGCAACTGAACACACAGAGCAGCCTGCAAACTCACGTGGCACGAAGTTGGAATAGGCTCCCTGTTACCATGGTTATCTCAGACACTGGATACGAGGCCAGCTGCATTTTGGCGGGAAAATTCCCAGAAAAAAAAAAAACTTTTGTGAGCTTGCGTATTCTTTTGTGCTGAAAAGAAAGGCGAGGATCTTATTCCAGCTTTGACTAAGAAGAAAACAAGATGTTTTTATGTCAGGGGTACACAAAGTCATACAAGGTTTAACTCAATGTGATGTTGGTGATGCTAAGATGTACAGTAGTGTGAAAAAGTTCTGATTTCTTATTTATTTGCATGTTTGTCACACTTTATCATCAAACTAATATAACTATCAGTCAAAGACAGCACAAAAAACACTTCATGAGGTTTTGGAATAAAGTTATTTATTTTTAAGAGTAAAAATAAATGCAAAACTATATTAGCCAGTGGGAAAAAGTGTTTGGCCCCTAAACCTAATAAATGGCTGCAGCAACCTTAGCAGGAACACATGCAGTCAAGTGATTCCTATAACATGCAATGAGTCTGTTACATCACTGTTGAGGATGTTAGGTCAACTCATCTTTAACATTAGAGGATTTGAGCATTAGAATCAGAATCAGCTTTACACACACAAGGAATTTCCTGTGGTACAACGAAGCGGTCAATGCGAACAACATAACTACAATACAAACAACATAAGTACAGTAAAGTGCAACACAACAAACAAGAAATTAACATAAGGCTATGAGGATGTAAGCAATTGAACAAAAGTCTGTAAAGTCTAGTGTGCTTAATTGCAAAATGCAAGGAGATGAAATGTGCAAGAGTCCAGGTGCAGGTAACAGAGTGGGATGGTAGGGAGATATAAGTTCAGCAGACTGATTGCTTTGGGAAAGAAGCTCTGTTTGTTCCTGGTGTTAATGGCTCTGAAGCGGCGGCCAGAGGGCAAGAGCTCAAAAAGTTGGTGGCTGGAGTGAGTGGGGTCCAGAATGATTTTGTTAGCCCTCTTTATCACCTTTCTCTGGTAGTGTACAGGTCCTGGAGGGAGGATAGGGGAGCATCGATGATCTTCTCTATATGAATAGTTCTCTGAAGTCTGTTTTAGAGGCAGAGCTAAACCAGACAATGATGGAGGAGCAGAGAACAGACTCTATCACCGTGGAGTAAAACTGGTTTAGCAGTGCCTGTGAAAGGTTGAACTTCTTCAGGTGGCACAGGAAGTACAGCTGGGCCTTCTTCACAATGGAGTTGATGTGTGTGCTCCACTTTAGGTCCAGAGGGATGATGGTATCCAGGAACCTGATTGACTCTACTGGTGCCACAACGCTTGTTTAGACTGCACCAAAGAGCCACCTGCTCCACTTCCTGTCTGTACGCAGACTCCTTACCATCCTGGATGAGACCAAAGATGGTGGTGTCATCTGAAAGAGCTTTACAGAGGAGTTAGGTTTAGGGTTAGGGTTAGGGTTAGGGTTAGGTGCAGTCGTTGGTGTAGAGAGAGAAGAGAAGTAAAGAGAGAACACACCCCTGGGGGGCGTCAGTGCTGGTGGTTCGGGTGCATGATGTGAATTCTTGTGATCCACTGGAAGCTTGTAATACTCATACAGAGTCAGGGACAGAGAGCTGAGAGAGTTTGTTTTGAAGGAGTGATGGTATTAAATGCTGAGCTGAAGTCCACAAACAGGATCCTTACATAAGTCCCTGGCTTATCCAGATTTTGCAGGATGTAGTGCTGCCCTATGTTAACTCCATTCTCCATAGACCGGTTAGATAGGTAGGCAAACTGCAGGGGGCCCAGTAGGGGTCTAGTGATGTTCTTCAGGTGGGCAAGCATCAGTCTTTCAAAGAACTTCATGACCGCAGAGACCTGAGATTTTAGTCTTTTTGAGGATGGGATGATGGTGACATAGCATCTCAATTGGGTTCAAGTAGGGTTGTAAACGATAAACCGATACCACCGGATATCTGTTGCTTGATACGGCTTTCCTGGCTTCAACCTCTAGAATTAATGTGAAAAAAGTTTATTGATGAACCAGCTGTGAAGTCGTTGACCGTGTATCTTGCACCCTTGTTTGCGACATCATGTATAACACACTGTACAAACTTTGAAATAACACGAGAGCTGAAGCTAGCTGCAACATGCCGTGATTTACGTCAGTGAAATAAACAGCATGAAGCATGGAAAACGAATCTAGCTAAATCAGCATCGCCATGAACGAAGGTGATAGTTTCTCAGGAAAGAAGAGAAGACAGACAAAGCCATGCTATTTGCAAACTGTGTAGAGGATCATTGCGACACAGCAAACCTGTAAGTTACTGTGGTCCAGTAACTTTACCAGCTGACAAAGCAGCAGTTTACTTTTTTTTTGTCATAAACACTTGTCAATGTTCAGGTGGTTTCTTTTTCCTGTCACTCTGACTCTTTTTTTATGTTCTGTCTTATACAAAAAGCCTCTGTTTTTTTTTGTAAATTTATAATAAATAAATATGAAATGGAAACTGCCCTAGAATGGACTTTGCTAAAATATCTGATGAATATGAATTCTTCTCACAATTCAATTAATTGAATCACTTTTCAATCAAATCTATTTTAATGGAATCGACCTATAACACAAGGATATAGTTTTTGAGTCAAACCGTAACCTGTGTATCTGGATGCAAATTTAATCGTTTATCCCTGAATGACGTGCAACCCTAGATTCAGGACTTTGATTAGGCAACTAATCTAAACTAAAGTTATTACTTTGTTTTTCTTAAAAATCCAAGTTCGCTTCAGCTTGAGGTCACGGACAGATAGCTATACGTTCTTCTTCAGATTATTTAGGGACACAACAGATTCCATTCATCACAGCAAGTCTTTCTGGCCCCAGAGCATTACACTACCACAACCATTTTTTACTGTTATTGTGATGTTTTCTCTGAAACGAGATTTCACAGATTTCGCCTCATCAGCCCAAAGAGTATTTTCCCAAAAGTCTAGAGAAGAATCATTCATCTGTGACAAACAGAAAGAGGCTGTGTATGCTCAAAGTGATGGCCATTAAACGCCCACCTCATTCAAACCTCTGCAATCACCCAGTAAATTTTGTGTTTTGCAGCAACTTTTTTCATACTATATATGATTATAGAACCACAGTGACAGTCGTTTGCAGCTGAAACATGCCATTTGCACACATTAACCAAACAATGACTTTTGAATCCGAGAATCCACTGTACAACATTTTAACACCCAAACCTAACTACAATTAATACAAGCAGCAAAAAAACTATAATGCAACCAACGAATGCCACCCTTAAAATCCTCTTCCACTCCACAAAGCTCTGCTATCATATTGTCAAGGTTACGCCTCGATGGATCTCATTTCATGGTGGTTAAACTTAATCCCAAAAAATATGTTTTTTAGTGTATAAACTAAGATTGAATTATAGTGACAGTCACTTGCAAACAAAACACACCATTCACAAACATTTCTTGGCTCTGAAGGTGACCAAATGATGACTCTAACATTAAAAAAAAATGCAACCTCTAGTGGCACAAAAGAGTGCTTTTAAATTAGCTAGCCTAGGATCCACTGTACAACATTGTAACTCCCAAATATCAATCTGACTGAATTTAGTACATAGACAGGCTACAGGACACAACTCCACAGTTTTACACATCAAACAAGTGTCCTTTATTGTAAATATTTTGTCGCATCATTGTGTAAGAACAGAGAACGAAGTGCTTCATTTTGCTAAGTGAATCAAACATAATTTACAGTCTCACTGAGTCGCAAGAAGAAACACATGAAAGGATTACTCTATCAGACCTTATCTCACTCTGATGAATTGTTAATGTAATTTTAAGAGGGCGTAATAAAACACATTTCATTGCAAAACTGCTTTTTTTCAAGCCGGGATGAAGTCCAAGAGCTGTTAGTCATACGACACTGCTTACCGACAATGCAGGCAGGATGCCTAACTGATTCCGGCTTCAAACAGATCTGTGGCTACTTATTAACGCATTTATTGTACAGTACGTTTAATCACCCTGGTGCCATGTCAGAGTTTGTTCTGAATAGGCTGGCAAACAGAAAGTGTGCACACATTAATCTAACGGCTGCCGCCATAAAAACATTTCCTCCCTTTAGGTGTGGATTGCAACAGATGCTTCAGGGGGGTTAGATTAAACAGTCGTTCACACAGACATAACTCTCTGTTTATAACCGGTTGTTTGTGGATCTAAAGGGATTGGCAACTAGAGAGAGAGAGAGAGAGAGAGAGAGAGAGAGAGAGAGAGAGAGAGAGAGAGAGAGAAACAATTACTCACCATCATGCCAGTTCAAATCTGATGCAATTTCATTTCCTGCGAAAACAATGAAAGAAGAGATTTAGATTTGTCTTGTTTTTGCTTTCGATTATAAGCAGAAGACGAAAAACATTTACAACAATAAACCTAGATTTGCTGTAAAAAAGGGGAGTAAACATAAAGTAACACTTAACAAAAAAAAAGAGTTTGCTTTTACGCAGTCAAACGGTTCAGCTTATTTTACTTTACTTAAATATTCCTGCACAATGGTGTAGTAGTAATTAAAAATAGTTTTTCAATAAAGAGAGGATGTCTGCAGGTTTTTTACTAGTAAAAAGCATAAGAATAGCTCTGACAATATATATTAAAAATAACTAGTACATTTAAATCCACAAACAAAAAGTTTATTTTCAACAACATATCTATAATGGTATAATGTTTAGTGCATTAAACCTGAAAGGCACAACTGTGCATCAGGTTGCCAGGTTCAAATCCTGTGAGGATCTACAGTCTTGTCTCATAATAACTAATTGGCAAAAAAGTTAATTGTGACTGAACAACAATAACAATTTTTTATCTATAATCTAGATCAGGGGCAGGCAAGGGGACTGAAACATAATGCAACACACCTGATTCTACTAAAAGAGCTTCTCTTGGCTTGCAGGTGATGTGGGCCCCTAGGAATTACTTAAAATGGGTTTTATTTTGAGCTTTGCGAATTGCACATTGAAAAGGGTAGGGATGTTCCCATTTGTCATCAAGTTCTGCACTTTTTCTCTTTGTCTGTAAAAGCACTATCTTTGAAATGATAAAAATTTCAACATGAGGTGATAACACTACCTAGCCAAAACACAAAGCAAATACTAAATAAGTTCAGATTTTATTTACTTTAATCACCAAAAAATAACGTCATGTGGGTGTTTAGCATAGAGCGTAAGTCATTAAATATAAGGAAATGCTTGCTCTGCACAACTTCGACCAATCACAGATCTTGCCGTCTACAAGGCTTTGACTTGATTTGAAGTTTTACAGAACTACTAATTGGATTTGCAACGGGGGCCAATGTGCAGCCTTCAAGAGAAAGCAATTCATAGGCTTGATGGTCAACTACAAATTGGCCTTCAGTCCAACCCAGCTCTTTAGCTGTTCCATGAAAGGGTTAAAGAGCAAGAAGAGGAACATAATATATCAAACTATTCTTATATTTTTGTTTATAAGAACTGAAAACTTGACTGAACAACAAACACAGGAAAAACCATTGAATTCAAAAGACAAATCCTGGAAATGAGCACAAAGTCATATTGAAAGGTTCCTTAATTGATTTTGGAGGTCTGCAACAACAGGTCCACAGATATGAAAAGTTGAAAAAAGCTTACATTTTCTTATAATATACATTTAATTTTAATGAATTTGGTTGCGATTCCCAAATGATTAATTTACTGACTTGTTTGTAATAAACCCCTCCTTTACGTGAACCAACATGTGCTTAGAGAGATTTCTCAGATTATTTCTGCAGATCAAGATCAGGATTGATGGCGTCATGGTGGCGCAGTGGGTAGCACAGAACAGCAGGTTCTAGGCTCGGCTGGGGCAGGTGGCATTTCTGTGTGGCGTTTGCATGTTCTCCCCGTGATCGCGTGGGTTTACTCCGGGTGCTCCGGTTTCCCCACAAGTCCAAAGACATGCGGAATAAGTGAATTGAATAAGAACGATTGCCTGTAGTGTTAAAGTGTGAATGTGTGTGTGAATGTTTCTCAGCAATGGGTTGCGGCAGGGAAGGGCATCCGCTGCGTAAAACATATGCCAGACAGTTGGCGGTTCATTCCGCTGTGGCGACCCCGAAAGGGAAGAAAGCCGACATGAAGATGAATGAATGAAAGCTCAGGATTGAATTTGGTATTTCATAAATTTCCTTGAAGCTTCGAGTTTTTATGAATTGGGTTCTCACGGTTTCAATTATGGGGCATTCTATAAGTAGATGTTTGATTATGATTCATCACTTGCATTAGCTACACTCAGGGGCTGTTTCTCCTTTGAAAAGGAAACTGTCTGGCCAGGTTTTCACTGCATTTAGAGATAATTAGTTGACAACCAATAAACAGACTACAATAAACACAACATAAAACTGTTCATGAAGAACATCAAACTGGTCGTGAGTAAATAAAGAGTCAAGTTCAGCAGAGAAGCTCATTGTGAGAGCGTTCATCATTCAGGGTTCAGTGTTAAAATATGTTTCCAGTTCCTAGAGAATAAATTCATTCTCCAGCAGTCAAATGCGGAAAAACTAGAACATTTACCTTCCTGCAAGCTAATCTCTGTGAAAGGCTTTCATAACCATGCTCATGTGACTGTGTAATCAGAGAGTTGTTACCTTGATTTTTTTCTATGTTCAGTTTCGTGGTATGAATGAACGAAGTGGGAAGTGGTACGCTGTGACGTGTGAGTTTCTCTGAGTCGACTACTTCTTGAAAACATTTTTACACACAATGCTCTTTCAGATTTAAAACTCCAGCAGGGTAGTCCTCAAACCTAAAGCTATGTTTCACACCACATGAGAGCAGTTTTTTTTTTAAACGCTGAATACTCTTTAAAAATGATTGCTTGTTCTCTAACTTAACATTGCAGCATAAATCAGCATGCTTTCATTTTCAGATCTGCTCGGTGGCATTATCGGCTGTGAGAAAGTGTTATTTTGCCGTGAGGCAGACGCCGGCGTGCAGCAGCGATCAGGAGGAGATGAGGGTGGCATCACACGGTGTGTCAGAGATCACCGCCATGACCAATCTCAGAGGCTGGCACAACTACAGACGACAACCAGACACAAGTTTATTCACACCGCAATGAGAAGCAGCCGGGAGTGAAAGAACACAGCAAGTGCTCCACTTCAGCTCTGGCTGCACATAACGGGATGGTTGGGATCAAAATAAAATGCTGCCATTATTAACTCATTAATGTAAATTTTTGTGGCTGAGGAGCTGGCTAACAGAGCATTACAGTAATCCATTCTGGAGGTCATGAAAGCATGAACTAGTTTTCTACAAACTAATTTGATCTACAATCGACAGCATGTTCCACACTTTAGCAATGTTCCTGAGGTGAAAGAAGGTGATCTTAGTAACATGAGAGATTTGGTTCTTAAACGTCAGTTCATTATCTGTAATAACACCAAGATTTTTAACTGTAGTGGATAAATGAACAGTGTGTACCCCCAACTCCATATTTAAAACTGAGAGATTTTTAATAGCTTTTTAGAGCCAGTAAGTAATATTTCTGTTTTATCTAAATTTTAATTCATCCAATCATTGATAACAGCGACACATTCTGAGATCTTATTTAGCTTTGAAAGGTCGTTAGGTTTTGTTGAGCTGGGTGTAGTCTGCAAAGCAATGGAAACTAACCCCATGTCTTCAAATAATTTTGCCTTGGCAAATGTAGCATGTATATTGAGAATAGGATGGGTCCAAGAACAGACCCTTGAGGAACTCCATAGTCTCCTGCTATTGTGTCTGATGAGTCTCCATTTACATGAACATACTGAATCCTGTTAGATGTAAGAGTTAAACCATCTTAGAGCCTGGCCCTGGATGCCTGCATCGCTCTCTAGTCTCTCGAGAAGAATTCTGTGATCTATCGTATCTGGGCAAAAGTAGAAGAAAGATATTTCCTTGATCCCATTCAAGTAACAGATTGTTTGAAATTTTAACCAGTGCAGTCTCTGAGCTGTGATGCGCTCTGAATCCAGATTGAAGATCTTCATAAAAGCTGCTCTTCAGTTAGAAGGAGCTGAGCTGTGCTATAACAACTTTATGGAATATTTCTGACAAGAACGGAAGGTTAGAGATTGGCCTATAGTTAGATAGCTCAGTAAGATACAGGTGCATTTTCTTGATAAGTGGTTTAATTACTGCATTTTTGAGCTGTTTAGGAACATAACATAGCGATAGAGATGAGTTTATAATTGTCAGAAACGGTTTTTGAGCTATTTGTAGCAATTCTTTCAGTAATTTTGTTGGTACAAAATCGAGAGAGCAAAAGCTTAGTGAAAGCACAATTATGTACCCTTTGCTTTAAGCAATGATTTTGTATCAAAATTTTTAAAAAAGGTCTGCATTTTTCACGCTAATGTCATGTGTTGTACCCTAAATTGTACTTTTCTGTCCATTTTATAGTGTTATATTTAATAGTTGGTGAAAATTTAGAAAATGAGCCACAACTGGACTCTGTGTAACCATTTTTTGCCAAATGGTAGCAAAAGTCACAAGCACCACTACAAGTAAAGAAAACAGATGAATAATCTATATATGTAGATTAAAGGGGTCATGATAAGGTGAGCCTTTTGTGGCTTTTATAGTGGCCTATAAGAGTAGATTGAACCAAAAATCGAGCCATGGATGTTCTCAAACAAACAAAAATTTTTTTACTCGCGCCACTTCACAAACATGAAAGAGCTGATTTACCTCCTCCAGCATTGATACGCTTTCTACAAAGCCACACCTTCTCTCGTGATTTCTGGAAACCAACTTTGGCGAATCAGTAGTGATGAAAAGTTCAGATCATTTTACCGACTCGGATCTTTGAGTCCCGTTCAGCAAAATGAACGAATCTTTTTTAGTCATTTAGTCCATTTCAGCCTCACAACGTTTCACGGATTGTTTAATGTTTCCGCTTCCTTGCATTACTGTCATGAAATTCTTGATGATTTTGTAAATGCGAATGTAGTTATGTAGTATATCCTGACATTGTGTTTGTGAGCAAGTTTGATTTGTGAGGGGAAAAAATGATTGGCGATGCAGCTCGCGTGCACTGACAGCGCATCCTACATCTGTTCTAATCTGGAAAGTTTTCTTTTTTCTAAAAACTCTGTTTCTAAATGTCTATAGTTTGCACACTCTGATTGCTTTGATCAATATTAACGTTATAAAAAAGCTGACTGCTAGTTAACCAAAACTCAACACGGATGCTGACACAGAACAGGTTTTATCTACCTCATCATACGTGGTATACAAACAGCTCCATACACACGCTGCAGCTGTTGAAGCTCTGATCAATATTACAGCATGGCATACTAACAATGCTGGCTTCTAATTTGTCAAAACACAATTCTGATATAAAAAAGGTTGTTCACATCATCGACACATTTTACTTTGTGATAGAATGATGCACACAAGTTGAGAGTGAGAGCACTCGTTTTGCTTCACTTCAATCATGGAGCTCGCGGTCTGTGAAGCCTTGAAGTGCAGCAGGCTCCACAATGGGGACATGAGGTTATGTGAATGTGCAGCCTTCACAGAGGGCGGTTCATAGACTTGACGCACAAGTAATAGATTGGCTTTTATTCTTAATGTTTTCCTTGGCAGTGTAGCATTGAACTCGGTCGAGACCAACGTTCGAGTCCGAGTATGTATGCAAACGAGACCGAGACGATTCCGAGTTCAAACACAGTCGAATTCAACTCCATAGAAAGAGTACTACAGCTCTAGGTATGGTTGTATAATAGTGTTCCCTCCAAACGCCATTATAGTGTCCATCCATGTTGCTAGCTTTGTGTTCGTGTGTTAAGGTTAGAGAATTTGCTCGTAATTAATCCCTCTAATATTCCTCTAATCTACGTTGACGTCAGATAGTAACTTTTGCATACATGTCATGAATATGCAAATCAATAACCAGTAGGTGATTAACTTGGGGAGTGATTATGATGTTTGCCAAATTAAAATCTCAGCTCATTTCTGGAATAAAACTAGGCTAGAAAATGAGGAGATTGGATGTGATTTTAAATAAAAATATAGGTAAAAGAATCAGATCTCTCAAACAATTAGACCAATTTGAACAACATATTGTTAAAAAAAACTTTCACTTTCCGCTAAATAAAAAAACTATTTTGAGATTTCAGATTTAACAAAGCACTCTTAAATGGTTTTTATTTCACTAGTAGCTAACAGTCAATGATTCGCATGTGAATGTGTCATCCTGAGTTTCACCCAGAAGGTCACTAACTGGAGGTGGAAGCCCCAAGAGAAGTGAGGCAGGTGTTTTTGGTGTACGGTAAAACATGCAAATCAGACAAGAACTGATAAGGAAGAAGGATATCTGCAGAGGAGGTCAAGTTCAGGGCTGACTGGCGTGCGATAGAGCATGTTTGTGTTTCTTTTGTGGGTTGCAGGATAATCTACCGTTCTGGAAGTGAGTCAGCACTCAAGCCTCACTAATGGGATGAAACTGACTCACTCTCACTTTTAAAGACACACTCATGTCAGATGGAACACTCACCTCTTAAAGAGACCGGCCCCTCACCCTGATGATCTCATCTTTCTTAAACACGAAACCATTTTTGGATTGAGGATTGTTTTGAAAACCTACTATTTTTTTTATCTTACATCTTCGGTGCTCAATCAAGAATTTGTCTGTTTGGGATAACTCGAGGACTCTAGCTGTTGGTGTTTTTTCAAGGGTCGTTAAACGTGTCCCAAATGGAGAAAGAAAACAAGATTATGTAAAGGATAAGCAGATGGAGTTAGGATAACATAAACAAAGAAACCACGTGGGCTGTCGTTGCTATAATATTTCATCAGTTTTCCCAGCGATGGGTTGCGGCAGGGAAGGGCATCCGCTGCGTAAAACATATGCCAGTGAGTTGGCGGTTCATTCCGCTGTGGCGACCCCGAAAGGGAATAAAGCCGACATGAAGATGAATGAGTTTGAGCTAATTAAGCTTTTATATATATACATATATATATATATATATATATATATATATATATATATATATATATATATATATATATATATATATATATATATATATATATATATATATATATATATATATATATATATATATACACATATATGTATATTTATAATATTTATAGATATTTTTATAACCATAGTTGGATGTGTTCATTCATGAAGACTGGTTTCATCCGATCTGTCAAAACGTGAAACGTTAAAAGTGTCCGAAAGTATTTCAATATTACACAAGAAGTTTAAGAGAGCTTGTGTGCTCATATCAGAGAAGAATATAGTCAATAGGCTGACCCTTTTAAAACAGAAAATCACAATTTTCCTCACATTCAAACAGCTGACAGGAAATGTTGGAAGAAAATAAATAGTTTTCACATGACCACTCACATTGGGCTCATGGTTTACACCCCCCTGAGCACTTTGGTTTGCCTCCGGGAGAACACATTCCCCTTCTGCTATTTTTGGGAGGAAAAGAGCGCGTTGTTCCTGGAAGTGATGAAGGAATGACGGGTTTTTTCCGCGGCTCGGAGCGCCATCTTGTGTCCTTGACCGGAAGTGCTGAGAATGAGTCAGCAACATGCTGCAATCAGTCAGAAATACCGAGCGTCGTTCAGGTCAGATGAGATCACCGAGTATTAACGTGGCCACCGGGCAGTCACAGGGCTTTCATCAAATGCTTAGTCACCGTGATTCAGCCTAGTGTGTGTTACGTGTAAAACAGAGACGTTTGTGCGAGACGTTAAGTGACTTACCGGAAATTGTGCCTGCAAAGGTCAGCGTTTGCTAAAGTTAATTTAATTGAAAGTCTTTCAAAATTACCTCAAAACGTTGAAAGTTGGCCTTAATTATGTTTTTAAGTAATTTCAATATCGAAATCCTTGCCCTTTCTCCGTTTTCTTTTTAGTTGTGTTTATTTTCTTGTAATTAAATGCTTGCTTTTAAAAATTGAGCCCAAATTGTATTCATATGTAAATTGATCAGAAGTGTCGTCATCTACAGAAAGACTCTAAAATTATAATTTATATAATAATAATATTAACTATAGCATTTTGTTGATTTTTTTTTTACATTACACGATCCACAAATACAGTCTTGCTACGCGCATGTGCATGTCAACGGACGTAAATTGCATTCCCGAAATTACTTTTAATTTCTGTGTTACAGTTTTCAATTGAGTAAACAGTTGTTTAAACTATTGGGTTAGCACTGATGTTACTAAAAATCTGCTATTCAAAATCATTTGATAATTTGACTACAAAAATAGACTTAGTGTTAAATTGTAACTAAATAACAACATTTAAATCTCTTGCTGTCAGTCTACTTTAACCACTTAAAAAAGTCAACATTGACATTAAATCAATGAAATGCGTTGTGATGGATCATGCAAAATAAATGTTTTTATTTACCAAAAAAAATGCCAAATGAATCCACCAAAATTAAGCGAAAAAGCATTAAATATCATAATAAATTGAGTATTTAATGACATGATCAGAGAAATTTAAGATATGCAACTGCTGAGGCCAAGTGCTTGTAATTCCGTAACTGACCTGTTGAGGCTCGTCCCAGAAGAGAGAAGATTCCAAATTAAAAATAAAATTATTAGTATTTTTACATTCAAAATAAAAATCTAATGCCTGTAAAAAAAGCAAGTTTGCACTTTGATGATATGAATTCTTTTCTTTAGTTTATAACAAAATACAGTTTTACTTAATCAAGGGTGAGGCAACTGTGGCTGCTTGCCATCTTTGAACCACCAAATAATGTCTTGTGGAGCAAGCTGTGTGACATCAGCTGAATTAATGTGGCCTTTAAATGATCAAATCAGGACTAAGCAGAAGTAATTTCTTCCCTTAATCATCACCTAATCCACATGAGTCACTGAGGAGGATATGGTCTACAGTAGTTAGATCACATCATGAGTCAGGATAAAACATCTGAAGTGCCTATACAATCTAAAATATATATATATATATATATATATATATATATATATATATATATATATATATATATATATATATATATATATATATATATATATATATATATATATATATATATATATAAAATACCAAAACAAACACGGCCGTAACAGGTTTTATTACAGGTTTTCATTTTTACATAAGATTATGTTTTTAAGATAGTCAAGAATTTAAGAGCTATATTACATCAAAAGCACAAACAAAACTTTTTTTTTGCATAATAAACAGCTTCAAACATATAATTTGAAAACCTTAACCACTTATCTTCTTGAGCATTTATGAAGGTTTTCTCAAACTTTGGCAGCACTGTAATTTTTAAATTTTTAACATTTAGGATAAGTCAATATCTGGCAACCAAACTATCACTAATAAGCATTTATGCACATTTTCTTAATCTCTGGAAACCCTAACAATCATTTTTATGATTATGAGTGTATGAGCCTTTTCTCAAACTATGGCACCTCTAATTTTATGTTTTTGAGGATTCTGAAAAAATTTCTAAAATTCTGGCAACCGTAAGCTTGATTTTAAAAAAGTTGAACTTTTATTTTCTTTGGCAACCCCAGTAATCACTTTTATGATTTTTAGAGCATTTATGTACATTGTCTCAATCTTTTGCCTTAATCTTAAAACGACATTTACATAATCAAAATGTATTAATCTTACGTCAATATCTGTCAACCTTAACAATTACTAAAGATTTTGAGCGTTTCTGAGTGTTCACAAGCATTTTTTTAAACTCTGGCAACCCTAACCATCACTTTCATGTTTTTGTGGATTTGCAAAAGTTCTTATACTATGACAAACTTAACCATGATTTTACATTATAATTTTAGCATTAAGGAACATTTCTTACCCCAAACAACAACTAAAGCATATATCAAACAAGCTTTACACATGGACATCAGAGGGAAAAAACTGTGAAAACTTATTCACGACTTAGAACAGTGAACTCAAGACTTTGTAAGGCCTAAAATATGGGCTTTTAATCGTTAGACTTTTTAAGACCCAGCAGAAACCCTATAGAACAAAACCAATAGCATCTCTCCAGTGTTTATTTGCTCCTCCTTTCGTACCATCCTGTACACCCAACCAAGCTCTCCTGAAGTGTTTCTAAATACCACACAGCTCTTTTTCCACAGCATCATCTCCAGTGAACACGAGGAGAGCAACAGCTCACCTTTCAGCGCTTCTTTTACACCTGTCGAGCACCTGCGAGCTAATCTTAAAAGGAAAAGGTTTCTCTTCCGATTCAAACCTGAGCTGGGGCAGATGAAAGCAGAAGACATCCTATCCATCACCCACACAGGTGTAAGGAAACCCTAGAAGGAGAAAAACTGAATGGAGTGGAAGGAGAGACGATTGTTGTGTTCAAGAGCTTTGTATCGATAGCGAAACTTCAAAGAGCACCTGCCAGAGCGCGTGCTGGATCGAACATGTCATAAATCATAAGAGCTACCATACTGCAACTGACAAAAAAGACTGCAATGTTGAATTTTTATGTTTTTGGTTGGTTAAAGGTACTCAGAAAAATGTTAACAAGTTAAATTATTTCTCAATGCCTCCCTAAGAAAGAAACTGGAAGTACAAAACTGAATGAAATATGCAAATATGAAGGGTTGAGGTTTAATCCCACCATCATTTCTTTATTCATTATTCTACCAGGTTGCAAGGACAGCACCATCAACAGGTAAGCTCAGGAAGAACTTGACATGTGGCTACACAGTAAATTTCAGAGATTTATATGCACTCTAAATAGCGTTAATATGAAATCTCAAACGAAGTTAAAAAACTTAAAGATTCACAGTCATTTAACTTATTTATCTATACAGCCAGTTATAAAGTTGTATTGAAATGTGCATTTCCCCGAATAAACCTCTGAATCTTCATAAAAATAAAAAAATAAATGGAACAAAACACACATCTTGAATTAGAGTTTGAATTGAGATATCAACTCTGGAGTATATTTAGTTCTCATCTATATAGAGGCAATTTTACTCTCTTTACCTTGTATGAATATATTTAGGCAGATTTGTGTGTTTGGGCGTGTGAGTGCTCTTTTTTATTTTAAGTAATTTCCCATATATCCATACCAATAGAGGCACTGTGCAGCAAACCTTAAATCATGATCATAACACTGACACAGCATTCTCTTGACACATTAAAGCAGACGTCCATTGTCCAGAACCAGGCCACAGGATAATTAGTACTGGAGTCTTACAGAACTTATTTCCATTTGTTCTATTAATAAAATTGGAACTTTAAAAACTAAATCTTACTTCAATCTGCAACATAATACAATTATTCTCTTCCTCAGAGTAGTCACGAAGATGATTTTTTTTCTGGCGAACATCACAGTTTATTTCTTTATTATATTACTGTAATGTAAAATTAAAGTAATAAATAAAAAAATAGACAGATGAATGGCTTGCTAGATAATTGGATGGATGGTTGGATGGATAGAGATAGATGGTTAGATAGAAAGATGGACAGCATTGACCAACCTGTTGAGATCATGCCGCTAGACAAACAAAGCAATGAAACATACTGAAGCATCAGCAGACGCCTAGTTGGAATCAAAGATGAGGTGACGACTTCAATAAAATTTATTTAAATTAGATGAATGGAGCACTTCGACTTCAAAGGCAACTTGCAACAAAAACATTCCAACCTAAAAAAACAAATGCAATAATTCTCTTTCAAGACGATAACAGAAGTCTTCAAGAAATGTCTTATGAATAAAAAAAAAAAGTAGTAGTAATTAATAGGCCACAAGTTCGTCATCTCTACAGCGAGTCCTCCGGGAGAGCAATTTTATGCGCATCTATGGGCATCAAAGCTTTGGTAAACCAATAATTCAAACAGGTTGAATAAATAACCACAGTGATGCCTTCGTACACGCTCACAGTCATACCGTTCCATTCTTTACTCCGCAGTCCCAGGGTGGATTAAAGGCAGTGGTGCAGTTCTCCTAATCTGTATCTGTACAAAAATAGATGCCACTTTCTTTAAGGTGGAAAACAACACAAACAATAATATAATGGTCTTCGCGTTCGCTACTATATACAGACGTTTTGATCTTGAACCGGAAGGCTGAGCGCTTAACACGACAAACAAATACCTTTAATATATATATATTTCACGTTGGAGCTAGCGCACTAATAATGTATATATCTGTGAGAGTATGTAAAGCACATGTCCACATTTACTCGGATGCTGCAGGAGGTTTGATCTTCGAGCACAGTGTACGTAAACGAATGGTCTTTTCATCGCTGTCGGGTCTGTCTATACTAAAAATAAAAGTCTCTAAAGGAAGACGAAGCAGGAAACGGAATCAGTTGAGAAAGTCCGGCGTGATTAATGGAGCCGAGCGGTCGTTGGTAAGCGTCCGGCGCAGCTTCACCCCACGGCGGATCAGGCTCAGCATGTCATTCCCGCAGCCCGGATCAGGAGCGCTGTCAGTGTGGTTGGCGTCAGGTAGGGAGGAGTTTTCACACGGCGCGGAGGAATGGAGCGAGACCGTGTGCTTGAGCTGCGGCGCTGGCTGTTTGAGTTTCTGCTGGAGCTCTCTGTGGTGGAAGTGTTGGTACTGCTGCTCTGGGGGCTGCTGGTGGTTGTAGTGCATCTGGTTGTATTGCTGATGGTTGTTTAGCTGTTGGAACTGCCTCTGTTGGTGCTGGTGAAGCGCATACTGCTGCTGCTTGCTCAGTTGGTACAGCGGCTCTGTGATGCCCACCGGTTGTTGCCCAGGGAACATGGAGTAGTACGGAGGCGGCATCGCGCTAAGACTCTGAGTGGATGTGCAGAGATTGTTCCTGGCGTGTGCTAGATCTGAGTTTAGTACTCTGTTGCCCATTCCAGGAGGATACGGCAACTCCTCAGGGGTGCTCAAGCCAGCAGTGGAAACAGATGCCTTTAGTGGAACCTGAAGAACAAAAGAAAGCAACTGTTTAGCATTTTACATACTTTCCTTAAAGCATTTTAGATTTTGTTGAGTGGCTGTGATTTATGCTATCAAACCAGCACTCGAGCTAGCCTTTTATGAACCCATTTTCCTGAAGCATCTCCTAGAAGATGGATGCTATACAACGAAAACAAGAAAACAGCATTCTGAAGAAACATTATGTTTATAATATACAATTATGTTTTAAAGGGGTTATCATCAAGTTTGAGTCTTAATTTTAGATTTTAAGATTAAGTTATTAGCAGAAGAACAGACAATTTAGAGCATTAAGCGGGATTTAAAAGGATCTTTTGGAAAAATGTAAAAAAAGTTTTTTTAATGCAAATACAAAGTTTTGCTTTAATTTGAAAATAACAACAACAAGTATTGCATAATTGAATGATTTGTCCACTTACAAATCAGTGATAAGATCATCAGCCATATTCAGTGTGCTTTGCAAGCAACAGTGCAAAGGCAGGAATCT
Organism: Danionella dracula; assembly: GCA_900490495.1. NCBI lineage: Eukaryota > Metazoa > Chordata > Actinopteri > Cypriniformes > Danionidae > Danionella > Danionella dracula. Next base: position 3,797,626 of record UELW01000345.1, on the reverse strand, counting down.
GTACGCCTCTGTTTTTCTTTCACTTTGTTGAACTAATCATATTTTATTATAAACTTACTCTGTTCCAGACATTTACAGACATTTTGTTTTAGCTGTGAGTAAAAGTTCTTTTGTTTATCATAAATTAACCTTAAACGAAAGAGAAAGACCATGCACTTGTGGTAAAAATATTGCGATTTATGGCAATTATATGTAAAATGACACTCATTTGCTGCCATTGCGTTATATAGGATTGCTGGTTTATATATTGTTTGTTGCTTGGAAGTGTTGTATTTGTTTTTAGGAAAGTTACACTTGACCACATCTGCTCAACCTAACCTTCAGGTAGAGATTGTCATAAAGACATAGGAATAAAGGGTAAAAAAAACGAGGACAAAGACGGACCTGTGGTGTGCAGATAGGAATGGGGACGCCCCCACTGATGGTTCCTCGGCGGATGTTGGGTTTGCTGGAGGGTTTCCGGCGAATGGTGGCAGTGTGTGGTCCTATAGGCTCAGCGTCCATCAGGAGACTGACAGTGGATGCCGGCCTCTTGCTTTGAAACATTTTGCGGTAATTGAGACTCAGGTCACTGTTACGAGGAATTGTGGAAGATTTATCAAAGTCAGACTGGCCGTGGCCATCCTCGGCTCCATGAAGAGAAATGTAATCATAGTCTGAGACAGAGAGAGAAACACAGAGAGATATGTGTTAGCAATCAGCACTTCTACCTTCCTAAAATAAAACAATGTTTAAGAGAGCTATACAATAACAAGCAAATAAGGAAAATCACTACAAAAAACAATGGGGAAAAAAAAACACCTGAACATGAGAACTAAAATAATACATCAGAAAACTTGACTATACAGACCAACCAAAGAGTGTACAGTTTGAGAACAGATTACTATGAGATATTCTAATCATAATCAAACAATAGTATACAGGAAGTCATTATAAGATTTTCTGATTTGTCTAAATGATCAGTATTTCACAGCACTCACATATGTAGCTAAACGTCATCAACAGCTTCCACCAGTCAATCAGTGTTTTAGTGGAATTCAAAACTGCTAGTACTAATCATAATAAAAGCTGAACTTATTCACATAACAAACCGGCACACAATAACTCAGGATGGGTTTTTGTTTTGAGCTCAGCCGTAGCTTTCACTTTTAACCCTGTTAGCTTCAACATTAAAATTAGTTTGTTCCACTTCAGTTCATAATCCGCATCTCGTGCCTGGAAGTGATTGGGTGCTTCGCATTTCAGTGCTGACATTGTATTAAATACATTTATATTTCAACACTTTATTTTACTCAAAACATAAGAATGTCATCTCATTATAAGAAACTTAACAAAACATTTTACCTATAAAGAATGTGAAACATCTTAAAGAGTCTATTCATTGAATGTAACAGATATATTTTTTGTTTATGAAAAACTACATTTCTTGCATACGTATCTGCTAGTCTGTTCACCGCACGCTTCTTTTTGCATCGACGTTAAGGACAACATGAACAGAATGTTTAGGGATTCTCAACGTTTGAAGTATGTTCTCTGCCATGCCAAAAAACGATTCTGATTGCAGGGTACGACCATCTCTAATCCATTGCAAAACATCGGTTAAACGGAAACCTGCAGGCTCATGTTGTTCATCTAAATATCTGTTGTGAAAATCAACTTAAACTCTGTGGATGGGTGTGTTTGGAAGCTGCGTGTCGGAGATGTGACCTCGTTCGTCACGTTCAGTAAACTGAATCGATTCGCGCCTCAGTCAGGCTTGCTGCACTCGGGATTGTGCTGATTTGTTATATGTTTGATCAGATTGCTACTAGTAAAAGCTTTTATCACCAGCATTGATGTTAAAATACTTCCAGTTCACAGACACTGTGAACACAGATCTGTTAAGCACAGCTGCTCGACTTGCATCATGATGTTATAAAGGGGTATCGGGGAGCTTTTGATGAGTACAAGTACTACTCTAGAGCACCGAATTGGGCCGATACTGGTATCGATATCGGTGCATCCCTAATATAAATATCCATATTGACTCATGAATAGTTACAAAGAACACAAAGAAATCATTCAACACCCAACCTTGAGTGAACAAATGTAAGAATGCACAACGTTGGTGAAAGTGAACCCCAAAAACACACAGAGGCAGTTTGAGCGAGTTTCACAGCGATGCTATGAGACGACGATAAACAGACTCATTTCATGGCCGCACACTCGAATGCTATGATCAAGGACCCCAATTACATGGCTTCCCTCAAAGACATCAATGGTGTTGATTTGTGATCACAATGAGAACAATCAGTCTATGCAGTGACTTTTGGGAACCTACCATATAGAGGAGGTTCTCTCTTTACCGCTGTAAAAGAACAATAAAGTACATTTAACAAACATACAAGGGCCCAGAAATACACACTTTGGACAGCAATCCAAACCTGTGATTTGTGTATGTACATCAGATTTAGAGTAAGAGAGGATTTGATGCAAACGCAAACCACAAATTAGATTACCATGTTTTAGACACTAAATACAGAGAGAAGACGATCAGGAAAAACAGAATCGCTCGAGCTCTTCATGCTTGTGTATCCACTACTGGCTTACAGTGAGAGAAATGTAAGAAGTAGAAGCAGAACATGCATTAAAGTGTGTGTGTGCTGCACATGTACTGACCATGCTGAGAGGGAATGGTGTCTTCAGAGCAGGACGGCGTGGTGGTCTGGGTGCTGTATCCGCTGGAGCAGTGAAGGGAGTCCCTGCTGGTGCGAGCAGCGTCCGAGTTCAGACCGCCTCCCAGAGTCAGAGCCAGCTGCTCTCGAGCCGATGACGGCTGGAGAGAGGATCGTTTCAGAGAATGAATGAATCGGATACAAGGATTGTGGGTGCATCTAAAGTTGGAACGGCTATTTCTCAAATGCGGAATAAATCAAACAAATTTTTGATTATAAATACATTTTTAATGTATTTAATAAGAAATGTCTTGAAATTCTTTTAGACGTCAAACTTTTTTAGGAGTATCAAAAGGTTGACACGTATGCTAGATTAAATTGATTCTTAGACTTTTTAAATAAGAGATTGAGTCTGCATCTGCTGCACTGAAAGGTTTAACACAGGAGTGTTTCTTGTGGCTGAACACAGGCCCTTAAAGGAAAGTCAAAGGCAGGTGTTCTTAACTTTTTGACCCCAGGCCACAATTTTTCCAGTACCAAGTTCCAGTTCCAATTTTTCCAAACATCTTAAAAGCCATTTTTACTCTTTGGCTTTTAACGGAGTTCTTTAATTTTACATTTTATTGTATTGTGTTTTATCTGTTTTAGTCATTTTATTCATTTTATAATTGTTTTATGCATCATAATATACTCTCTTAGATGTTCTGTGGTGTGCGGCACTTTCGGAACTTCGTCTGTAAAATGTGCTGCATAAATAAAGTGGATTGTATTACATAAGTGTCCCAGAGCCCATTCAAATATAAAACTTTCATTTTAAATTTATCAGATTTAATTTAGTTTTTAGTTTTGAGTTAATTAGAATCTAATAATCAAATAAAGAAATTGTGTTATTTATTTAGCTTGTAACTAAAGCTTGTGACCATCTTTACAGAAATTAGCAGTAAACCTGCAGCTAAAACATCCCTGAACAAGCTAGTTGCTTAACAAGAAATATTTAATAACATAACTTCAATAACTATAAAACTAAAATAAACACTATAAAAAAGTATTTTATATAATATTTTTTTTTAAAACAAGTACATTTAAGTCAAAAATCTAACTAAATACAACAAAATTAAAATTAAATATGCAACTGAAAACACTGGATTAGCATTGAAACTTGGAATTATTCCCGTTGATGAATAGTCAGTTTTTGTTTTTTTTTTACAATAAGTGGGTAAATTGTGATAAATGGAAAATGTATATAATCGCTTGAACGGTTACATTTTTTCCCACTTTCATTTACAACTTAATTTTTTCCTTTCTCTTTTCCTATGTGGGATTTAATTGATCATTTACATATTTATCTACACTTTAATTAGGAGATAATCATATAACATTCTTTATAAAACATAGTGTGTGGTTTTGAACAAAATCAATGTCTTCAAATAGAACTGTTCACTGTTAAGAGCTGTTCACTTATTTCTGAGCTAGTCACGAAGTTCATTTTACTTTATATAGGTTACAGAGGAATACATTTGCCAGATGTTAGCAGAAAATGAGCCTGCTCCTGCGCTCAGCTGCTCTGGTGGATATGATCAGAGCAATGTGGATTTTTGGTCAGACTCAGACTGTCTCAGGATTAACTTCAAGAAAATTCATGTTATTCTTTCCATCTCTCTTTTAGTCATTTGTGTATAAAGAGTGAGAACATGTTCTAGCAAAGGCAGAAGAAGGAACATTTCCACTAAAATAAAATAGGTCCTATTATAAATATATTTATTAAGAGAGGTGACATGTCACGGTATTGATCCAGGACACATTAATACTTGAATCTTCAGCTAACTTTAGTGAAGTCCATTCTAATGCATTTCTTCTGAAATTAAATTATCCAGGGCTAAAGAGACCACCGGTTGATGAGATTAAGAACACAAAGTCTTGCTCAGGGGTCTGCGCGGGGTTATGTAACTGTGTGGGGCACTCCTCAGATATTCAACTTTAAATTAGCCTTGAGGGTCACAGAGCGTTGCTTCTCTTCAAATCTGACTGTGGAAAAGTAAATATCCCTCATGAGAGAATGCCAGGAGTTAAGAGTCTTCTGTTCATCTGAGGCATGATGATTTAAACGGAGAGAGTACCTTGCCCGAGGAAGACAGTGTCCTGGCTCGCTCCTCATGTCCGCTGTAAACCTTGTACAGAGGAAGCATGGAGGTGCCGTTCTCTGTGCCAGGAGAAATCTGCCCGGGATCCTACACAAGAAAACACTGCGTCAGCTCATCACAACAGAGTCAAAACATTGAGACAGAGTTACACAAGGGTTACACTACAATCAAAAACCAACATAAGATGATTTTGTGGCCATTTTGTGTCTTCAATTTACACCTTTTGTTTCAGAATCAGGCTCATTATTCTCAAGCTTTAATCTGAGTTTAAATGTTTTCCATGTTCTGGTCTTAACAGAAGTTTTTTTTGCGATTGTGACTGTTTTTATTTTAATGCTTTGCTGTAAAAATATGCTCTATAAATAAATTTCACTATCGTATTATTATTAAAGGGGTCATATCATGCAAAAAAAAGGAGCTTATTACCATGTTGTAGTGTTGTTTCATCAGAGACGTGCCTGAAGTTGCATTTACAGTCATTGCTGAATACGTTCTGAGTGAATTAAAAACGACCCAGAAGTGTAATAGCAGAACATACTGTAAGCATTGCGAAACCATGTTTACGCAAAGAGGTTTGTCATGTCTCAACGTGTATCTAAATCCATTTGTAAATAGTTTTGCGCTTTTCAGCCACCATATTATACTGATATATTATGTAGGTAATATAATTTCCTGAGGTTGTGAGCAGACTTTTCAGATATCCAGTAGAGGGCACTCAATACCTTCAGACAGACCACCTTCAAACAAGAACGAATGCTACAATCGAAAACACAGACAGCACTTTACTGAGTCTCTGCTCACAGTGCTCCTGTGCCGAAGGTGTGGGTCTAGGGAGTTGGCGCGAGGGATTGTGGGAGAGTTCCCCTCACTGAGGGAGCAAGCGCCCTCCTCCTCCTTTCCTCTGAGCAGGAGGAGAGGGCTGCAAGCGCACTTGAAGCCAGAATGACAAGAGAAACAGGATGTAAGACTGATCACATTAGGGGCTGATTTTAAGGACCGCGTTTGACTGTGTTCAGAGTTCTATTGGAGCTGCTGGTGTGTGTTGTTCGACCAATCGTCTGGTGTTTTGTCAGTACCTGTATTGCATCAGGCACTCGCATGTGAAGCCCATCCACTGCACTGGAGATGGAGTCCAGAGATGGGACGTGACGCACAGAGGTGTAGTTGCTGAAAAAGAGAGGAAGCACAGTTACCATGTGACATACTTCTTTGAAGCTCTGAGAATCATCAATTGACCAATCAGTGATCAAAAGGAAGTCTTGCTATGTTTTTCTTTCCAATCAGAAAAAAGGCTTGCTTGTAGCGCATCTTCTAACGATGTATGGTGAAAAAGCCCCCCCCAAAAAAGTCAAGATACAAAACAGATAAATATAAAAGCACCAATAGTTTGAGGAGCATCCATTTTGAGCTCTAAAAGAAAAAGTGCTAGACTATGAAAGAATTAAACCGGGTTTCCAATCTTTTTGTCATTCTCTCCTTTGAAAGACACATTCCAAAAATTCAACAAAATAGGACTTGTTAAACTTATTCGAGAAATAAAATATAGCCAAAAAATAAATAAATAAAATAAATTCAATGTGCATTCACTTTGCAGGGAACAATAACAAAAAGGTTCAGCAAATGCAAAAAATAATGAATCATCTTTTTACAGCACCTGCTCAAAAATTTTGCAAAAGTGCATCAGAAGTTCATTAAGTCTATGTGAAAAAAAGAGCCTGGTTTGTGGTGCACAACTTTCCAAAATGGAATTGCAGGCTTGATGAGCGATAAAATAAATAACCACACTCTAAATAATATGTGCTCAGTATGTTTGTGGCCCAAACTCATTTGTATAAGAATGCTCATTTGTTTCTTTCAATAAATTGTATTCATGCAGAGCTCTGATGCAAAAACCTCCAAGTAGCAATCTAACAAAAATGTTGGATTTTTGGGTTTTGCATTTATATATACTTTGTTTGCAATATATCTACTGGTTTAGTTTTTTTTGTGTGGACCTACTGCAATTCTACCCTACAAAACGCACACAAATTTTGTCTGCCATCAAACATGACTTGTGCTTCCATTTCAATGAAGCTTGTGTGGAATAAAGTACAGAGTGAGAAATGATTGGGAATCATCCAAATACCTATACAATAAGTTCACTCAAAAGCAAGACCCTCTCCCTGGCTTTGAGCTCACCTGCTAATGCTACTCTTGCGTGATAAAGTGTTGCTGGGAGATGCGGGAGGAGTCTGATAGGAGTAGCTGTAGTCTGAGCCTTTCAGATCTAGAATCACCTGTGGAGGAACACACCTGGTTATTGTCGGACAAATATAGGAGGAGTCGATTGATGTCCATTTGTTCAAAGGTCAAACACACCTGTTCACTAGCAGGAGGCAGGATGTTGGGATCAGCCGTCAGATTGCCCAAATCTTCAAGAATTGTCTGAAGGTGGGTGACTTCCCCGAGCATCCCTATCTCTTCATCCTGGAAACATCCCGAATGTGTGCGAAAGTTAGAACAAAGTACAACAGTGTGATCATCTGTAATGTTACGTTGTATAACAGAGAAATAAAAAAAATTAAGGCAGTTTTAATTGAAAAAATGTGGCGTTGATAACCTTCTGATGCTTCTGATTCCTAAGACATGCAATACACCATATTTTACTTAAAGGCACAACCATCACAGTTCTTTTTTTATTATTTTTGTGCATTCTTTTTGCCTTGCTTTAATATTAATATGTGAAAGTCAAGGCCTGTGGATCAGATCTAGTATTATTTTTGGCCCCCAGGGTAACATACATTCCCCACGGGTAATATACATTCCCCAATACGCAACAGTAGCACACAGACTAACTGCAGCTATTTCCTACATTGAGTGCACTCAAATGATCTGTCAATGCATTTTCTGTGAATAATGTACTGTTCAGATACTGGTTTTAATCATTTTTTGCTCAAGCTACATTCCAGATACTTTATAATTACTGGCAAATGTGAGCTTTTACTGAAGGCCGAGTGTGGGCCATACTTGGGCCAAATGTAGGCAAACACTTTGAAACCCCAGCTCTAAAATGTAAAAAAAAAAAAAAATCAGATTCAAACACTTAAGTTGTGTGCAAGAAGAGTAACTTAACCTTTAAGAAAGGGAAATATTAATCACTGTTAAATTAAGAAGAAAAAATAGCAAAGTTCTTATTTTAATAAGAAAGGTTCTCATGTTTTCAAGTACTGTTCAGATATTGGCTTTTACACCGTTCATTGCCCAATTTTAAAACATTTCCCCCTTCTGCAAGAGCAATAAAATGAATTTTTAAAGAAGGGGTTTCAACGTGGAAGGTTCAGTTTGGCCCAAATAAGGCCCCATTCAACTTCTTGTTAAAAATTATGTAGTAATCTTGTCATATCACTTTTTAAACGTCCTTTGATCAGACATGTCAACTGAACCCCTGAGGGCCAGCAGCCTGCTTGGAACAAACTCATCCAGGGAGTTTAGTGGCATGGGTTGCCAGATAATTTAAAAGTTTAGATCAGCTGTATCCAACCTTTTTTGTGCCATGGACCAGTTTAATGTCTGACAATGTTATCAGGGACTGGTCTTTGAGGTGTGGTGGATAAATACAACAAAATAATGTAATACGACATGCATGTAAACTGTGGTATTTCCTAAGCATAATAATAAACATGAATTCACTCTGCCTGTTTGCTATTACAGTGTCATCTTAACTAGAGCTTTGATGGCTTCATTACCTCATTCAAGAGCTGGTAGCCAAATATTATGCAGAGTGGGTTTGATGCGTGGGAATCTCCTGTCTAGATAAATCTGTATTTAAGTAGGACTATTGATATTGTCTGTTAAAAACCGCTTTCTTTTTCTTGGAAGTTGTAGGCTCTTCTTGTGTGTCCTTGCTGGGCTTTTTCCCCTTCGTAAAGAAACTTTCCAAAGACATTTGATTTTTACTCATTTTGCTAGCTCCTGCGCTTCATTTCAGCCGTAACCTATCATGTGACCAAGAAGAGCATTTTGACACGTGCCAATAGTGACATAGATGGATGTAACTAAGAAAATCGCGTAATTTTTCAAAATAAAATATCGTTGAGATTCTGAAATAAATAAAACGCAAGTAATGTACGTTATTTATTCTTTCTGTGCGGCCCAGTACCAAATGACCCACGGACAGGTGGTGGTGTGGGGAACGGTGGTTTAGATGACAATCTGTGTTTTTATGCACTATTCAGACAATCGGTTGATTTGTCGTGAAGAGCAGGACTAATGGCAAAATCCAAATCTGTTCAGCAGCTCACCAGGACAGGTTTGAGCATTGTAACGAAGGAGCAGTATCTTCCTCGTTCCTCAATAAGTGCTCGACACACCGCCCTCTTCTCAGTCTCTTCTAAAACAGCGTAGCGTGTGTTAACGTCCTGAAGAGCGCTGTCCAGCTGCATCCGCACCTCGTCTTTACCTGCAAAACCCCAGCAACAGCTCAGGAATCAATCAGAGAATTGTCTAGTTACTAATGCTACACAGAGGGAACTTGTTTAATCAACCAACAAGATAGAACATTTCTGAAGTGAGCTTAAAAATCTATAACCAACAACAACAACAAAAAAAGTTTAATAAAGGAAAAAGATGTTAGGATTAAAGACATTTAATCGATATTGCTTGGCTCCAAAGTATGTTGTACTCAAATACCATAGGCAACACTGCAATCAGGTCAAGCATTAGACAGAAACATGCAACATTTTTTTTAAACAATTTTTTAACTATGCACAGAAGCTTCTAGCTTCGCTTAATGATGCATAGCATTTCACGGTTTCAAATTAAAAGATCCATTAAACATAGCCTTTAATGGCAGACAAAAGACCCAAAGTGCTCACTAGCAGATTTTTTGTACATTCTCCTAAATGAGATGACTTGCAAATAACATTGAAAAAAAAATAAATAAAACGAATCTCCTTAAATTTCCTCCAACTTTTACAGATTTATATAGATTTATACAGTCATATTCAGTCATGTTTTTGGTAGTGACATTTTTTGGCAAGGCGAGGTTACTGTTCTTATACACAAAAAGTCCACATTATAGAGCTAGGATCTCAACGTGATGTTCTGCACTTGGCCCAAATATGGCCCACACTAAACTTACTAAGTAAATACCTATTTTTTGGTAATTGTTCTGGGTCCCTAAAGGCCCAAAACCCTGCAGATGCATTTATTTTTTATTTTATTCACTTAGAGTTAATTAGTGTTTATTGTTGTTGCAATAATTAATAATGTGATTGAAATTGCGGAACAGTGGCGCAGTGGGTAGCACAATCATCTCACGCTAAGAAAGTCGCTGGTTCAAGCCTCGGCTGGGTCAGTTGGCATTTCTCTGTGCAGTTTGCATGTTCTCCCCATGATAGCATGGGTTTACTTCGGGTGCTCCGGTTTCCCCAACAAGTCCAAAGACATGCAGTACAAGTAAATTGGGTAAAACACAATTACCCAGTATGTGAGTGAGTGTGTGTGTGTGTGTGTGTGTGTGTGTGTGTGTGTATGCGTGTGTGTGTGTTTGTTTGTTTGTTTCAGATGAGTTAGCAGTTCATTCCACTGTGGAGACCATTGATAAGGGACAAAGCCAAAAACAAGATGAATGGTGATTAAATGTGACTAAGAACATCCCATTTTAGTGTTTGAAATGGTGACATTAAATTGTTGTAATGTGTGATTTCTAAGTAATTTGCTTTTGCCACCACTAGGAGGCAGTAAAATTGTTACAAACATTCACCCGTATGGAGATCACTGCTGCAGAGACATTAGATGGGATAATTTGATTGGTTATCTGTGAGCAGCTGTGACTGTGGTACTGGGGTCTCTGTTCATGCTCCACAGGTGATGTGTGATGCGTGCAGCTGGACATGTGTCCTTGTGTTTCATTCCAAGCTCAGCTGGCCCTAAAACACACACTCACATTCCACCGAGCTACCCGTCAACAAGCACACGGGTTCATCGACCAGCACTGGATTCCACTGCAAAACTAAAGGGAGGGAATCCTGTGCTATACTGCACGGTGCTGATATTCTTCCTTCAAATGTAGCGCAGCTGTTTGATCTGAATGTGATAAATTGAGCAACACTCGTGATCGTGTTTCGACTGTACTGATGAAATGCAGCAGGAGAAATGTGAGGCTAATCACATTTGGAGGTTTGTTTACAGAGTCAGCCAGAACTCATGCCAGCATACACACGCGCACACATACCATGTGAGGAGCTTTAAACACATGACCTGAGCTTGTGTTCTTGTTTTCATCTCTCAGCAGATCCATCTCCCCCCCAAAAACTCTCATCTAACAGAACATTCCTCGATGTGCTCCAGCAACCCTTTCTCAGCTCTTCTAGTACAGTGATACCTCAAAAAATGAAATTAATCCATTTCGAAGTGGCCTTCGTAAGCTGAATTGTTCGTATGTCGAAGCAAGTTTTACATGTAAAATGCCTAATCAGTTCCAAGCCACACAGAAACGACACAAAAAATGTCAAATAACATGGAAATCCTGAGAAAAATGACCATACCCGAAAATATTCACGAATTTAAGACAACAGGGCAAAAGTGAAAACGTTCATGAAGAGAGGGAGAGCTCTTCTGGGAAAACGTTATGGGGCATTAGGTGACCAATAGGAGAGCAGAATGCTGTGTACAAACACACAGCATAAGGGCTGGAACTGACCAATAGGAAAGCAGGATAGTATGCGCAAACACACAGCATCAGGGTTGGAACTGACCAATAGGAAAGCAGGATACCATGCAGAAACACATAGCATCAGGACTGGGACTGGTTCTGCATAATTACGCATTTCTCACATGTGTTTTGGTATCTTTAAAATGTTTTCATATCATGAAGCAAAATATTCTTTGCATAGCCTTTTGTATCTAGAATTTTCGTAAACGTAACGCATTCGCATGTCAATGTACCACTGTATATACTTCTAATTAATTCATATTGATTTTGTGGTCACTATAAAACTATAAAGTGCCAAAAAGTGAAGTTTTTGACTAAACTAAAGCATGACAGATACCGATACACCGATAATGATCCATTTGTATTAAAACCAAGTAATTCCACGCACTAAAAAAACTTGTAACTAAATTAGGTCAATTTCTAGCTCTTCTTAAGTCTCAAAACGACACAAGCCATTTCCAGGAGTCCATCAAGAGCAGAGCTTAGTGGCAGCTGTGTTCAGGATGCAGAGAAACCCAAACCCACCGACCTCTGTGTCATTACCGGCAATAACCTCAGGTGTCCTTTGACACACCAGATCTCCCACGCTCAAAGAAAGCAGCAAGACATTCCTTCAACAATGCCTTTCTCTAATTCACAGTAATATAAAGACTATTAAAAGATGAAAAAGGCACCTGAGATGCTGCAAATTTTATTTCACTTACTCCTCTAATAAAATCACAGTGTATTGAAATGTTTCATCTGAAAAGATCATTGTTTTTCTTTGAAACCACTTCTATGATGAATGATTTACAGGTAAAACCTTTAAATTAAAGAAAAGTTTCTTTAGAAGGTTCAATCAGAGTGTGAGCTCTTACAAAATTCTTTTTTTATAGTACAAATTTGCACTGAACTTGACATTTAGAACATATTTAGAGTGATCTTTTTTTACAATTACATTTATGAGAGAGACTTGATACATTTTTGTTACATTAACTGCACAAACTTTGAAACTCAAGCTCTAGCTTTCAAAACCCAAAGGATTCCAAATGAACGATTTGTGACTTATATTTAAACTATTTTCATGTCTTTGAATAACAAAACTAAGCAACCCATACACGCAAATTTATCAATTGATTGAATAAAATACTTCAGTGAATAAAATGTGGGGGAATAAAATGTACCGTGACCTGTACCACTCCAAATTGTTCTTGTAAAGGGAACTCAACCAAATGCTTTCTTACAAATGCTACACATTTTTAAACCTATAAATTCACCAAAAATTCTACCAACACAACAAGAACTACAGGAGACAGCTCTCTTCAAATGCTGAAGATGCACGTTTTAAGACAGTAAAGATTTTCATGTAGTAAAATAAACCATTAAGTCTTAACCTTACAGGCAGGGCTTTGATATTTGTTTCCAGAGAGCCCTGACCTTGTGCTGCTGCTGTGTGTGAGTATAAGCATTCAGATGCTCCAAGGCCATTACACCTTCAGACATATCCTGACAGGAAGGCTAAACCAGTCCAGGTTAGGCAGGACAGCTTACAGCTAGGGTCGTGTTGAGTTCAAAGGGCAAAGGTCAGTAGGTTTCTAGATAAATCCCAAAGCCAGGCAGCAAGATAAAGGATTTAGGAAGCATTCATCTCCATTGAAGTATGTTACAGGACTCCATTTCCTTCACGCAGCATTGATAAGCTAAAAATGTCACCAGCTCTGTGAAGCCTAGAGAAGCAAGTTAGACTTCTCTGTGGATGGGGCTTAATGTTCAATCCAAGCACACAAGCGTTTAGAAGGTCACCTGACTGATTTTTCAATCCACTTCCATTGTGATTGAGATAACAGAATAACAACATATGAAGCAGTATGGACTTCCAAAAAAGTCAAGATTTTCTTTGAATGTCCCAAAACACCTTGCAAAACCCTAGTGACAGGACAAAATCAACATATAATCTCAAAATCAACACTCTCCCTCTCTCTCTCCCTCCCATTCCTACTCATATTAGCATCATCAGACAGCATGATAATAATAGCTATCAACAGAAGCCTTCATGCTCCTAAAATCCAAGGAAATGTCATTAAACACATCAGAGTATATTGTCAAGAGCTTTGGATACTTCCACACGTCTGGCACACCAGTGATGGTATCAGAATACTAATGTGTGAGCATTTTAATAATTCAGAGTCACTGTTCTTTCTATTGAAGATCGAAAAGAACCCCCCCCCCCCCAATCTCTGGATAACATTAACACAAAATTTACAGATGACTCTGCTCTTAAAGACCCATTGTAGGTCTCGAGCCCATATTTATTTTCATTGTCTAATCATCCGTGTGAGCTATGGCAGTAAATCAAAGAGTGTCATAATAGGTGTGCTCAGGCAATATAAAAGCACTCGGCTCTGAATCACTTATGTAAATGCTTCATTCAGCCCTGTCACATGACTCAGTTGAGAGAGCTGCTGCAGATGACTAACATCAGCGAGAAGGACTCTTATAAAAGAAGATACAGAGAGAAAAAAAAAGATTCAATGCAACATTTCATCAGAAGGTCCTCTCTTCTGGATATGTCCAATACAGCATGGTAGCTGAACTCTTTGGAATGCAAAACACAGTCACAAATGCAAAAACAGGAAGCCAGATGTCAGAGGAACACTTCTAAAGAAATACACACAATTTTCAAGCCAAGAAATGTGCGTAAAGATCTTCCGTTATTATCCGTTACTAATGTTAAATAACTTGACAGACTGGACCCAGGGTGATAATGAACTTAAACCCAAGACAAGTCCAATCATGAAGCAGCAGAAGCAGCTTATGTGCTGAGTGTGTGACCACAGGGTGTTTCCCCCATGATCGGAGGAGCGACATGCAGACGGGAGGAAGGATGGGGGATCTCTTTCCTTTCCCAGAGTTTATTTAGCCTTGAGATACAAGCTACTACTGAGACGATGCTAGCTCTTCTTCCCTTGAAAATAACAAAATGATGCAAAATCTCTTTCCAGATTGGGTTTTGTTATAAAATGGCTTATTTATCAGTTAAAACAAGTGAAGTGATGTGAAGTCTTTAAGATCCTAGAAAAACTCTGCTTAGTTGTATTTATATATAGTGTGATCTTTAACTTTATTGTGTAAAATCGCATACAAATAATAATTTTTAAGAAAACAAAAAAGCGCAGGTGGTGAGGGGTGTTAATTGTTAGAACATTGGCTACAGGTTCAGACCCCTTCGATTGGATTTTAAGAGATAGACTTCAAACAGAGTTTGTGAGCAGAAATTCCACCCCATTTAGGGTAAGCATTAGGGCTGCAGCAATCAAGTATTTTTTCATTTGCTGCTGTTTTTCAGAGATTACTTATACAGTAAAAAGTGTATAGAATTCAATAACTGATGTGTTGCAAGATTAATCAAACCTTACAGACTGACCTGAATTACCAAGAAATTATATAGCTTAATAATATAAATACTTTTATTTTACTCAGTAGATAATTCATAAAAAATCCACAATTTCAGGAGAATGTTTTTATGTTTTTATAGAAAATACATTGGGAAGATTAAAGCATTATGGTGTACAAAAAAAATGACAGGATTTCAGTACTTTACACAATATACATAATTGTTCTTCTACGGGAGTCTCCATCACCTATTTTTACCCTAAAAAGAACTTTAAATATGTATTTTTTAACAGATTTTAATTTTCAGCAGGATGACGCCATTACTGTACAACACAATTAACGAATTAACAAAAAAATAATAAACACCGCGCATATACAAAATACTAAAAGGAATATTTTCTAATTTTGCTTAAATTAACCATTACATGCTTTGATTTATTCATTTAATAAAATTTTTTGGAATGTGTTTATTAGATAGGACAGGAAGAATATTTGGATGAGAGATCCGGGGAGAAGGATTGGTATGGAATGCAAATTTGCCCCATGTGCACTGACTAATGCTATCACTTCTAATAATGCTTTATTTTATTTAAAAGCATTAAAGCATGCAAAAATCATACTATTGAAATGGTACACTAGTCTTTGCACCGTTTTCTTTGCAGAACACCCTAAATCCATGTCTCTTTTCTCTGAAACGCATCTGAACTTTTTGAATAAGCGACTGTGCGAGGGTGGATGCAGAAAATAGATCCGCTCAGTGTTGACCTCTGGAGCAGGCTAGAGCAGAGGTGAACTCTGAATGACTGCTCAGTCTCTCAATGCTGCCCACACAGACACATGCAAACCATGACACAATGCTTCTGCAGATCTGTTCGCTGTGTGTTGTGTTCATAGCTTCAAGCATTCTTCTTCTACCTTATAATAAACATGACTTTTTACTAATCAGTTTTTATAAATTGCTGCTGACTATTAAATCAAACAACATTTGAGAAGACATTTGTTTTCACCTATACATTTAATTTTAGGATCTTTTAAGGTCATGCCCACAAAAATCTGCTCATTTTTAATGATTAAAAGTGTCATGCAAGCCTAGTTTAGACTAATTTGTGGCCAAAATTCACTAATTTCATGTCAATATTTAATTATATTTAATTACTTATGAAACATGCAGACTGCAGCCACATGCTGGAGTTTTTCATGCACCAGCACTGCATTCCCACAATGCACAATGAAATCAACAAAACAACTGATTGTTTTTTGTCTCATTTTACTATTTGAAAGCAGCATTGATAGGATCAGACAGCAGTACAATAATGCATTTTCAGAGTGTAATTCAATCAATGTCTCTTTAGCTTGATATTAAGGAACATATGTTGAATGTGCTTTCCCTTGAAATTACAAAACAGAGCCTTAAGAAAATAATACTTTATTGATTTAATCATTAAACAACATGCATAATAAAATTTGGTTCTTTGTTAAACAGGCTATGTGCAGTAATTTCAATACATTTTAATAACCATTGAACCAGTCGGATCTTGACATGTAGCAAATTAGTTTTTTGGCCCTCTGTGACATTTGAATTTGACATCCCTGCTTTAAGCAAAACCAAATTGTTGTTTTGATTATTGCATCGGCATTTGAGTTTTTAAATGACAATTAGCAATTTACTCTAATTTACTCACTAGCATTGGTAACACAAGCAATCTGTTTTAAGAATAAGGTGGTTTTGCCAATTTAATTGTTTACATTATGTATTAAAAAAACCTGTTAGATTTTTCCTTTTAGTGTTTACATATTTATATTTTCCTATTGTAATGTTTTCATTTGCTATTATTCACTTGAGATATATTGAGAAAAGTTTACAATAATAACTTCTGTCCACATCAAGCTGTGAAGTGTGACATACAGTGGAATTGTTGTTCATGTATGGCATATTTTTTGTTTACTATATTTATAAAGTTACAAATAAAATACTAAATAATCAAATAAGATCATGTCCTTTTCTTTTCTTAAATATTCAAACTTATTTATTATATTAAATGATATTGTACATTTTCTGAATTAACTATTCATAGAAAAAACTATATTGTGAAAGATATTTTTAGCGTGAAACTAAATTTTGGAATCTAATCTGAATTATTATTTGCTAACTGGGTCAAAGGTTAC
This sequence comes from Danionella dracula, assembly GCA_900490495.1. Lineage (NCBI taxonomy): Eukaryota > Metazoa > Chordata > Actinopteri > Cypriniformes > Danionidae > Danionella > Danionella dracula. The sequence continues at coordinate 3,780,599 of UELW01000345.1, read as the reverse complement.
AGAGAAGTTCCTCACATGCAATCTCAGCGAGAAAACAACTACATCCTCTTTCAGTTCAGCTGCCCAATTAACTCATGTGACCTTGTCTTGTGAAATGGTTTGTATTTCAGAACGTTCCCACATTGAGAAACGATTACAGAGAAGTTCTGAGAGCAGTCTGACCCAGGGGCAAGATCGCCAGGGTTAATGCCATGGCGAGGCAAGGCGCAGTGTTATGACAACACAGGGTGTGGTGGCTGCAGAAGTCATGGACGCATTCTATTGTGCTCAGACAAAGAGATCTAAGGCAGTAACTTAAGAAACTGTGCCGCATACATGTGTGCACAAACTTGTCTGTCACAACCTACAAAGCAAACACTAAATATTTTACTGTAACAACTCTCTAAACCTATTTCTTACCTTTTCGAACTTTCTTCTGCAGTTTAATTGTGTCAGAGGACTTCTTCTTGATCTCTGCACGTGCTTTCTTGTACTCTAAAAAAGGGAAGCAGGACGTTAAGGTCACAACATGCCTCTAAATTAACAAAAACAAGCAATAATAACTTTCTCTGCCTCAGCGAACATCACTAATTTATAATTCACATAGGAGTCGAATGAAACTAGCCCTAAACATTTACTGGGCAGCTCCAAACAGACTGATCACACAATTATTTAAGAGATTGTTCTCATGAATAAATTATCCATTATGAGCTCTATTAAAACAGTCTGACGGACTCCCGCAGAGCTAAGAACTTTTTAATAATTAACAGGATGGAACTAACAGAGATGGTTTCATTCTTTGCTCTAAAATCACCTCTACAATAGTCTTTGATCAGGTTTGCATTAAGTTACCATATTACAGATTGACAAGTACATTTAAAAACCAGATGTTGGGTCAAAAAGATGCTAGATATCCCTGATTCCTGATATCCGATATTTCCGTTATATATAGAGGATGGAAAGTGCCACAATTCAATAAATAAATACGCCATTCATTATCAGTGAATTAATTAAAAGTGGACCCAAACAAATACATTGGTCTGTAAGTAATTACAATTGTGAAATAAAAAAATTAAAGTCATTAAATTTGCCACTAATTAATTACATTTAGAATTAAATAAGCAAACGTGTAGTTAAATAAGTCATTACTCATTAAAAGGAAATAATCAAAAAAATAAATTTATTATTTAATGTGTAATTAATCAATTAAATACAAATGTTCTTTATTAAAAATTACTTTGCTATTAAATTAAATAACGCATGACCCCAAATAAAATAATACAAAATATAGCTTTTGTTTTGATTTTCATCTCTGAGCATGAATAGTGTGTGTGTTATCTTACACGACTCTGAAGCTAACATTAACACAGAAAAAACATCCCATGCGCAGAACCTGGAAGAGCCACTGAAAAAAAGCTGGTCATGAAGTTATCGAAGTCTCTGTCAACCTCTCTAAATCATCCCATCGAGAAATGTATAGTAAAAACAATTATTGATATCGGACTATCGCCCAGCCCTATGTTATCATAGTCATTTTCAGCGTGATGCCATGCCCCCCACATTTCCGTGAAAAGTCCTTGTTCAGCAAACAGCTGAAAATCAGCAAGTGCATTACCAGTTTTGACTACAAGCTTAAAAACTACACCCATTAAAGGGCACCTCCTACGAATACAAAAAACTAAATTCAACCATTGGAAGGCTTCTGCCTTAACCACTGCAAGTCACTTTGGACAAAAGCATCTGCCAAATGCATAAATTTAAATGTAATTTAAATGTGAACATACTCATGTTTTGAAAACAAACTTATTTATTAAACTTATACAAAACAAAATGCAAACACCTTTGGCATGGTCTTTATCCAGCTGACTAGCAACCTTCTTCCACTCCTCAATTTTCAGCTCCAGAGGGGCGATCAAGTTATCCATGAGAGCCCTGCACACAGGAGACATATTAAAGATGAGCTGGTAAGGATGATCATGAAAACGAGCGTCATTAAACAGTCATACGTGGTGAAGAGTTTGAGCTTGTTCTCGATGCTTCGGTGCCTCATACACATCCTGGTCAAAGCTGACCCGATTTCTTTGGTTGCTCCTGGAGGGAAGAAAGGAAATTAATATTAAGAGAGTTAATCTCTCAATCTTCCTTTCTAAGTTCCAACAGGAGCAGCGAATCACAGAAAGAAAATAAACTCCCTTCTCTATGTGGAATGGTTTCATTTTGTCATGTCTCAAACTGCAACACAACTCCTGCTATCTTCCACAGGAATGCAGGGTTCAAGTGAGGCTACTCAGATTTCTAATCATCAATGATTAATGGAATTAATCTTTGTTATTTAAGACATAACTAATGCACAGGCTTACTGCTGTTTTATCATTTGAAAAATTGTAGATGCAGTGGCATTTCTGTCAGCTCTGCTGTGGAGGACGAATATGCATGGCTCAAATTCAATTTCTACTCAAAAAATTTCCAATAACGGCCAGAAAGAAGACCTAGCTGACCAACTGCTAACCGGAATGTTTCTTCTTTACTATGCTGTTCATCTTTTGTTGTCCTGCTTATATATTTGTCAACTTCCACACTTAAAGCAGGCCTCATCAGGGCTTCCTCTGATGATAATCCATGCCACCTTTTCACCACTGCGTGGGTCTACTCAGGGGAAGTCAAGGCTAGGGCAGCAAATTCAGAGACTGATTATTCTCAATGCATTAACAGTTTACTGATTAGCTCTATGGAATTAATTAAGTGACAGTAAAACGAACACAATTTTAGCTAAAAAATAAATAAACGTTGCCAAAACATTTAAAAAAGCTCACTGAAAAATATCAACTAATTATCAGAATTTTTTTTAAATAAGCTGAAATATTTGTTCGTTTTGCTTTCAGCCTCAGTTTTGCTAATCAAAGTTTTATTGCACTCTAAAATTTTTCATTTTCGTTTTGTAAGTTTTCACTTGTGATTCGGAAATTTATGTTCGTCTTTCTGACCAAACCTCCCATGGGGTGGAGCTTTCAGTGCTTTGCACTCATTGGCTAGTGAGATTTAGATTGTCAGCCCATTGAACAGGATGTAAAAGTATTTTCAGATTTGTTTCAATAATATTTATTTCCTTTGAAACGGGGGTGCATTCCGAGCCAGGAGCAGAAAGTGAGTATTCAAAACGTATTTTGCTTCATTAGATTAATAATAAAACACATTTTTACACGACTTTAGGTAGACGAATCAAAATGGATAACTGATGTTGGAACCACTAACTGCTTCACTGGTTAATATAATGAATGAACACAGTAATGTTGTTTAAATAAAGCTTTTCATAACATTATTGGAGAGTTGTGTGGTATTAATTTTTTGTTGAAATCTATCATTATTCATGCTGAAAGTAAAACAAAACAGTTTGGTTTGTTGTTTAGCTAAAAAAAGTTTCAAGTGAATCAAGTAACACACATTACAAACACAATCATTCCAGCTTAAAGTAACAACAAATGTTGATTTTTGCTATATGAGCTACAAATGAATTAATATTCGATTTTACATGCAAAAAACACACACAAGAAAATTAAACTTCTTTTAAAAATAAGGCAAGTTTTTGTAATATATGGATTCATAAATTACTTATTTTGGGTTGCATGATAAATCTGTGGTATTAGTAGTAAAACACATGGCACTAACAAGTTCATAAGTTCTCTATTGCTTATAATTGGCTAGTATTTCAAGTGTGAGTGGTGAGCAATGTAGAAGTGTACTAGGAGATCTGTCCGAGAGAGTCTGGGACCAGCAAGTGACCTGGGGAATACCCCCCATTGAAGAAGCGAAGGGGCGGAAGGAGGGATAGCTTGCTAACATTGTCGTATTTACAGAGGTGGAGCTAACGAATTACAACTACTCACATTAAAGTAATTAAGTGCATTTTAGTGTGACTTGTACTGTCATGAGTAAAATTTTAAGTCTGTACTTTAGCTTGTACTTGAGTTCAAAATATGCTAATTGATTTACTTCGTTATTTTTTTAAATCTTACACTGTTACTGTAAGCCAATAAAAATAACTAATCTTAATGGAGCAATGAAAAGCCTGGTATGTTTTTTAAGCTGAAAACAATTTACGGTTGCTTCAGAAAAGGTACACGAGCTTCCGCCATAGTAACATTTTGTCAAGATGTTATTAACATAAGGATTAAAGACAGCGATGATGAATAATGAAATTTAGAATTAGCCAAGGACGAGAGCCCATGGCCACTTCTGGAAGAGCTATTCACCTACATAGAGAGGGAAACAGGGACCGCGTGCTGATGGAGTTTAAACACTGTGCGCCATCTGCTGTGATATCGGCTTATCTAATCTAAAAAAAACTAGTGCCGTCGATTGAGTAAAAACAATTTACTAATTAAGCACACCAATTTTTTTAATTAATCGCGATTACAAGACTGAAACTTTTTAAATCTATAAATGTAAAATCTTAATAATTAATGTAAAACTGAAGACAAAGACACTATTTAAGTAAAAAATATGACTATTTTTTTTTTACTTGTAACACAGATTTTGTCATGTAAAAAACATACCTGCAATCATAATATCCTACAAATTACCTTTTTGCTTCTCGTCTTAGGTGGCTGTTAGTTTGTGGTCTCTTTAGACTCTTGTTTTCTAGGACTCTCTGCCATTAAGAGTTTGCTTAGTGAAGAAACTTTAGGTCTTTAAACCTAAACAACTGCAGTAGCGAGTTTAGTATTGTCCTTCTTTTTAGATAGTTTGAGGTAAAATCTAGGTTGAATTTAATTTTAGGCTGATCGTTCTCTGTTTACTCCATAATTGTGCAATTGGCACAAGGTTGGCAATACCACTGAGCAGGAGAAAATTTATTTTAGTTACATTACATTGTTTAAAAACATTTTTAATTCAATATATAATAAATACAATAAATAGTAAATAAAATGTATACGTTTATTGCATTTATGTTGAATCAAATTTATTAAAATTAAAATTGTGAAATGAAATTTTAATGAATACACATGCAGTTATATTTAAATTTTTTGCTTTTTGTCATCTGTGCATGACCGTACACTTTATTTGTAACACTGAATGTTAAAATAAACATGAATATAAGCATTAAAATACCTGGTCATTTACTTTCAAGTAAGTACAGATCGTAAGTACATTTACTTTTAAGTAAGTACAGATCGTAAGTACAGATGTACTTTCATGTCGTATTAATCCAGAAAATATCTGGAAGTTGCTCAGACTGTGTGTACCGGTAGTTTTGTCTTTGCAGAAATTCCAAAACTGTATCATGCAGTTCTAGAAATCGCAAGAGCACTTTCCAGTGCACCTCCGTGTGCAGCAGGAGAGTTTGGTGCATTATGCGCTTAATTCTCACTGTTGCATAAATAATCTCTGGTTGGTAGGACGAGCTTTATTAAAGTTTACGACCTTTAAAACTGTTGCCAGTGTCTGAGGTCTCTGGACAGTCTTTTACTGACGAGTATATAGCGATGGAACGCACAGTTGAACATTACACAGTGTGGGCTATGCACAGAGTTTACCCTCAAAATAGATTTTTGCTCGCGCAATTACGCAATCAGGTGAACCAAATTATACCGTCTTTTAGCGAGAAACTGTCTCTCAATACTCCAAAGAAAACAATATCACATTTAAACATGATTTCATGATTCTAGGTGATTCCATGTCTTTCAAACAGATGCACTTGCCAACAGCTTCTCGTTTGTTAATTTAAAAAAGGCTCTTGTTCCTTTTGCAATATTCTTGATAATTTTGCTAATGCTGAGCAGACTTCTGCTCAAAACCTTATTAATATTAAAAGTTCACAAATCTTAAGAACATTTCAAAAGTAATAAACAAGCCTTCTGTTTTTTTACTATAGCTAAATGGAAAATGTCCACCATGGAAAAGGAAAAGTCAGCTCAACAGGTTTGGATCAACTTGAAGCTGAGAAGAACAGCAGGGATTTTATTCCTTTGTGCCGGGTGTTAACATAGCAGCATTAACAGGGTGAAAAAAGGCATGTGAAGCAACGTTTGACCTAGTTTCCCTCGGAAAAGACCTTGTACCTGAATCAGGGCATTCTGACCCAGAAGAGCATAGGACGTGATGCAAACACACCTTAAGGGAGCAACATTTCCTCTGAAAATAAATGCATCCAGGAGAAATGTGATCTCTAGGTCAAAATAGGCAGTTAATTTCTGGGTTCAATTAATCATAACTGCAAGCTGTGATTTATTGCAGATATTACAATCCAGATTAGATATCTTGTGAGGTTTATTCCAATATATGTTGCGGTTTGAGAGATCCTAAAAATATAACATATTGCAAGCTTTATGTTAAAGTTTAATTAGGATTTATTGTAAAAAAAGTTTTTTTTCCCTGGTTTCTGTTGGGTTTTGAGAGGTTTTACAGAGTTAACAAACCCAAGAATTCAAGAATCTTGAAGTTGTGATCTGATTGACTTACCCTTTTTCAGATTGGTTGTTTGACATGTCAATCAAACACCCTTCATTGTCTAATATCTACATCTAAAATGGAATTAATTACAAAAAAAAAGAAACAGCCGACAAATAAAGGTATTCAAACACAACGATTCCACTGAAGTCCTAATTTTGGAGATGGAAAACAATCCATCTCTCGCTGTAAAAATTAAATCCAGGACTTCATTTGATACACTCCCAACCTAAAGAGTTTACCTGAGGTAATGAAAACAAAGGGGATGCTACATATCTGAACTAGCTCCAAAAAGCTTTCATATCAGATCTGAACATACTTCTATTTTAACAGCTGAGGTTTGAACATCTGGGAAAAGCATCAGCTAGACTAGCTCGCAGATAACTGGCTTATAAACAATTCTGATTACAAAACCTGATAAACTAGTTAGAGAATGGATTACACTGGGATGAAACATCCATAAACTCACCTCCCAGAAACACGTTAATGGCTATTAGTCACTATGACAATTATTGCATCAGCTTGAATTGAGATTTTTCAAACAGATAACATTTTTTTTGTTAACGTCTGACGCAATACAGAAATATGCAAATCTACTATTTGAAGAAAACCAGCTTACTCTGGTTTAACTTCATTCTCACAAAGGACTATCAAATAATAATTTGTGAACCTAAACCATGTTTGAGATTCAGAGATTTATTTTAAAGATTAGTTTTGTGAAACCTGCTCAAAATCTTAGCACTTTACTCACTTTTTACCTCCCTTTTCCTTGTCCGTAAACACACTTCCCTGTAATTGTTTCCTGTACAGCAGCCTAGGGGGGTATACAGTGTGTGTTCTCTCTCAAATCTGTTTGGTTCTCCAGCAGGAGCGTAGCTAGACATGTTTCATCATGCGCCTCACCAGTCTTATTGTCTTCGACGGAGTGATGCATGGACTTCAGCACAGCCTCTTTTGCCACAAACTAATCTTTGTTGATGTTTTGAGGGCCAGGGATCACACCCTGATACCTCGAGCAAACAAGCAGCAAATGTCTTTTCTCCCATCACATTTCACACGCAAAATTTAAACATGGTTTCGACTGAGCTTGAGTTGAGACAAAAAAACATTTCCAAAGTCTGCGGTGTCAATCAACCACTGTCAGCTAAAGGGCGGTAAAATAAAAACGAAATCTGTAATTACAGGGGTTAGACAGTAAAGATGTTTTAAAAGTCAGGCAGAGCGCCAAATACACAAGATACCAGTTGAACAACAACTGAAGTTATTCTTTTCTTTTTTTTTAAAAGCATCACAAATTATTTAAGGACTCCTCTATAACAACGTTCCAGTTTAATAACTATAATGGTTATAAAAAAACTGAATTGAGGGGGTTTCTATGTATATTGTGGTTTTTCCTTCATGGCAATGTTTTCAAAACATCAATAAATAGCTTTTGTGTTTAGCAGTTAGCTTGGAAGGTTTGAGAAGTTTGATAAGTTGGTTTGTCTCAAGCTCCAACACGTTTCTAAATACTTCCCTTTCCATACAACTACTTCCTGTTCTCTAAACTGTAGATGACAAAACATTACTTGACTCCCTAACAGCCACCATCTCTCCACTGAGACAATATTAGTTTGAATTTGTAATACCTTAATCTAAGCATAAATCAATAGGGAGTACTTAACCCACATTTACAAGCTTCTACACTTCAGGGGACAATTGTAACACTTTTTTTCCAAACTGGAGATGAAATGAAAGATTCATATTTTAGCTTGGAATAGCTTTGAGGTCAGTAAGACTAATTAATTTGAATCTGTTACCAACTAAACCGAAAAAGTCAAATGCCAATAAAAAACACAAATGCAATGTTAAGAGTTTCAGTATGCATTTAACTTTGCATCTAATCTGTTGTAAATAAAGGACTAACAAATCTGAGAGAAAACACATAGTATTGAAAACAATCTCCATTAAACAATACACAAAGCACTTTTTGGACAAAATAAAGTGTTTACTTTCACTGTAATTGTAACTATTGCAATGCATTGTAATATTTTCCTCTGTGCAAGGGGTGAAAGCATAATTTTATTCTTAATCAGCAAACAAGTCAAGTGTGAAAAAATCTTGCAACAACTTTTTACAGAGTATTGGTTAAAAAAATTTAAGATTACACATGGGGCAATACATTAATATGTAAATCATATCAGTAAAAAACATAATGAAACTTACACAACCTTGCTTCACCAACCTCCCCAATGTGATGCATGATCCCATTTAAACCTCTTAATAACACAGAGAGGCTCTTCATCTCTGATGGAAAGAGAATGTTTCCGTTGGAGCTCCAATACTTTCCACTACTTAGTGCTGTTAGAAACGTCCATAACAGAAACGTTTGCTCACAAGAACAGCACACATCTATCTGCCATTCCTTTCAACTTCAATGGCCAATATTGTGTTTGCTCAGAATCTCGGAGTTCTCACTTATTTCAAGACACAGTTGGAATTCCTAGCATGTACCATACAATCCACCGCTGCAAATTTTCTCTTGAGTTTCCAGACTGCGAGTCAGTCACAGTATATTCATTCAGAATGAGAAGCCTGAAGAATGAATGAAACCTTAGTAAAAAGCACTGCTGTCTGTGATATGATGCTTTAGAGAGCCCAATATGAGGACAAAGACCCCCTTTCAGACACACACACACACACCTTAATTCACACAAATGACATTACTACTGTTCACAGTCGCTAAATCTAAAGATAGCCAACTCTTGCTGACAAGTCGGTTGAGAGTAATCAATCATCTGTGTTCAAGAGCTTAGAAAGTTTCTTTTCTCGAAGTATAATTTAAAATAAAAATGTTAAACACCACAATAATAAATCAATCAGCTTAAAAGAGATTCAGATTACTGTTATAAGGTTCTAGAGTAACTCAATAAGCTTTAAGATCTTTTACAGAGTCTTATCTGTGCATTTTTTCTACAGTTTAACAATAGAGACCTTGATTTTACAGTCTATGATGTGACTCCTAAAGATTTATAAAGATCTCCTAAAGAAATGCAGGAAAAACTGCTTGTACCACACAAGGGGACAAAAATAATTGGTACTACCAAAAATATGCCCAGACTGTGGACCAATACATATGACTGCATGGAGAAGTGGCTTCAGCCTCTGTTCTCCTCTCCTTCAAATAAGTCTCCCTGGATATATTCCATTTCTTTCAGCACACTTTAACTATAACTCTTCTGTGCTACAGTGCTTCATGGCTAAAACTGCGTCATTACATTCCCAACACAAGTAGAAAACTTGAACTCGCCAGATTTGCAGCATAATTGCATCTTTTCATCGACTTAACATGTAAAACATTTATCAACTGATTAATAAACCATAGCAGGAAGAAAATAAAGACAGAGGAGGCCTTATGATGGCCTTATAAAGTATTTACATTTTGGATACTTGGTATACAAACTAGTATGGCAAAATATTTAAAATATTTTGGGGGAAACAAGAACCAAGTACTTGTTTGAGAAGCAACAACTCCCTCTCTCTTTCTCTATCTTTTTCAGTGCAGCTCTGAGAACCCAATCATGTGATGTCAGATAAAGGGGAAATACGGAGAAAATCCTATCTAGATAAAGCAGCTCAATCAATAAAGGCTGACCCTCTAACAGATCAGAAAGAAGCAGTGTCAGCAAAATCCTAGGCCATCCTGCCTGTGGACTGAAGGACTGGTCGTTTGGCTTTATTCAGGTCACGTGTACCCTTCAGCGCGATAATGAATTGCAAATCTCAGCAAGAAAGAACGTACCATGCTCACAGACTCTGCATACAACTCTTTTTATTTTCCTCTCACCCCCAAAACCTAAAACAAAGCTCCAGTCAAACTATTTTCCAAATGCCATCATCCCATATAATTAATTCCACTTCAGTGTTGAGGAAACTTCAACCGTGACGACTGCGTTCGGCTCGCCAATTCAAAATAAAAATAGCTTTAGCTAGAGACGGAACAGTTACAGGTCATTTCAGAGGGGTGTGCTTTTCCAGATGAAAAGGTCACCACTTTGCCTTCCCAACAGAAATCGGGATGCTCCTGCTAACCACGTCTGGGAACAAACATCCTCTTCAAGCTTACTTAAAACTTTAAATGGTCAGTCTCTGCATTCCACAACATCCCAAATCCTTCTTGAGCTTTAAGCATTGATTGTAGAAACCTTTTTAAACATATATAAAAAACAGAGGCAGAATGAGTGCTCTAGCTGCTTGTTAGGGGATCTAGCTTCACTTTTTGTAATGATGAGCTTCATCTGCATTTGAATCATGGGTGCACAGGTACCAAGGGGTGTCAAGAACTAAAAAAACAACAACAACAGGTTAACAATAAACAATAAAAAAACTTTTTTGTGTGTAAAAATACATTTGAAGGATTTATTATACTAATATATTATATTATGGGTATAATTTCTCCCTCTTTAGAGAAAAGGCATAACTGGAACAAACTCCCGGATGTTGTCCGGAGCTCAGCTAGTTCAAAGCTAAATTAAAAACATATGTTTAATATAGCATTCGAATAATTGGCTCCTAGAATGTGTCCAAATGGATATGGTGTCTTAGCACTATAACCATACTGATTATTGAAAAACAATGTGGTTCAATGTGCCTATCTAACCTATCCCTATCATTTATCGCTCATCCCGCTACTGATGCTGATCACCTGTTTGTTGTCTGTTACTTTTTTCTAACCATTGTTTTTCATTTCTTAGTTTCTGTTTTGTCTTTGTTTTTTTGTTTAGTTTTTTCAGGTGCTGTCTGAAGAACTTTAAGTCGATGGATCTTAAGTTTGTATATTTTTTATGCTGGGGAGTTGACTAGCACCTGCCTCAGTCAGCGAGACTTCCAGGGGCCTCACAGAAGGGAATTTTTATTTACCCTACCTGATCCACACTAGTACCTTGTGAAGCTGGTTTAAAAGAAACTGCTAAAAAAGTGCTATATAAAAACTTGATTGATTGTACTGCTGGTGTCCAAACATCAAGAGTTGTACAAAAAAGCCCTCAAACATATAAAACAGCCAGCGTGTGGCAGTTGTCCCTATGTAATGAAAAGATTTCTTCAACTTTGTTTGTTTGACTATTATTCATTTATGAGAATGATTCATTTGAACAATTCATTTATATCGTTCATATTGGGAAAAAATATCTGATCTAATTGCAAAATGTTACAACAAAGACCCAAAAATAGAGCAAAAAAAAAAAAACTAAAATGGAGTACATAAACATGCCTTTCAGTGTCTTCTGATTGTTAACAGTGTAATCCGGACTTCAACCGAGTTATTGCTAGACCATGTGATCTTTTTATGAATGACATTACACATCAGCGCCAACCAATGGCAAGAAGTATCACTGCATCAACTTTTAACACTAGCTTGTGAAATGCACCCTGCAGAGAAGCATCTGAAGATTTGTGCAAATTCATTAGATGTGAAGGGGCCTTAAATAAATCTTATATCACAAAATAAATCTTGGGGAAAATAAAACCATTGCTTAATGAGCTGGGGAAAGAGAATCTTTGAATCTATGGATAACTTTATTGAAGTCTTTTGTTCTGTGTTCTATATTCTATAAATAAAAAGAAATGTGACGAACACAACATGTTCTCGCACTCATTGCCTCAAAGGAGAGAGAGAGAAAAGAAAAGGGAGAGAGAAAGAGAGAGGGGGAATAGAAAGAGAGAAGGACAGAGAGAGTTAGAGAAGGAAAGATAAAGAGAGAAAGGGAAAGACAGAGAAAGAGCGAGGGGAAAAGTAAAGAGAGAGAAAGGGAAAGAGATAGAGAAAGAGTGACAAGGGAAAAAAGGAAAAAGAAAAGAGTAAGACAAAGAAAGACAAAGAGAGTGAAAAGAGAGAAGAAAAGAAAGAGAGAGAAAAGAGGAAGTGAAAGAGAGTGGGAGAGAGAAAGAGAAAGGAAAAGAGAGAGAGACAAAATGAGTGTGTATGTGTGTGTGTGGGTGTTTGTGTGAGTGTGATGATGTTCTCTCTGATCACAGGGTTTGGTTTGTACCACTTGGTTCCTTCCCCCATGTGAGTCATGGGGCCCCTCAGCCACAAAACCTGACAAAAGCTCCAGGCTATTCGTGTTCCCAATAATTTTTTTAAGTCATGTGAAATTAAAATGCCCCTTTGATACCCTTCGGCAAAAAAAACACAGCAGATGACAAGAACACTTTTGGGGGAACCCATGAGAGCATTTAAAGCATTACCGTGAACCGGCTAAGGAGCAGCATTCATAGGATATCTTTAGAGGAATACCTCTCTGAGCATATGATCTGTGGGAATAGATTATGCAACATCTGGGTTTGGTTTACTGGATGCCTTTAAAACTAGAGAGTGATTCTTATGAAATTTGTAACAAGTATCAGATTAGAGCAGCATTCACAGTTTAAACACAGTAATGGAAAAGTCCTATTGACACAAGGTGCTTTACAAGGGATTGCTGTTTTGTGCAAAATTTAAGATCACACTAAACCAATCACTTTAAAATTGTTGGAAGTTAACATAACCCTCACAACCAGAACAGTAGAATGTAAATTAAAAATACTTTTATGGAGTTGCAACCAATCAAAAGCTGCTCCCTGCTCCATCAGTACCAAGCAGCATCCCTAAAGTCAGTCCAGTGTGCAACTCCCTACTTATTTCCCTTTATCTAACTAGTGTTGCTTTAATCTCAAGCTAATGTTTTCAGAGATTAAAGGCTTTTAGCTTCCGAGGTATGTATAAGTATTTTTTTATTACATTTTGAAATGTTCTCAAAGTAAAAAACTGTTAGTACAGAACCTAATGATCTGAATGTAAAACACCATAAACCTATACTAAAAAATATTACCATATATAAAAAATGTGTTTACTTGTCAAATAATGCAACCATTGTGTTGTATAGGAATGTGATTTTGGGGACCTAACGCTAATTGGGGGGTTGTAATTATTAGTTGTAATTAAGGTTTTACTTAAGTTGTACTTTTAATTATTGACCTAAATATTAAACTATAAAAATATTAGTTTGGTGACATGTTCTAATATTAAAACACTGCACCCCCATGCATTCTTGTTTTAGAAAGACAAATGTCTTTCTGTCTTCTCCCTCTTCAATGTCTGACCATTAGTCCAAAATAAACTTCACACTCTTTCCTCCATTCCTCAAAGGTTGGTTTAGCCGGTGCCCACTCAGGCCTAGCCAGCACAAACGTGTCCAGTGTGTCGGTGTAAGAAAGTCTGTTACTGTTCACACCTACTCACTTCACCCGCAGAACAGACTTCAAATTCAACGGCTGCTCATGACTCAGCCTTCCTTCACTTTTGTCTATGCTTTTAAACAATCACCTTTTTCGGTACAGTTTTTGAAGTGTCTATCTCTACACAACCCTTTAAGAGTTTTTGGTTCGTCCTTCCATCTTGAAATCTGTCACACTGTTAAATGTAGGACAAGGGTTTGTAGAACCTGGACCAATTTAGAGCAATCCTGAAACAAGAAGGAATTACTGCACTGATCTGTATTTTAGGGAGTATCTGGCACAGACATAGTGTAAAATCTACAAGATAGATTAGATTGTTTAAAAAAAATGTGAAAAATTGAAAAATTATACTGGAATGAAATCCTTACATGCTTCTTAATATCCGAAGGCAGTTTCACTTCAGATGAAATGCAGGGTGTGCCAATCAATTGTGCAATGACGTCTACCAAACCAGTCACAAGATCCCCATGAGACGACTCTGCGCTGGCCTCCAGACAAATCATCCACCGTGTCACCAACCTCATCATCCGGAAGACAAGTTGGTGCAGGGTTTATTTTTTCAACAGAGAACGAGCCATCACCCAGGGGGACTGGATACAGTAGCTTGAAGAATTAAGGCTAAAGGTGAACAATGTTACTCACTCGTGTCGTTTTGATTCATAACCAAGGGTGGGTGGCAATAAAACGCAACATTTTAAACAAAGAGATCACGATGGAGGTTGTGTAAAGACAACACTGGTTTCCTGCCGATCAAATGAAGAAATTTTATAGCTTACATTACTGTAAAGGGCACCTCTAATGAAAGATAAACTTTTGGAAGGTGTTTGGATATGAATCTGTGCATGTAAGGTGTGAATACATTCTTTTAGAGCCCATTGTTTTTGTTAAATGGGGAAAACTAAAATGGAATAACAGTTCTGAGCAGTGTCAGCCTGTTCAGTTTATGATGTATGGGTTTTTTGTGACATAAGTTCCCGCCCACTTGTTTTGATGTGTATACAGTATGCCCTCACTCGTCCCTTTTGGCCATTTGCATAATTGTTCATACTTGATACTGTACCAGAAAATTGATGGTTTGACAAATGAAAGAAATTATAATTGCATTTAGAGGTAACCCTATTACACAACGCTTCCTCTATGAGTCATATAGATGTTTGGTTTCTTTACACCCTGAACTGAGCATCTTCTTTTAATCCTTGCTGCCATCTTAAATAACACAAGTCCAAGTTGTGTGCTGCTCACTCCATATTTCCCTCAGTTTGACTTTCCACATGTTTGTTTCCGGATCACGAGTGAAGGCATTGCTTTGTGGATAGTGCATCACTTCTGGGGGAAGGAAATCGGCCCTTTCATTTTCGTGACGTTACAATGGGACTCGTGTGACAGTGCCAATAAAAGCCGTTTTTAAAAGAAACAAATTTGTATTTGTTTAGAAATGTTCATAGTTTGCTTTTTTCATTTGGTAGGTTCAAGCTACTCTTAAAAATTCCTATAAAAGCTAGTAAAAGGTGTAACATGGCATGATTACTTTAAAATAAACCTGCATGGCACAAAAGCATACATGATCTCTACACGGATAAGTCATGTGACTTCACAGCTGCTTGCCGCATGTTCAATCCCTCTCAGCTAGGCTTGTGAAGGAGGCAGTGAGGGTCAGCTCTCAGTGGGTCAAATTCCTTAAAAAAAAAAATTCCGCATACAACTATCCAGCGTTCCTAGTGTTCTTTAAGCCTTTCTGGATCTGGAATGTTTGCAGTGGGGTCTGACGTTTAAAGGTCAGAAGAGGCTCTAAAAGTGTGCACACATATTTGTAGACAACTGGGGACCCTTTGTGAAAGTGTGGCAGCTGTGAACCAGGCTCAGCCATAAACAGGTGTGGGACCAAAACAGCACCCCAATGCAACAGTGCGACTATAGCTCTACCTCCATATGTTCACCACGCGTCTGCTCTTCGCATTTCATCTTATACAGCTGTCTGAGGCCCTCCAAACATGAAGAGCAGAGTCCCAGACACTTGATTTTATCATCCGCAAGCTGCATTTCAAATCTGCGTTAAAAGTGAAAACATAGAGTACTCCTAGAGGTGGAAAACTGTCCAAAACAACAGTGTATGATCGAGTAATTTAGGCCAGCAGCTATTCTCTGAAGAGGTAAATAAAAGAGAGGTATGGGAGCAGAGCAGTTTCTCTTTTCATCCGTTATCGCTGGAAGGAATGAGGTTGTAAAACTGAGGTGAAATGACAAATCATACTCTTTGAAATGTAGAAACCTGGTGAAAGAGAGCACCAAAGGGAGTTTTGATCAGGAATAGAATGAGTAGAGAAAAATCTATCAAATCAATAGGGGCTCATGAATGATTAAAGAGCCAGTATTATGACCCATTGAAAATAATATTTCATGCCATAGGGAAGAGCTGCAAGTCTGAAAAACATCCAGTTTCAGCTTTATTTGTGAAAAGTGTTTGTGCGCAGAGTTACTATCTTTAAAAACAAAGCGTCGACTCAAATTTGCTGAAACGAGTCTTTTCGAAAAGTCATGCGGGATGTATAGAAGCCGCATCCACACAATATCATCTGTTCTTGGAATCATGTGATAGACAAAATACAATCATGAAACACAGAGATGGATGTAACAGAGGGAATCAGCCAAACATTCCAATAAATTATTGAAAAACATTATCTTTAAACATCCATCTACTTTCTTCTCCAACAACAAGTTTTATTGTTTGACCACCCACCACTCTAATTAATTTAAAATGACAAAAAGTAACCTTTCTTTAACAATTAAAACATATACCCTACAACTAGATAAAACATGTAACCTGCCTGTTTCAAAGATTTTATCCTATTAGATCAGTTAAAAAGCTGCCTTCACACATCTGTTCATCCAGATCAAAACTGGGGCATGGCAAAGGTCAAAGACTGAAAGTATAACCAATACTGAGACAGGAAGAAAATATAAATACCAAGAATGGTTAAGATACTTTAACCTAATTAAATAATAATGTATTGTGCTCCTTTCCAAATTTATCACAGAGATTAACTGAAATAAAGTATTGTGCAAGATAGATCATCAGGCA
Source organism: Danionella dracula (assembly GCA_900490495.1). Taxonomy (NCBI): domain Eukaryota; kingdom Metazoa; phylum Chordata; class Actinopteri; order Cypriniformes; family Danionidae; genus Danionella; species Danionella dracula. The sequence goes on along the minus strand of UELW01000345.1, from coordinate 3,763,837 downwards.
TGGCCTGGTTAATCGGGAGGACCGGGACAATTCCCGGTGGGCTGGTCTGATGTGTGGACCGCGACGTACGGTGGTCACCTTTTCAGGGCAGTTATTAGAATAAAATCAGTTTCTAATGTTATCTGTTACTAATGATGATTATTCATTCACTTTTCTTTCGTGGAGCAGTTTTACTAAATATGAATATTAGCAAAATTGGAACACCAGTGTTTAGTCATGGCACTGAGTTGATGACGTATTGCAAGTTGATGACATATTCTTTTTAAGGACCACCAGAAGCACTCAGATATAACACGTCCATGTGCTCAGTTAGTGTTTGAAAGATGAAAAATACAAGCTACATGTCAAAAAATTGGCAAATGTTTTAACCAAAATTTCACAGCAATGAAAAAGGTAAGCTGTTGAACTGTTCCTGCAAATCAGCGTTCAATTTATTTAAAAGTCAGCAAATATTGTGGCATTGTGAAAGATAACGCAACATTATACAATTAAATTCCTGTGAGAGACGTTTCTAAACATAGAAATTCATTTAACAAAACAAAAAAAGCAGATTTATGAGCACTTTGATCCAGAAGCAAATCTGATCGGATGATAATTCATAGTTTAGTGTTGAACATTTTTCTTTGAAACTACATTAAAAAAAGATATCATTAATAGAAAGTTGCATTATACTGTGAAAACAAACTTGCAGAGAACAGAACAAAAATTATTTATCTTTACCAATAATAATGAGATGTTTGCTAAACTAATTTGCTTCAAATTTGATGTCGCAGAAAAAGGAGATCTGATTTTGTAAAGAATAAAAACAAAGTGTTCGGTTGTTTTATTTCACCTCAAAAATGTTTCAAATTGGGCTTTTATTACAGTTAGAGATTACTGGTCAGTTTAATTTAACATTTTCTATATACTTCAAACTTTAAAATCACTAAGGTTCTGAAGTTCTATTTAGACCCAAAGGAACTCCAATATCCAATAGGAATCCCCATCTTGCTCTTAATTCACATAAATCCTTAAAAGAAGCTCCATAAAAAGAGCAAAGCAGACAACTACAGTCTGTAACTGTAACTGTAAATATCAATTTGAACTAATCAAACAATTCGATAACTCAGTCTCCTTCTGTGAGAGAAAAAATCTCAAAACCTACAACTAGTATTTCCTGCAAGCATTTCCTCTGAACCAACATGACACAGCATGATTATTTCATGACTGCTCTCGTGTAGAGGTGTGTCGAAAGGTAAATCGTTAGAGGTTAGATCACCAAGTTGTTTCCAGAAGATCAAACCCTCCTCAAGACCAGAATCTCGTGATGAAAAAGCTCTTAAATAAAAATGTCCAGCTACTCACTCAGATATAATATTTGATGCAATATTATGTCACCCATGAGGACTTTCCCCGCTGATACACTGTTGTGTTCAAATGTTGAAATATAAATCGCTTTGTTATTTTCACAAAACCTGATACCCAAGACACAGCTCAGCTTTGCCAATGAAGCTGAATCAGCAGATGAGAAACAAGCATCGGGTTTCAGCTACAAACAATACACTCACTAATTATTTACTATTGCTGGCTGGCTTGTTTGAAGACTAATTAGAGCAAGAAAAATTAGAAACATCACTAAATTGTTTTAATCAGCTTAAAGAAAAGAAACAGTAATTCGCAAAAGGGATAAAAATTTTTGGAAAATGGGACTATTTTTACTTAATATTGCAATAGCAATTTACAATGAGATTTTTTAGACTAGATTAAAGTAAAAAAAATAAAAATCTAATATGCAACTTGGCGTTATTTTACTAACTAATTAATGATGTCAGACAGACTACAGCTAAATAAAAAGTGCAACTTTTCTGCCTGTTAAAATCTCATGACAATAATTGCAGTTTCTGAGATTTGAAAATTGTGTTTAGCATTTACAATTAAATCACGATATGAATATTCTATATTTAGCAAGCTGGTCTGCTGTAGTGCACTGTATGCTGGAGTGAGTGAATTCTTAATCTTGTGGCTGCAATTGGTCCAAAAAGCAGCTACACATCTTTTAACCAGAAGACAAAAATATAAGAACATTACTACAGTTCTAGTATCTATTCATTATTTGCCTGTGCAACAGCTCCTTTTATTTGTTTAAATGGTGCTGTCCTACAACACATATCTGTACTTCTCTATCCATACTTCGCCCCTCTTGCTTCCTCAGGTCAGCTGACCCGCACCTTCTAGAGGTACCCAGGAATAGATGTCGACTTACAGGGGAGAGGGTTTTTCAGTGGCAGCACAAAAGCTCTGGAAAGCACTGCTTCTGTACACTAGGGACACTTCCATTTTGCCAGTTTTTAAATCTCTTAAAAAAATGCGTTCTCTCTGGCTTCTGGAAAAGTGCAAGTTGTTTTTATTTTTGATGTTTATTAATGCACTGTGTTTTATTTGTTCTCTTTTTTATCTAGATATTGTCATTGTGTTAATGTTTGTTAAAAATAAAACTTCAGTCGAATTAGTTCTTTTCAAATTCAGAAGTGTGAATTAAAAATAGATTTATTTGAGCAAAGACTATACCAGTTAAAAGCTTTCACGTGTATTTACATAACTTAAAAGGTTCTTTTATTAAAGAAATTAATTTGTGTTTATATGTGAGTAAAGGTCATTTTTAATTGAAATAGAAAAAATGGCAGAATATCAAACATATGAAGTGCAGTTTTCCACTTTTTACCCAGGTTTTTGTTTTCTTTTTAAAGATGAGCTTTTATCAGTAGCAGCCAGTAAAGGACTCCAGAAAATCCTTTGGTTAAGGCTTTTAGTATCAGTGTGATTAAGGTGAAGTGGCTAACTGAAATTTGTTTTTGGACATCTGATAAATGCTTAAAAAAGTTTTTATTACCCGAAATGTATAAATAACAACATTCTCTGACAAAACCTCACTAAAGTACCCCCACCAATGTCTGCCACCAAAGTGTTGATATGGCTGGAATTCTACAACAATCCCTTCAATGTTGTGCTATCAGCAGAGCATTTTCACTTTCCGTGGGAGTCAACCTTGGAACGGCTGTCTCTGTACTTCACTCTGGTATGGCTGCACACAGTTGAGTTTGGATTTAAAGGGAAAACACAAGTTCTAAAAACTGCTTACTTTGTTTTAAAACAATTACTATACAAGAAGGGTGTGTGAATATTTCTCCCGCTCCATTTATCTGAAAGTAATAACAGACTTTTCTCACATTGATATCACATGACAGACTTGCTCAAAAAAGAAAGAGGCGGTTGGAAGGGTCTAGAGGTGTTCTGCGCTAATGTTTCCCTGGAATAATCTTTCCTTGAAGTGTGACCTGCCTGCTTTTCACATTACTAGCAAAAGAGACACAGCCTGTTTGAGAGAGAAAGAAAGAGACAAAGAAGGTAAAGATCTCAGCTTACCGCGCGTTCCAGTTGCAATGTCGGCCACTTTCTGGAAAGCGTCCAGGAATGAGCTGGTGACGATGATTGTTGTTCTGCAGAAAACAAAGAGTTTATTAGTGAGAAATGGCCATGAGTAATTTTTTTTTTGGCTGAGTTCTCACAAACAAGCGACAACATTTTCCACTAACTTCAAGAGTATGCACAAGGTGAAGGCAAAAATGAATTAGAACATTCTGCTTTGGACTAATGATGCTTAAAAGGTGCAATTTTAAATAATTTCTACTTAATATTTGCCCCCTCTAGACTATCGTTGCACTCTTAATTGCAGAGAAAAAAATACCATTACACAAAAATACATGAAACATCTGAAAAAGTGTGTTGTCTACATCTTGGTCGGAGGGGTTCTATTTCGCTGCATGTAACAGTGTAGTGACAAATAAAGGTAAATCAATCAAGCAAGCAATCAATCAATCAAATCAAAAAGTCTTGAGACATGTTTTTGATGAGGAAACAATACTAAACATGTTAAAAAATGTGATACAGCACCTTTATTATAGCTGAAGTGCAATATGTATGTGGTACTATGGAGTCATCGCTCTTTGATGGACATACATAACTGTCCAAAACTTGTAGATTATGAAAACCTGTCTGCTTTGAAATCTGCCTCTCTTGATGCAGCAGAATTACCTTTTATCTTGTTTCTATGCTCAAACCCAGAAAATATAACCTCTCAAAAACACCTTGATAGCACCTTTTAATAAAATCTAATGGGCTTCTCTTCTGCTGCGGACGTGAGTGCATATCTCCGTAGGCTAAAATGGAAGTCAGTCAATGAACACAACAAATCAGAAGCAAGAGTTGGTGGCTTCCTCATGAAGCCCGGCTTTTTATTGGTCTTCCAGAAATTTAAATCATGTAACAAGAAATCTCCACAGTGACAACAGATAGACTAAATATAGCTTTTTTTTGCTGAAAACCAAGTTAAACAAAAATTATCATGCATAAATGACACAAAAGTTCAATTAGTAACACGCTGTTCTGGCAGCCATCAAGCTCTCGATTGATCTTATTGGGAAAATATAAAATCTGATTATCCTCCATACTCAACATACTACCTAGCCCTATTTGCAAGAGGGTCGTTGAACTGGACAAAAAACAAATAGTTTGGTGTGGAACGGCTCACTGCTGATCCATGTTCCGTATGAAAACAGCTCAACTTTTAACTTGCAGCAACGCATTCTGATATTACCTAAAATCTACAGATTCTCATATAAATCTCTTCCCAACATACCCAACAATAAAACAGACAGGAATCCCTCACGATTTGTTATTAGATAAACAGACGTTAATCCCCTTCAATATAGCTAAATCTGATCTGCTGATTAGACTGACAACCATCCTCATCCTTGTTGCCCGCCAGAAAAACCATTCGAGCCGCTCAATGGAAAGTGTTGAGCGTGTTCATGGGCTCAGACACGGGCGCGCACTGACAGGGTCAATGGAGCCATTGTAAGGATCCATTCTGTGCCTCCGTTCAGAAGAGAGCGATCTCAGCTTATCAGAGAGGGCTTTGTGGTATCAGGTGATATCAACTACAAAGTACAGCCTTTCAGCAACTCCCCCACCTCCCCACCGCGGCCCCCCAGGTCCTGCAAAGCTTTTATGCCAATAGGTAGAGTTGTAACAGACATCTCTTTAAGAGCTCCTCTAGTTAAAAAAAAAAGAGATATGGTGAAAAAAGTGGCTACTTGTTACCTTCCACATGAAGAGCTTTATGGAAATGACAGCTCTTAATCTAAACCTTGGACAAAAATGGATGACTACTGAATTCTGCCAAAACTTACTGTAATCTGGATTATACCAAATACAGCAAAACTGAAATATGTATATCTTACGCGTTCGCAAATGAAATCTGAGTCACACTTTTAAATCTGACAGAACAATGAGTTGCTTATGCAGCAAAAAACATGACTGAACACAACCAAAATTTGACTATACATTCAAAATGATGAAGTTGGCCCAATTGAAAAGCTGTCTGCCATGTGTTCAGCTTTAATTGAGCGAAAAAGTTACTAGCGCAGAAAAAAAATCATTTAAAGGGTCCTGGTATCCTTCAGGACGTCTCAACATGGTAAATAAGATAAATAAGAATAATAAGAAAAATAAATAAGAAAAATAAAAAAATAAGTTCTTACTCTTTTACACCCCACGCTATCTAGTGTAGAGTTACTATTTTCTGAAAGTTAATTTTTAATGGCAGTTGTTGCTTGAGACACTAAAGGTTAGTATCAGAGTACAATATTTAACTTATCGAAACAGGGGTAATGTTACATAATTTAGGCTTACTCACTGAAAACAACTATATTTTCTGATTAGGTAACTCGGAACAGTCGAAAAATCTCTGCCATTTTTCAGAACAGGTAGATGCCTTATATTAGGGCTTACAGGACATTACAAAACCTCTACATTACAAAACTGTAAATTAATTACATACATGTACATTTAACATAATTGTTTTCCAAAAATAACATCTGAATTTAAACTTAAAAGCTTCCCTTTTCACAAAGCCTCATGGCTAGTTCATCTATATTTGCATGAACTGAGATGTTTCTCAACTAGACAATCCATGAAGTCCAGCAATGGGTAAACATTACCCAACTTTGTTTACAAAAACAAGAACAATGTCCAATGTCACAAGGAACTCTCAAAAGCAGTGTCAGATCAGATCTGCTCCAGGCAGTCCAGACAGAGGAGCTGACCACGCTGATGGTGTGTGGGTGCAGTGTGTTTGATGTTTATCTGCAGGAATGGAGTGGACCTTTGGTAGGGTCATTAGCCTGTTTACTCTCCAGGGACAGGACAAGAGGTCAAGCAGAGGGGACACACTTTAATAAACGGCTCAAAGAAGATCCTTTTCTCCAGTGATGAGTTTCTCTTTTAATGTGGTATGCACTTGGAAAGAGGCCATATCTATTTGATCACTGGATAAATCGAAAAAAAAAAAAGGTGGAATGTTTTAGCCTAGTTTAGTTAAAAAAATGGTTCTCAAAAATGACTTGAGACCTTAAATTACTCATTAACTTTTTAGTCATTTCAGTTTCTACCAATAGATGTGTATGAACACATTCAAGAAGAACAAAATAAAGTCAAATAGGGAAAACTTTTCAAAAACCAACATCTTTGCAAAATTTATACTATGTAATTTGCCAGAAAGACATTTATTCCGTAAAATAATATTTACCTTCTAATGAAAATGCTTCTTAAATTAGGATCGCCAATGTCCCTTAGCCCTCATTGAACTGGAAAGAATATTCTTTCCTAAATGTTGCAATATTCAAGCACATTTCCTGCTTTTGAAACAAGATTACCCAAAAAAAGTCTCTTTTCAAGGAATTTTGCAATGCGGGAGGCCTGTGCTTACCTTAACTGAGATTGCAGTTTAGCTCCTTTGGTGACAAAGTCCTCCCAAGCAGGGTAACTTGCCTGCAGAACAAATAAAGAAGAAACAGGTTGGTTAGTATAGACTGTGAAAGTCATAATGACTTTTAACAGAGTTTTATAGCCTTCATTAAAAAAAATATTCAATTATATTTGAATATACAATACATCGGCAAAATTTTTTTTAGATATGAAACAAGTATCTATATGCATTTTTAAATATATATATATATATATATATATATATATATATATATATATATATATATATATATATATATATATATATATATATATATATCTATATATATATATATATATATATATATATATATATATATATATATATGCCTAGCTCATCCATCATAACTTTGTAACACCCCTATGGGTCTCCAAACATTTAGACGAATCTTCACTTGCTAAGATGGCTTCTCTGCAATTGGGTTTTTCGCTAACTCTACGCTATGAATGTTGATGCAGCTCTGATGACAACAGTGACGCCACCTACTTATTAGGGATGCACAGATACTGATATTGGGTATCGGCCTCAATACCACATTTTCTAAAGTACTCGTTCTCGTTAAAAGACCCCCAATACTTGGGACCGATACCACCCTCTGAGAAATGTCTATGTTTGAGCGGCATGTAAGGGGTTAATCACAAGGCAAGGCAAGTTTATTTGTATAGCACACATACACAGGGTAATTCAGGCGATGAGTGCCTGCCCCACCCCCCTACATACACGCTCCGGCTGCAGTTCTGAGAGGGGAGAAGACAAGGTGAGACATGTCAGCATGTGGAGCTATTTCAAAGTGAAAGAAGAGGACAAAACAAAGGCGGACCGCAGAGGCTCAAGAGGCAGTGCATTTAACACAAGTAATTTAATTAACCACCTAAAATGTTCTGGAGCCCAGACATGATGTCCCAAGCCGCCATTATATAACTGACACGGAGCTGCATAAACTACATGAGCCTGCAGCAAACCTCTTCTGCGTTTAGTTTCACCACAGATATTTGGACAAGCAGTGTTAGACCGTGTTGCTAATTAGCCTAACCTCCCAGGGTTTCACGCCACAAGGAGCAAAATTACATGCGAAACAATTCCACGACTCGAACACCAGCCAGGCTTAATTTATAAGAATTAAGATTTTTTATAATGATTTATTCTGTAATTTGTTGCATACAACATGCTTTTCATTGTAAATAAATGGTCTTAATTCCAAACTAGTCCCTTGTTTGTTTGTTTTTTTAATTATGTTACTAAAGCTGTTACCTGTAAATTTAAATCATGTTTTTATTAAGTATTGCTATCAGTGAGTACTGAAATGCAAGTACTCGTACACCTTTGCCAAAAAAGTGGTATTGGTGCTTTCCTACTAGTTATTATATAATCTTTGTTGGCTTTGACGAATAAGTCTTGATGGTCGAACACCAACAAGACAAGCTTCTGAAATTCCTTATTCTTCTTTTCCCGCAATATTTTCTTTGCTTGTTTTTCTTCACCGTTTTCTGTCAAGAGGTCACTGTGAGCGTGTATTTCATGTCCTAACACCACTCTGAACACGTGATCAAAAAAGTCAACTAGAAAAAAGGTGAAATGGTAGAGCCTAACAACCATTGCTCGGCGAACTCACATTACCATCCCTCGTTTTGACTTGAGGTGGGTTTGCACTTAAAATTTCTGCCTGAAAACTCATTGTGTGTGATGGTCTTAACTCTACCTTTCCACTTGGTAAGACTTGCAACTAGATCATTATATAATAATATAGTCTATAATCTTCTAAGTAGATATTGTGTGGGTTTTTGTCAGTATCGCTCACCAAAGGGTGTACATGATTGTAGAAAGGGTTATAATTGCTAATTTAACAACATCAAAACATTTAAATCTCAAGTTTGTCAAAAACTATTAAATCTTTAAATTTGATCAGGATTTGATCTCTTTCCATGGAGCACAACTAGAAAATAGCCGACTTACGTTTTGGTCTGCACACTACCTCCATCTCTTAAGCACCTTGGACTTCTATAGTTATAGTTCTAATACTTTATATTGTTAATACCACTATTTCTAGAAAATTACTATATTATATTTACTTTTAACTTGAGCCATTTACTTATATGACATGTGTTACTGTGCAAAGTTATCATGTCGTTTTTTTGTACCAACACTAGAGAGTAAACCTGTACCACATCAAATTCCTTGTGTGTGTACGTGTGTGTACGTGTGTGTACGTGTGTGTGTGTGTGTGTGTGTGTGTGTGTGCTCATGAACACTTGGCAATAAACATCTTTCTGATTCGGATTTCATTACTAGAGTTACCAGGCAAAACTGAAGTGTTCAAACAATCTTAATAATTATTTGTAGCTTATTTGTATAACTAACCACACGGTCTTGAAAGGTTGAATGGCATTGTTTGCGAAGCTGTTAATTTTCGACAAACAGTGGGTTGGGTTTAAAAGCTCAACATAATCCTCTAATACGATGAATTAAAATAAAAGTGAACTGAACCCTCTATGAATGAATTTCAGCATTTTCCAGAGAAGCTTTTCCCCAGGGCATCAACTTTCCAGTTCTCAAGCTCTGAGATCCACATTAAGAATTCAGATCTAAACCTGAAACTGATTGTATGAAAAACAAACTGTTGAGATCACATTGATGGGGAGTTGTTGGTGTTCTAAGTTGTGCTTACACTCAAAACAGTAACCGAGGTTTAGGAAGCTACAGGGATACTGGCAACAGTCAGGGAGAATCCAACTCAAAGACTGCTATTCCAATGGACAACTTGAAATAATCAACGACAAGCTCACTAGAACAACCAATGTTCTTTGCTGACTTCAAAGCAAACACAGTTTAACTTTCCACACACACTTTTCCCACATCTGTTTCCCCCTCAATTAAGCTTTCATTGCATCACATTCTCACAACTACGTAGATCAATTTTACTTGGTTTCATCCTTTTCACTGCCTAAGGTAAACATCTTTGTTAAAACAAAAAGCTTTTTTATTGGGTCACACATAAAAACCCTAGCGTAAAGTTGTTCCTGCTCAAGGAAAAGGTACAAATGGTTTATTTCCACAATCAGGAAACACAAATGCAACACTTCAGAGCATCGATGAAACAATCACCCTAATATTTTCAGCTGTGTAGCTAGATCTAAATTCAACATTCAGACATCAGTGAAAGCACACAAAGCCGTTATTGAGGTTAAAAGGCCATAAAATCGAATTGGCCTGCCAGTTCAACCCAATCACATGATCAGTGTAACAGTGTTTCCTGTGCCAGAACTAACTCAAATAAAAGGTGACAAATATCTCAAACTTCGAAGATGAAATGTAAAAACATTGTACAGCTCTATTAAGCATTTACCCTTAATCTCAGCAAGAATAGTTATTAGTGTTGAAATTAACAACTTTCATCAAAGCATCTCTCTATTTGTAATTATAAAACTATAAGGAGGCAAAAAAAAACTATGTTTTGTTTTTGTTTGTTTAAACTCTAACAGGTTAATAATAATAATAATAAGTATAATAACTCTTCATAAAAATAACTTACATTTTACTTTACATGTTTACATTTAGTTTGAGTTGTGAAATGTATAACCTTTGTTAATGTTGCATTAAGCTGCTGCTGTTAATTTCAGTATAGAAATGTGCACTAAAGCTGAGCAAAAACATTTTTTGCGATAGTGAGTTTTTTATTTCAATGTCATCAAACCAAGTTCACCTCTTTTAAACATAATTTCTGTTTTAAAAGTTAGTTTTCACACTACTTATTTTCAGGTTTGCACTAAATTAGTTTTAGTTACATCGTTTAAACTGTATATTTTGTATATGTTTTATTTTTATTTAATATGGCAGTGAAAAATTAAAATATATGTGTCTGTTTATGAATGAATAATAAACAGAAACAAGTCTTTCTTTATGCTTGCTTTTACAAATTTTATCTGATCTAGAAACATGAACAGGAGAAAAGTTATCGGATCTGGAAATATCGGAATCGGCAGATACTCAAGAGAAATGATCAAATCGGGATCAGTACATCCCAAGTTCGTGCCGCTTGTATTCAGTTGAGCTCTATTCATTCATTCATCTTCATGTCGGCTTTATTCCCTTTCGGGGTCACCACAGCGGAATGAACCGCCAACTCACTGGCATATGTTTTACGCAGTGGATGCCCTTCCCTGCCGCAACCCATCGCTGGGAAACATTCACACACACATTCACACTTTAACACTATGGGCAATTGTTCTTATTCAATTCATTTATTCCGCATGTCTTTGGACTTGTGGGGAAACCGGAGCACCCAGAGAAAACCCAAGCGATCACGGGGAGAACATGCAAACTCCACACAGAAATGCCACCTGCCCCAGCCGAGCCTAGAACCAGCGACCTTCTTGCTGTGAGACGACCCTGCTACCCACTGCGCCACCGTGACGCCTGTCAGTTGAGCTCTATAGTTGGGTCAATAAAATAGTTGATTTACTCTCCATAATTCAATTGGTCCTTCCCATCATCAAATGACCAGGAATGAATGAGTATTCTCTCTTGCTGGTGGTTATAAACTCAGTACATGTCATCACACAGTATACAAGTCATAGGAAACAAGAGACCAAAATTTGCACCAATGCCCCCAGGGCTTTCCTGAATCTGTCAGAAACTTGAAAGTACCATCCACCCACAGGAACACTCCTTCCAAACCTCTGCCATTAACTATTTCCTTTGCCTTGCCCTTGGTCTCTCAGGAGAAGAGCGTTCCTCTGAAGTAGCCCCCCAGAGTTTGGCTTTCAACTGCATGAAAGACCTATATTATCAGCTCCTGTCCTCGACCCCTCTCATCTTTGCCTGTTGCTGTGGTGAAGAGGTGGTAACACAGAGAGAGGATGACAGAAGAAAAAAACCTGTTCATCCACTGTATCGAATAACAAAACAGTCCATTTATACTCCTCCGAACGTAGCTTTCACCGAAGCTCCGCGAGGGTACGTAATTCGAACAGAAATCTGCCGTCTCTTCCATTTGCTTTCTTTGATTAATAATAAATGTTTTTGAAAACATCCCCCTTCTATAACAAGGCCTCGAGGGAGACTTTTCAAAGCTCTGGAAATGAAAAGCACCCTAATGATTCCAGCAGAGAGATGTAAAAATATTGTTAATAACAAACTCACCAAAGCTATAAAGAACGGTGATATGCAAACAAGATTTTCAAGAGTGATGCCAATTCCCTAAAAGTACACCTCAATACATGAGGAACAAATAATAAAATGTTTCACGAACAGAAAACATAAAGGGAGGTCATGTGAAAAAGCGTATCAATTGAGTACAGCCTTAACTCAGTATTCATAAGCAAAGAGGTTGAGATGGAGCACAGTGTTTAAAGAAATAGCGTCCGCTACAGATGCAGCGGACCCCGTCATCAGGCATGAGGTGTTCTAATAGTGTTAACAGATAACTTGTAGAGTCAGGAGCCTACAGAAGAGTATAAGAAATACAATGTATTTCTCATGGTATTTAAAGTTTAAACTAAGAGTTTACATGAATGGTACGTTAAGTTCAATGAATAAAAGCTATTTTTATTATCTAGAGTCATTGCTCCAGTTATTTGTTCAATCCAAATAGGGCTGTGTGATGACAATATCGGATGGATTAAATCATAATCATCAAATTACTTATTTTTTAGTGTCGTAAAAAGTGATGGTTTGCGTAATACTTTTCCCATCAGTTGAATGATACCACCGTGCATGTCACCGTTTTATCAAACAAAACAGCAAGGTGAGTGAAAGGGAGAGCGAAGCGCGGGGGACTTGTACAGGACCAAATTGAAGAGCCTAAACAAGGGGCTAACTCTGTGGTGTGGAGATTATTTGGTTACCAAAAATTTGACACAGACCAAATAAATGTGCTTTGCAAGTTCCCGCAACTGACTCGAACATAAACTTAAATTATCACCTATGCAAAAAGCATGTGATAGGTTTTTTCTCAAAGTTATATAACGGAGACAACCAGAGATGAAGGAAATAACGGAAATGTTTGCAAAGTACAATTCTAAAGACACAATCCCCATTTACACTGTCCAGAAAGGGATTTTTTTGTTATTTGATGGACTCGAGCTGCACAATGCCAACCCAAAAACTGTTGCCTTGTTTATATCGTGTCGCACCAAAGTCCACCAGGTAGCATACTACACTTTGACCACATATGTTGTCGAGCCATACAACAAATCCCTTTGAGCTTGATGGTACATTATATCGAAAATGGGACACTCTGCAGTCACTGTTTGCAGGCATGTGCTGATGACCATACATGAGAAATAATAGCCAGTCTTAAGAAAGCTCTTGGAGGATGTGGACTGCATGATGAAAATCTACTACAGAAAAAATGCAACAGACAACATCCTTCCACTACAGCTAAATTCAGCTCAGATATACCTGCATGGTGCATAAAAGCATATGCAGGTGACAGATTTTGGTTGGGTTTTCCGGTGCACATCTTTGGGTAAATATTTTTAGCACATATAATTACAAGTTATGGTCAAATTTCAGAATTAAACATTTAAACATCAAGAGTTCAGTTGCCAAACTGTTTCCAAAATGCTGCGCCTCAGTTCAGCAATTTAACTTTTATGAGAAGTAATACATTTGTCAATGTCTTTGAATGGAAGAGAAATAATATATATACACATACATATAAAGTGCATTTTGGCAACCCAGGTCTTTAACAACTCATTTGGTCATTTTATAGAATATCAAAAGGCACTGCACACAGAGTCTCTCATTAGCACACGCTTTGCATGATTTTAATAGGCACCTGTGTGAATGAGTGAGGGCGTGTCTGCTTTAGGGTGGCTCAGGTAAGTATGTGCTCATGTACTTGATGTCCCAATGTCGGCCACTCCTTTAACAGTTTGTGCTTCAGAGGTGATTCACATGCAGGCTTGTGCACAGTGCATGCTGAGCTAACACATCACAGACGAAGAGAGGCAGCGAGGGATCGTGGGATGGGGGAGGGGGGTCCTGACAGAGGAATGTGCAAAGGCAGGCAGCTCCTCAGCTGTAGACTGGCGTCATCTCAAACAGGGAGGACAGAAATCATTAGTTTCTCCAGTGCATCTGAGGGAGCCAGGCTGATGTCAGCGTAACCCGTTTAAGCCTATGAAAGATCAGGCTGCATAAGGGATAATTATGGGCTGGTTCCGGGGGAAAAGGCATAAAGCGACAGCAGTTTGATTATGTTCTGGTTGCTAAATGTAGTCACTTACTAAATTATTCCCTGTAACAATACAAATTGCATATCGTCTTTCCCCTACTGTAAGTGTCTTTGGACAAATGTGTATACCAAATGCATAAATGTAAATGTAAAACAATGAACTCAATAATATCGTATTCATAACTCATTGATGTGTTGTCTACTCAACTTGGAAAAAAAAGTCTAAACTTTTTATTTAACCGATTATTAACCGATTTTTGCCCTTGATCTGAACATCCACCCAGTTAAAAGTCAGCAGGTTTTCACTCATTTCTATCTGAAGCACATTTTACAAGGTCTATGTGAGTTCATGTTGCTGTTTTGTTCTGCACTTTTCACAACCTTTCATTTCTCAGATTTCAAATCAATATTATGTCAAGATATTATGCTAAGACTTCGGTTACACTCCAACAGCAGGACCTAATTCTCACTTTTTGTTGAGTTTTTTCACGTTACAAATAACAAATTGGACTGCTGAGATAGGAATCCAGCTCAGATTGAACATTTTCATTTGCAATAGGCAGTTTCTAAGGTAATTGATGAAGTAAACGCTCTTGAATGTGCATTTGAGGATTTGATAAGTTATTAGGGACTTTAAGCAGTGATCGCTGACAAGAACCACAAAGTTTATAGTGAAAAGATAGTGACAAGTAACAAAATGTAATCCATCTAATTGACACCATTAAATATTAATTACATATGCATAAGATAACATAACATGTTGTGAAGTTGATCTTTTTTTTATTAATCTTTTCATCTGTAGTGTTTAACTTAAGTATACAAAAATAACACAACGCTGTAGCCATCCAGTCATTCATTGCTGCTTAAAGCTTAAATAATTGTGGAATACAAGAATAATAGCGAAGGCAGAGCTAAAAAGCTAGAAGAGTCACAAAACAGTTTAACACAGTATTCAATCGAACATATAAATCATAACAATTTAATTGGAAGAGTCATCTCTGTCAAGTTATAGCTGTGATAAAGCACCTTTGAGTTGGTTTGCATTGAAAAAAATGGATATTGAATTAAAGCCTTTGTGATATTTTAAAATAATAATGAATACATTAGAGTTTTAATTGATCTGTTAATACAGTAAGTCTCACAAGGGCAGTTAATTCTTTTTTGTGGATATTTGCCAATTTCTCAAAGAAAGTCACAAAAAAAAACAAGACAGTGTCACATCTGGCAGAAAACAATGTGCATGAAACTGTATTGTTTTACCTGCTCCTTTGCCTATGATGTCTGCGAATGTAGCAATCTTTCCTTCTTTTGATTATTATAAATCCAAGAATCGAGAGCACAACAGTATTGAGCTCAACAAAGCACCCAAACTCTTACTTCCATTTGTGAATCGTGCTTTCTGCCCACTTTGGACATGCACAAACTAGGCCACAGACAGATGTGTATGTGTAACGCATGTATAACACCGGTTTTTTGCATGTTTTTAACCGGGTTATTGGGCAACAACCTAATTGAATCTAAATTTACTTTTAATTGAAAATCTGATAATAAACGTTAATGTATAGTTGATTTTCTTGGAGAGTGAATCAAAATTGTACTAGTTAAATACTTCACTGATTTAACATTCTTTTCTCTCCATGTGCGAAACCAATCGGATGGATTTCAAAGGAAATGCAGCCAATCAACAACTGCCCCACCTCTCTAAGCAATCGTATAACCCCACTGTTTTCAATTACCTTGGAGTGTCATCAATTATCTGTGTTTGGTGATTGATACATTGATACAAATACATTGTTCCTAATATAGAGACCCTTTCAATCTAAATGGACTCGAATTTTCTCAAACACTATTTAAAAAAAATATTTCATCATTATCACAGCTTTTTTTTTATCATGTTTCGTAATCCTGACTTTGTTTTAGTGCTCGAATTAGATTTGCAAAAATATTTGTGTTGTTTGCAATTAAAAGCAAGTCTAGTTTAAGCAATGTAACATTTTTAATTTCAAGTATGGGAAAAGTAAATTTTGTAATAAAGCATGTTGAGTGAACTTATACATGCAAGCATGACATTAGAAGGTTTTCTGACACATTGTTTATTTTTCTAGTGTAAAAAGCAAATACAGAAAATACAACACAATGATATGTTTTATATGTGCAACCTAAATGTGGTTTTTGTTAAAAAAAACTAAAACATGACGTTTAGAGAAAGACCAGTCCAGTGTGACTAGTTCTGGCGTCAGGGCATTTTGTTACATTTTTATGTTTTGTATTTAATTTTTTTTTGTTAAATATTATACATTGAAATAATGTTATGAGGCAGGTGATTTTACACATTCTAGATGTTTCAAGCATCACAAATGGATCTTTAAAAGTTAGCATAGCTAACCTTTTCTTGCGTGAATTGACTTTATAAAATGTTTATCGTACTCAATGACTCAGATGTTTAATACATTTCATC
Source organism: Danionella dracula (assembly GCA_900490495.1). Classification (NCBI taxonomy): domain Eukaryota; kingdom Metazoa; phylum Chordata; class Actinopteri; order Cypriniformes; family Danionidae; genus Danionella; species Danionella dracula. Next base: position 3,747,358 of record UELW01000345.1, on the reverse strand, counting down.
TGCTCCTTACTCTGGAAATATCTATTTGATTGTGATGAGTAAAACATAATTTCCACCCATGCAAATACTTGAGCACATCCTCACCTCTCAAACAAAGCACACCATATCAGATCATCTTCCTCTTTTTCCTTACATGAACCTCAAGACTACAGCTGCTCACAATGTTCAGAAGTTAGAAAACAAGATGGTTTTTGAGTCAGGTCAGATGACTCTTTTACTTGAGCTGTTCAACAAAAATATTAAGAAAATAAATAAACAAATAGTCATCTGATCCCAGAACAAAATACATATTTAAAGCAGTTCAAGAACTCTCTGGTTACTCTCTGCTTCTATGGCTCACTTATTGAAACCTTGTGAACCCTACAAAGACAACTATGCTGTATATTGTGATAGCAACCTGTCTCTCCTTGTATTTTCTCAGGTGGAGATGGAATTTTCTCTAAAGGAATTAAAGTCTCCAATGATTCCACTCAGAATCATCCAAGCTATGAAGACAAAACTACATTAATTACTTGGCAATAAGTCAACCGTTTCGCAATAGGACAGACCTAATCAAACATGTCTGTGTAAGAGTGTGCGATGTTACAAATTACTTATTGTAGCAAACCCTTTGTTGATGGAGAAGGCTCTTGCGTTATATAAAATTACATGCACTATTTACTCAGAAATGTGTGATAATGAAATCTCAATAAAGAAAAAACAAATTCTCAAAGAAGAAAAGATTCTCATTCGAGTTATTCACCGTTTATTCAATAAATATCCTCAAAGACAGTCGAATCAGTGACAGAAGCTTCCATGATGGCATAAAACAAAAACCTGAGAAGGAGTTTGGACTCTTAAATGATAAATTGATTAGCCTCTGATTTACATCGCACTGACTAATGCAGCAAAGTGACATATCTGCTAACTTTGGTGCTTTTGTGTTTCTGTAGCCTGTGTACACCTCAATATAATAAAATTTCCATTTATCCAATTGGTTGACTAATTAATCAAAAAGTATTAATGACTAATTGACTATGCATAGGTGTCAAGCTGGTTCCAATTTTATCTCCCAACAGCTCTCTGAACATGTGATCGAAAATAGCCAACTTTCAGCAGTTTACCCCAAGTGTTCCACTGGCAAAAACTAAAAACAAAAAGAAGCTTCATCCCTAAAAAACACATTTTGGTCCAAAAAACTTGTGACTTGCTTTTTCACATTGCAAGTCTCTGTGTAGATCATGAAACAAGACCTCCAGGACACCACAACGTCTGCTTCAAAAGTTTAATATGTGAATAGTAAAGCACCATCTTAACCCTGAAAGGTAATTAATTAAAGATACATGTAGAGCCAAAATGGCTCCATTGCTGGGGAAATTTCTGCAAACGGAATTTGTAGGGGCACAAACACCAACAAGTATCAAGGCTCGCAGTCATTCTAGCTTTGAAGAAAGAGTATTTATTTAACAAAATGAGCAGTTGACGGAATCAACCTGAGTCTAAGAACAACTAGATGTTTCTTTATAGCCAGACATATATTTTAGGTCTTTATTATTATTACTTTTAATTAAGCATGTAAAGATTATTCAAAGATAGCTATCGTGATTCTCCTGTATCTAAACCATGACTCCTTTTAAGAAAGTGTTCATTATATGAATTTTCAGTTGTTTGATTTGGAAAATTGCTTGGTTCTTAAGAAAATCAAGGCAACCATTTAGGTAGACATCTATCTAAAGTAAAACCCTCTTGTGAATGAAGGTATAATGCTTGTTTTAATTCTTGGTGAATTTTTTTTCCACTTAAAACCATTGACGAATGACTTAATCCCAGCTTCAAGCACTTGAGCTGAACCCCACACACCACGTTAACTATTTATTGAGCAGTAAAAAGTCAAAATATAGCTTCTAGCTTGACTTGCAGCTGTTTTAATCTGAATTATAACCGCACACATCTAGAGTTCACAGGAGCACAGACAATCATGGGGATATCCTGCACACTTTCCTCTTCCTGTGAGCCCTGTTTCCACATTAACGCTTGCATACAGATGGAAATAACTGAACTTTGCCAAACAAACTGTGGGTCCATTCCCTCGCTTTTCCAAATCAGAGTGCGCCATATGTCAGACAAGTCCAAACAATCTGTGGAAATTCTCAACAAACAGTCCTGAGAGACCCAAGTGGATTTGGACAGTGAAATTTACTTAATGTGTGCTTTTTGTAAAACTAAACATTAAAGATCAAACACATTCATCAGCTATGGCATGCACCAACGAGTTGTAGACCATAGTCAAAGTCACAACAAAACAATTAGGAAGACCTAAAGTTCAATATCAACTTCTTAATGTAGCCACAGGGAGTCAAATTCAGTCCTGCACTTTTGCAGTGGTCTAGTTTTGAGTAAACCTTAACTGAATATGCGGGATTGCACTAGTTAAGCTCCTCTTGGCTTGTTAGACGCTACGTTTGTTTCTCTACTCTAGTTTCTAGTTGAGTTAGACATCTCTCTATTAGAGAATGGTGGTTCTTCCAAGAAAAGTAAATATTTCAATAGGGTGACATAAAGATGATCTCACCCCCCCACCCCCACCCCACATGGTGTGTTATTTGATATTGTATCTATTTAAAGTCCCTCTAGATGTATACACATATGAAAAATTTTTCAAGAATTCTCATAGTTTCCCATTCATAAAATAATACTATATTACACCGAAACAGCACATTTTACCATCCTGAGTAAAGCCTGGATCATTCTCTTCTGGATCACACATGCTGTATTTCATTCAAATAAGCAAAAATGCCAACTTCTATATACTTAATAAAAGTTTTTAGGCACAGAATAACATAAGAGTATGTCACTGTCACTGAACTGCCTTTAAACAGACAATCAAGCAAATACAATCACAAGGAAGTGATTTAACTTAAAGCAATTAGAGGGTCACGATTAGGAATGTAACTCAACACAATGTGCTGTGTTACCAAGGCCTTCAAACAGAGGACGGACTGAGCTCACTGACATATTAAAATAAGTTAATTAATCTTAACAATATTAGGCAAAAGAAAACTAAATGAAAATGTTGTAATCATTTAGATTTGAGATATAACTTTGTGATATCATAGTGATTGCTAAACTGTGTAATGCATGCAAATTGGTAACCTCTGGCTGCAAACATGGTGCCATTTTTCTTCTACAAAAACAGCGCCACACTAAAATCAATAAAAATAGAGAACAGGTGCAACAGGAAGTAAACAACTCTATGTCCTCATGTTTCTACACTGTTTGCAGCAACTCTCAAAATAGATTTTAAACTGCTGCTCATCTATAGGTCACTAAACACACAACAGATCGGCAAAAAAGTGTACACACCAAACAGAGCTCTCAGATCATCAGGTTCAGATCAGTTAGAACTACCCCAGGCTCACTTCAAACAGGGAGAGTCTGCTTTCTGTTACTATGCTGCCCGCAATTGGAACCAGCTTCCAAAAGAGTTCAGAGGAGTCAAAACTTTTTCACCAATAAATCTTGACTAAAAACTCATGTAATTAATAGAGCTCCATCATTGCATACACTGCAAGACAACAGGTCAAGCTTTAGTTTGTTTCAGGTTCAAGTGGGACAAAATGATTTGTCCCAAAACTTAGTTGGAAATATTCCAAGACAACTATTCAAACAGGTTTATGCTACATTCAGATTGCTGGTTTAACGCTCAGTTCCAATTTCTTTGTGACATCCGATTTCACCAAATAATATGAAGCATCAACAGTATTGTGAAGCTTGAGATAAAGCTGGCCGCAGATAATCTGGTGGGGTATTCTGTTTACATAGGTGTGTGGTGGCCTTTAGTGTGCTTTTTTAGGTCTGCTTCTTTCTAACTCGTACCAAAAGTAAAAGAAACTATAGCACAATTCAACAAACGAAACAAGGCAAGAGCATGAACTTCGATAATACTAAATGTAGTACATACGACATAGTAGTCGATTTTGAAAGCATCCCAAGCTTCATTTATTTAGCTAAAATATGAGAGATATCTCATAAAGGCAAGACCTTCTCACAAAACCACTTCTTTCAACTTCCACTTAACGCAGAAATTAAAAATTAAATGTGTATATTATATTATGATACAATTTTGAGCCAATGTATGTTTGGATATGTTAGAAATCGAACACTTGAACATATTTTACAATATACTAGTAACCCAATAATAGCTGTAGAATAAATTGTGCTTCATACTATAAGTAACGTTAAAGGTGCTGTGTCATGTAAATTTGACTTTTAAGCTGTTATTTCATCAAAAAAGTATCTCAATTCTATTTTCTTTTACTCGAAGCTCAAAGTGACCAGTGGGTGTAGACATGCCCACTATCCAGATGAAGCACTAATGCAGCTCATCTCAATGAAGGGCGTTGTGCTGACTGACCCAGAAGTGTAACCATAACAAGACTGCGTCAATAAACAATGAAAATAAAGTGTTTTTGATGGGCAAAAAGTGTTTTGGCTTACCAATGCTGTTTTACATGGTAAGTCAATGAGAAGAAGCAATCATGTGGGAAAGATAGACTAGCACCATAGATAACAATATCCTGAGGCATGGAGCAACCTCTGACAACCAACCATTCAGTTGAGGCGCTAATGCAGCTCATCTCAATGAACGCACGCAGTGACTGACTGATTTTCACCAAAAGATGAATATTTTCGGCGTAAATTAATTAATTTTTTTTTTGAGTACCAACGCGAAAAACCCAGCAGGGAGTGTGTGGTGGACCCATTGGGCGGAACAGGAGGTACACTTCTCGTTTTGCAGAGTTAAAGATTTTAAAGGTGCAGTGATAGTCTAGAGGGGTCGAAATGTATTGTAAATTACCTGTAAGTAATTCACCTTTTCCCAATGGCTCAATATATAGGACTATTTCACAATAAGCTATTATGCGTAAGTCAATATTTTCAAAATCCCAAAAGTTAAGCTACACGGATGTGAATGATGGTGTGCGGGGGGGGGGGGGGGCACATCACAGGGCGATTGAATCCCCATCCATCAGCCACCGGCCGACCAACCAAAAAACTGTTGCTAAGGCTCTAAAACAACAGGAATACAACTTATCCTGAGGCTTTTTAGACACCCCAAAACCTATCTACGATGATGAGGCGATTCAAATGTTCTTGTGGGCTGTTTCAGGTTTATTGACACTCACCTTCATGTCGTTCATTATGATCTGGAAGAGCCCTCCCAAAGCGCTGCACTCCTTCTCCATTCCCGCATCCATTTTACCAGCCGAAAAATCACACGCGTAGTGCTGACACTTCTGCCTAGGAAGGTTCACCTCTAGACCGCTTTCAGAGAGCTCAATGAGGGGAGAGGAGGCTGCTGGTGAAGGTTATCGAGTGGATAAGGAAAAGATGATGAAAAAAATGCTAAAATTGTGCTATTCCGCTGATTGGCCGCGCATGCAAACTAGTCCCAGCCACGCAACTTACTGAGCCTATGAAGATACATCGTTTCCCCGAAATAAAAGTGGACTGAAATACTAAACACGTGTTATTTTATAACAATGCTCAAGGTCGAGTAAAAAGTGCCACGTATACGCAGGTAAGCCTAAAGGAGAGGAAAAACGAACGTTGAAAGTGTGCGCCGAAGTACCTGGCTCGGCGTTTTCAAAAGATCGATAGTCACCACGTTAGTTTAGCTCGCGACAACTGCCGTGTTTTTTTATTCCTCATGGTTTCATTCAGTCGACCCAGCCGCTGATAAATCCTTCATTGAGGTGAATTTGAGCACTTGCGATTTGTTTGAAGGTTTCTCCTGTAATTAAGACGCCCAAACTGCCTAAACTTTCGGCTCCCGATAGCTCCCTCGGAGTGAGTGATTGGTAAACATTATTCACCCTCCTCCTATGAGTTCTGGCTCTCTCTCTCTCTCTCTCTCTCTCTCGCTCTCTCTCTGTGAATCCCAGACGAAGGCGGGGCTTAAACACTTCGATCATCTTCGGGCTTTTCCGCCAACGTGACTTTTGATAGCAAAATAGTCGAGGTTAACGTCCCAATGATGAGAAAATAATTTTTTCCCCCGAAATGTATAGATCAACAACATTAATTATAAAAAGCACTTCTTGCAGAAACTGCTGTTTGTTTCCTTGGACAGAAAAAGTAATGACAACTGTCAGTTAACGATCGGGACATGCGTTATGCGCATGCGCGCTTCAATGTTCACAGTAAATCTCGAAATGAAGATTTATTTCCCGGTTAAGCGTTTCTAATTGAGTAGTCGTTCATCTCTTAAGTTGTTTAATGTTTCAAATTCTAGGTAAAAATATTTTATTAAATTATTATATTATATTTAATTGTGCTATTCAAAACAAGTTACTAAAACATGTCACTAAATGTATTAAGTAGAAATGCATTTTAAATATGAACTATTAAAAATCTTATGTCAGTCAATTTTAACCACTTTTGTGTTTCATAATACACAAGCTTAAAGTACCCGTTAGCTGTACACTAAAAACGTATATATATATATATATATATATATATATATATATATATATATATATATATATATATATATATATATATATATATATATATATATATATATATATATATATATATTGTCCTTGTAACTCTCCTTCTTGTAGCTGAGAGGTCTCGGAGATGCTTCTTGGATTTTCATGTTACTATTGATTGACTATTAATTAATCGAGACAATTAACAATGTGAACTATTTAGGCGTTACATTACATACCTGTTTAGAATTACAAGGCCATGTGAAAATTCTGTTTATGATAGTTGAGGAAAAACGATTGCTTTCGTTTAATCAGACCACATTTGTCTGTGATTCATATTCATGCTGTAATCTTCTCTTGCATGTCTTATTGTGCGACTTTCTGGGCTCAATCGTCTGTAAAAACTATTAGACTGCTTCAAATCTTATATAAACAAGCTCTAAAAACCCATGACCAGAAACCAACATGGCAAACATGGGCTTATACAGTTTAAGATATTAGATATGCTTAATTTTACTAACCACAGCGGATCCAAAATATATCCCAGTATTACTTCAGCTTGGAATAGGTGCTCTCACTCGTTGGTTACGACCTCACACAGGCTTTGGCAGTGTCCAAATTTGGAATTGTTCTGGAAATACATTTCTTTGAGACCTATGAAAATATATACCTATGAAAAAAAAAAAAAAAAAAAAAAAAAAAAAAAAAATATATATATATATATATATATATATATATATATATATATATATATATATATATATATATATATATATATATATATATATATATATATATGTATATATATATATATGTATATATATATGGGATCCAGTTTACCCGTCATTAGCCGTCAAATTTGTAGTAATAGCTGAAGTTATGCTGGGTAACAAAGAAATGGCTTTTGACTTTACTTCACTGCACCCTCAAAAATATAATAGATGCGTTAGTGAGGTAATGAATGTTATTCAGCTTGACAAGATTAAATTCACTGTTTGAGGTTCGGAAGGTACACATTTTTATAAAACATGGTCTTCTTTTCTTAAATTTGTTGAAGAGCTTCGTTTCACACCTGACTAATGTTTTTGTCATGATATAGATCTCACTATATATGTAGTGCTACTATTTCCTTTCTTCTAAGATTATCTATACACTCCTCTCCGTTCTTCTGCGGTGTGTAATGCTGTGTGTATCAAAATGCATTTTTTTTTATTTATGTCTATGTATGTATATATAGTTATTTTTTCTCTCTCTTTTTACTTCATGTTCACTTCCATCCTTTTGATGGTTAATGTGTTTGGGTTTAAGATAATGTTGTGGTGTGATAAGTCATGTAATAGTTGATTCTGAATTTCTCCTTGTTGTCTGCTTCTATTACGACGTTTATTTAAGAATCCTATCAAAGAAAGTATAAATAATGTATTGTCATCTTTTTAGATAAACTCACAAAAACAGTTAGCAGTCAGCTAGTAAATGTGCTGAAAATATCTGAATTAATCGCGAGTTACAGTATTATCCGTTAATAAAGACTTTATTATCACTTTGAGTAGCCGTTACTATATCTCAGAATAATAAGATATATGAATGTACTTTTATTATTAACATGTTATAAATTATCTCATTAGTAACTAATAAAAACTGTTTTTTAAATAGTGAAAATGTAAAAATGAATAACTGATCCTCAATAAAGCATGAAATTCATGTTACTAAGCATATTATGTAGATGCTTAAAGACCAAAAGTTATTTATAGACTGCTTATAAATGTGTAATAACATAGAAACAGTGGTATAAATGATTATTAACTATTTACTAACGCTTAATTAATGATTAGTAGTGTGTAGTTATTATTAAGTGCTGCCAAAAATGGAAGATGAGAAACAGAGTGGAAGTTTTTTTAAAACAAGCATGATGCCAGCAGTTTTCAGAACTGTACAGAAGTGTGGAAATGAGGAGAGCGGAGGTGGTTTAGTTCAGTTTTAAGTGGTTAAGATTGAGATTTTTCATCTTTTTTTAATCTTTCTGTAAAGCACACAAGCTTCTTCAGCCATCATACCTCTGATTTCACTGAGTTTGAGCTTATCAGAGTTTTGTGGATCGCTCATATCAGATGCATGACTCAGCATCATTATAATTATTCTCAACCGTGGGTTGTTACCTGACATTACCAAATGAGTCCAGCTCTCATCCCTGTGGTCTCATAGCAACGCCGGGACTAAAAAATGCAGCATCACTTCCCCTAGTGGCCACTTGTCTGCCTGAGAGGTCACCTTGTTCGCAGCATGAAGCGCAACACCAGACGGAGGTTCACAGATCCAGCTTTTGAACCGTTTTGGAGACATTTCAAGATTACGTCGGTTTTGTTTGTAAGTTGTAAGTTTGGAAATCATTTGACCCATCAAACATTCATTAGATACTGATCGAATCCGAGTCTGGAAGAGGGAGTGTTGTTTGAATGCAGCAAGAAAGAGCCAATCATGGCCTGTTTGTGGCCCTTTTCTGGTGAATAGACTTTGATTAACCTGGTGCATCACTTTAAAAAGGCTGCAATGAACATACATGTGCTGCACTGCAGGTTTTCTGCCACCTGCTGTTGGTGACCCTAATCTTGTTCGGATTCTGAGACATCAAGGACATGGATGGTTCCTCTACATCTCATGATGCAATAAGGAGGAAATTCTGAGGAGGGATGTGATGTAACTGACGCAGTTTTACTACATGATGCTTTATTATAATGTGAAGTGTTTGTCCAGAATCTTTAGAGGTTTGTATATTTGGGCAGTTGACATAAAAGCCAATTTCTTTTCAAACTTCAAATGTCATCTCAGATTTGTTTTGTTCGTTGTTATAACTTTTAAACCATTTAATACTTAACTGGCTAGGAAAAGTGTGTTTAATGAACATTTGTTGTGAACATTGAATATAATTGCTCAACTTCTAAGGTCAATGTTTACAAAACCAAACATTTTTGTAACTTGTATGGAAAACAATAACTTATCAACCTCCAAAAGAAACTTGAGCGTAACATTAACACACACAATAAACACACACAAAAAAAAATGTCATTTTCATGTATTTAATAATCTGCAAAAATGTTTGATTTAAAGAAACAATTAAACTTTAAAAACAGTACAAACCTTTTTAATCAGAGCTTACAAGCAAATCAGTTTAAATATAAGTAACAAAACATTCTTAAATACATATCTGCCTAATGAACAGCCTCTTTTAATTGCATTTTTAGGTCCTTAAGGAAACAAATCACCTTTGGCCCCGATCAGTGAATTGCACTGTAAATTAACAAATAAACGATGCAAATCAAACTTTATTTTTCATTCACACAATGTCAGTTGTCATAATCTAGTCTGTCGCTAGCTTCATTCTCTGTGTGCAAATGCCCTCTAGTGGTCAGCTTTAAAGGTGCAGCTCGATCGCGAACAGGTCAGGGTTTAGGCCAGCGACAGCAGCATCATCATCATCATCATCATCATCATCATCATATCAGGACATAAAAGGCCAAATTCTAGATAATCAAGTCCAGTTAGTTGGTACAAACGAGAAGGCATCACAAGGTCCAGGTGATCTTCATACATTCACTGAAGCAGTGTTCTCATACCAACATTGATACAACAGGAAGAACAGAACAGTTCCATGGAATTGGCACAAAGAAAACAGCAGTGAAAACAAACAGGGATTTGAACAAGAAGGCATGTGCAAAAAAAAAAATCCCACACATATCTAAGCACCGTGTTTGTCAACTCCGGCTGTGTTCACACTGCAAGGAACCATGGCCCGAATCAGAATATTAAACATATAATTCAAAAATAGAATTAATGACTGAAAATTTGTCACAAAGTGTATTCAAAGATCCTGCTCTGTGGCTTAATTGACATCACCCCAGACTTAATGATTTAACCCTTGTGTGGAGTTCGGATTGGTGGAACTCCATTTCAGTTTACATAAGAAAAAAATTGTTATTTTAAACTGAGACTCACTGTGCCCAACATAAATGAACAGAATTAACGTATACTTATATAACTTAGTTAGGGGTGCCAAGATAGACGTGTAGAGATGCTGTAGAAATGCATTATAAATGTCTGAAACATTTCAGTAGCCCACGTCATTTATTAGTAATTATTTAAAATATAAAATCAGAACAAAAGTTGATGGAACAAAAGGTTCTGAAGAAATCCCAATACTTTCTAAACAATCAGCTGCCCTGGTTTGCATTATCCAGAGCCAAAAGTGGCCAAATTGGTACTTGTATTTGTTATTGAGAGAAAAAGTTTAATTTAACAAGCATTAGGCGGGACAGAATTATACACAATTATTTATTTTACACTGCACATTCTTGAAATGTGCTAGATGAATATCTTCATCTGCAATTAATTTATTATTTGAATATTTAGTATTTGTTTATAAAATAAAGACTTGGGTGTAGCATAGTTGTCTGATTGGCTGAATGTTTACATGTTATATATCTTAAACAAACCCGTTTTTAAATAACTCATGAAAGTCTAAACTATTGATTTAAAAAAAAAAAAAAAATATATATATATATATATATATATATATATATATATATATATATATATATATATATATATATTGCAGCAACACAGGTTTTTTGTTTTATCTCCAAAGTTGGCCAGTTTTAACATTGGAGTGAATGAAAATTTGCTCACTTCTGTGGCCCGGTCGAGGTACTACAGTTCAGTCACTTCCTATTGCTGTTGTTGCTCCTTGTCATAAATACACTGATGCTAATAATAGGCATAATTCTTTTTTTTCAGCCATGGTTACCTTCTTTTCGTTTATTCGCAATTTCTTAATCTCCCTCAGAAGGTCTGAGAACCGTACAGACTTGCAGTGTGCACCTAGCCTGAGCAGCGCTGGCTTACCATGAACAGGTTCAATCAGAGTTAGTGCACTTGGGAACACTGAGAATTTTGAATCTACTTCCTCTATGTCAAAGCAGAACTACTAAGCCTCAGGACAGTCCGCAGCATTTCAATACAGGAAGCACAAACTAATTTCTCACACTTGTAATGTCTCATGCTTCCAAAGTGCAGTTAGTCAGCTGAATATTGAGCGAGGACGCTTCCTCACTCTGTTGCTTTATTCGCTCTTTCTGAATTAGGTCGCATGCAATAGCCAACGCACCACCTTTTAGGAAGCGCACAAAGTTCTCCCCAACCAGGGGGCCCATGGCATACAAACCCTGCTCCTTTAAGCTTTCGTAAGTGTACGGATCTATATCTATAGGGTTCCGTCGACAGCTGATCGGCTCTTTCGCGTCCAACCCGAGCGGTTGTCCCTGGTCTTTGAGGAACGACAGGTTGGGATGTGCTCCAATCAAGACAAGTGCCATGGAGACCTTCAGCACGGTCTGGAAGCCCTCCTCACTCTCCAAAACACACTTCCCATCAGATTTAAACGCAAGCACGCGGTGCTTCGGGAAGCTGAGGTACCCCGGGTAACAGGTGTACGGCCGGGAGCCATCTGTGTGAGACGTGAGTAGAGAGTTAGACAGGTTTTCCATCCTCTCTCCCACTCGGTGTTGCTCCTGGCTCATCATCTGGTGCACTTTGTGGTATTCAGGGTAGAGCAGTTTGGGAAGCTGGTTGAAGATGAGTGCTGGGTCACTCACAGGCCTCCGGAAGGCATGATAAACGGGCGTGTTCAGGTGGTGTGCGGCAATAACGGCGTCAGCTGCTGTTAAACCGGCTCCCACGATCAGAATGGGCTCTGAGGCACGGTCCAAACGACTGGAAGAGATGGCGGCCTCCAGCTCCCAGAAACTGTGGCACACGAAAGGAAGGTTTTCACCATGCACGCCGAGGCGAGCCGGGATGTCATGCGTGCCGGTTGCCAGCACCACGTTTTCTGCATACACGGAGAAAGGGACGTCATCATCTTCCACGCTTTTCGTTCTTCTCTGAAGGCCTTGGATCTTCCACACAGAGGTACCGCAGGTGAGGGAAACTCGGGAGACAGACGTTACAGTGGTGCCACAGGCGAAGCTCCCCTCCAGACCCATTTTAGTGACGTAGTGCTGGTAGTAGGATGCGATCTCAGCGGGGGTGGCTCGATCATTTCGAAGATTTCTAAGAAACAATATAGCACATAATATTAGGGCTTTAAAAAATAAAAATACATGTTGATCGAATTCCGATTTCATACATTTTTCATACCTTCGTTTATCCCTCATCCATTCCTTCAGCTTCAAACCAGGGAGTTCCATCCAGTTGGCCAGGCTGAGAGTCAGCATGGAGCCTTCCATTGCCTGCAGGAATTAAATAGAAGAGCTTGTTATGAAGTAGAAAAGCATCTGATCAAGCTGGAAGTAAATCAATGAATCAATCAAGTTTTTATATAGCGCTTCTTTAGCAATTGCTTTCAAAGCAGCTTCACAAAGTCTTTGTGAGGATCAGGTGGAGTAAATAGGACTTCCCTCTGTGAGGGCAATCTCGCTGACTGAGGCAGATGCTAGTCAACTTCCCAGCATAAAAGTAAAAGCTCAGGAGAAGACACGAGTGGGCTGTTTTCAGAAACATTAATACTATACTATAATGTCTCTTTGCTGTAAAAACAAACACTTGCGTTTTGAACATTGACTTTAGTTCAAACAAGTGACTAAACTGCAGTTCAACATCTGCCCACTAGAGGCTGACTCGAGAAGTGGGGAGGTTCTCATTGTCGTTAATGTTAAAAATTCCCAACTAACTAAAAACAATGCATTCATTGGTTTTACAATGCATATGGCTTGAATTAAAATTCATACAAAATGTGGGATTTTCTTAATACGGATTTTGTAAGTTACATTAAAATGTAAGGTTTAGCATAGATAAGGGCAGAGCTACTCAAGCAAGAATTAGTCCCTAGCACTGAAGTCTCACTCTCATCATTTCCAATCCTCCAAATTGACATTTTTTTGCCCATTTTTGGCTTTCCGGTAGTGACACATTGTCAAGAAAGATGTATCAGACATCCCCAATCTCTGAGCCTCTTTTCCTTTCTGTTAAAACCTATGAGTGATAGCGCACAACGTATGTCCATGTGATTTACAGCTAATGTTAGGAACACACACAAGAGCACAGTCAGGAAGCTGTCACTCACATGCCAGGCCCCTCCAGGGGGTCCCTTCCCAAGCACAAGATGAGGAACAGCCCGTTCCGGCTCGTGTCGCCAAATCAGTGGTGAAGCACAATCCACCCCAAAATCTCCATCTGGAAGAAGGAGCGTGTCGAAGAGCACAGCCACAGGGTTTGACGAGCGGCCTTCTACCCCCTCACACAGGTACACCAGATCCTGTTAAAACATATGAATACCATACAGACGTTTCTGTGAGCATAAGCGGACACGGTCTGCATTGATAGGTGCGACAATACTCCGAATTCCTATAGTGACTCGTGTAAAAAATGCCTCAATCTTCATTGGCTGTGTAAAAAGGGTGTGGTGAACATAAACTTGGGGATTATGTGTGCATTACCTGATCAAACAGAGATAGATGAGAGTTCTTTGTCAGTTTGTTATGTAAAATTGGGTTGGGATGGAAACCATCGGGGGAAAGGTAAGGTGTGTATCCAGACAGCAGATACGAAAGGCAAATGCCTGATGGCCCATTACCTGTTCAAAACACAGGCGTGCAGAAGTGCGTTAGAGGTGTAATCCACAGTTTTATATGTTTGTTAGAATTTTTTAAATATGGAAAAGATACAGGTTACATTTTGCAATATATTTCTTTAAACTACACTGCTTGATTTCTTAGTAACTTATATTGATTCTTGCTTTACATTAATTATTATATTTATGTTTAGTTCATTAATGCTAAAATAGTTTTACAAGTTACTGTTGGGACAATATAGAACAGAAAAAGCTTAGGACAAAATAATCGCATTGTAAACGATATCGCAATATTAGTTAACAACATTCATTCATCTTCATGTCGGCTTTATTCCCTTTCGGGTTCACCACAGCGGAATGAACCGCCAACTCACTGGCATATGTTTTACGCAGCGGATGCCCTTCCCTGCCGCAACCCATCGCTGGGAAACATTCACACACACATTCACACTTTAACACTATGGGCAATTGTTCTTATTCAATTCACTTATTCCGCATGTCTTTGGACTTGTGGGGAAACCGGAGCACCCGGACAAAACCCACGCGATCACGGGGAGAACATGCAAACTCCACACAAAAATGCCACCTGCCCCAGCCGAGCCTAGAACCAGCGACCTTCTTGCTGTGAGACGACCGTGCTACCCACTGCGCCACCGTGACGCTATAGTTAACAACAATCGCAATTCAAATATTTTCCAAAATCGTTCAGCCCTACTAAGATTTGATGCTATAATTTGGTTGCTTCAACACAATATTTTGAATCACTCGGATTAAACGAAGTAAATGTTTTTAGGCATGCAATATGCACGTGCAAACCCCAATTCTGAACATTTAACTGCAAGGGTCAATGTCATGCATAACTCAAAGTGATAAAATAATTATAACATGAAAAAATAATAGCTTACCAACAATAACAACAGGAAGAATGTCTACAGAAAGGGTCTCTCTATTGTACAGCTCCATTGTGGCTTGCCTATAGCATTGAAAAACAAAATGTTAATTAAAGCCATCATTCAGAAAAATAAATGAATAAAATAAAAAATTAAAAACCCCCACCATTTCCAGATTACACAAGTGAACATCCACCTACTCTCTTTAAAGGGTTTATTGATTAAAACATCATAACACTCTGGAAGATGGTCAGTTAAATAAGTCTGCAGTACCCCCAAGTTTAGGACACACCCTAACAATTAACCTCACAGAAAGTAAATAACTCAACAATTATCGTCTCAAACACCTCAGAATACTACCATTTAACAACTCTCAATTTACACCGGGGTCACCAACTCTGATCCTGGAAGGTTACTGATCTGTGCATTTTAGTTGTAACCCTAATCTAGCATGCATACTATAGTGTCAGACAAGCCAAGGGCACCATGGATAGTGCAACAGGTGTTTCATGATGATTGAACAAAAAATGTGCAGGGTAGTAGTCTCCAGGACCAGAGTTGGTGAAAAGTTGAACTTATCAACTGAAATGACACATTTATCCCAACTAAATATATAAATAGAAATGTAGATATGATGGTTTAATTCAAACACAGAATGGAAATAAGTCAACTTTTTCCATTTTTGCTCCACACTAAATAGAAAAGCATCCAAGAGTCTGTGTGCGCGATGCAAATGACGAGTGCCTCATAACTGAAAGCTATGAAAATTAGTCCAAAGTTTCATCAAAATAGTCATGCACATTGTTCTTTTGTCGATAGAGCTGCCACATTGTGCTCTTTAATGCACTGTTCACTCAATTTCTTGACCTTAATTCAGCACTGTTCAAAGTTCCTGCTTAATTTGTGTTTGTTATTACGATCGCTTAATATTTTGGACACTTGATCTTTTTTTCAAGCTATTGGGGAAATTTTAATTCCTGACGAAATATTTACGAGGCACTTTATTTTCTTGTATAGGGGCAGGGAGATCGTGCATGTAGATTGAGGTGGAGAGATGGTGGTGTAGATGGTCGTCTTGTATGCAGAAGGTTGGTGAATTGATCCTGGCTAGGTCCATTCTGCCACTTCACCCACATTGCCATGTATAGATGAGTGTGACTGGTGGGGTGTGTTTGGTGGTGGTCAGGAGGCCGTGCAGAATTGCAGCCACGTCCTGTCAGACTGCCCGAGGCCAACTGAGGGCTACTAAGGTAGCTCATCATCACCAGAGATTGAATGTGGAGTGAAAGAATAATGCACTAAACATTGCAAAGCGTCTTTAAACTCTGGAAAAGCGCTTCATAAATGGAACACATCATTATCATTATTAGTATACCCATGTTAAAAACATTTCACTTCTCACTGCTCTTCTCTCTGAGTAATCTGTGGCATCTTATCCTGGTTTTGATCTGATTCTACATGTTTTGGTCCATGTGGGGTTCATACTACAACCTCAGCCGTCACGCTGACAGAACATGTGCTATAAGTCGGATGGATTTGATAGCTTTTCATGGCAATATTTTTATTCAATAATCCTAGTATTTTGTGTAATATTCAACTAAGTCACTCGTATTTCACTAGGTACAATCAGCTTTCTTTCTGTTTACCTAGATTTAAAACTTAGGGACTGAGCTCATTTAAATTCAATACTATAAAACTGTGGAATACATTACCATTCAGCATAGAGTTCTGAAAGTAGAGATGTTTTTAAAGTGAGATGCAAAAAAAAGAAAGTCATATTTAATCTTTTGTGATTTTAAAATCCAGCTCCATGGTCTGATCCTTACATTTGTTCTTCCTCACTGAAAAACCTGATTGTACGGCCCCTCTCTTGCACATCTCACAAAGGTCAATATAGAAAGAAGTGAGGTCATTTACTGTGACTTGCTTCTTAGATCTAATTTTTACTAAAAGTGTGTGCATGTACTTTTTTTTACCTTAATCTATTATTTTAATGTAATGGTACTTGTATGGCACTTTCCTAAAAAACATTTTCAATAAATCATCCTGAGTTGTGATCTGATTGGTTGATTTTATTCTAACTTCTGGGAGAAGTACATGTCGCATGGGAAACAAACTTTGGCCATAAAATCGAAACATAGAGCTTTCCTGAGAACTGAGAATGAGTGGTTATAAAGAACGGCTAGACATTGGAAGAAATTAAATAACTTGTATGTCTGAAACATGGCCTCATGGGAACTGTAATGGGATTGGATGTTTGACATGATGGTCAAACAGCTTCCTTGGGTATTAGACAAACTGAAGGTTCCCTTAAGGCTCCAAGACTGATCTAGAGTTCATACAGAACCAGATAGATTTGTTTTGCGTTTCAAGTCTGATCGATTGGCCCGCACTAACTGAGCAAATTCATTAAGATTAATTTTATTCAAACCAAACAAAATAAATGTTAAAACACTCCAAGTGATCTCTATTCCACCATCAGCTAAAAAATTATTAGATCTGATCTTTGAAGACGATTTGCAGTAAATTGTAGAACAAACGAAAACATGATTTAAGATGACCAAAGAAAGAAAAGAGAACACTTTATTCGTGCACTCCATTAAAAACAAAATTAAATATGGTTTGCTTTTTTTTACATAAACAAAACAACGTAATCATTCTTAATACACATTTCAACTCAACCTCAAAATAAATTAGTAAACGTATCACTGAGAACGATAAACTCAAAGTGAGCGCGTTCCTTTAGGAAGCCAAAGATCTACTGGGCATGCTCGAGTTTATTATGCAAGCCTACAATTATACACAAGTTGTATAACTCTAGGAAACTTAATGGATTAAACTGCTATTAGCGTTAACACAATATAATCCGCATTAAAGCAATGCAGACTGTAAGCGGCAGAAAATACAGCTCATAAATCAGCAGAAGCCTTATTACATAACAGGAGAAGCTCGTTGTAACCATGACTTGGCATAATTTGTTAAACCGCCAAGATGGAAACATCACAATTATCTAAATGGAAAAGTACTTCAGAGAGGACTTAAAACTAGAAAGTTGAATTCATGCAAATGTATGTTAAATGGACTTACATTAGTGGACTGAAATGAAATCTGGGAGCGTGTTTTTAGAATAGCTCAAATGTGTTCCCTCTGAACGACTTCAGCTAAACATACGAGTTTATTCAGATCTTGGCATTGGTAAATCAGCATAGTGAATTCGTAAACAAGCATAAAGCGTTAATGTGACCTATAACTACCGTTTCACGTTAAGTAATTTATAAGCTAGGGTGATGTTTAAACTCGTTTGCGCTCAAATATTTTACTAGCAATTATATATTTAACAACTACCTTAAATAGTAAGCGAATTTTTCTTAAAGGCAAGTGGGTCATCGTGACAGTTGGTCACGTGGACAAGACGTTTAACCGTTACAACGCACTAATCTTTAGCAGGTGTCTTACTTTTAAGAAAAAAAGTTAAAAAATCGTTAAAAAAAATGCTTACAACAGCTTTAAATGGTTCCTAATTTCTAACCAATACATAATTATGCTAATATCCTTTTAAATAGAACTGAATGATAACATTCAGTTATTTACATATCGCAACAAATATTGACTTATGCTTAATGACTGACTCTTAAATTTGGCGATGTTTGACGAGCTCCTTCAGGCACCTCAGAAGTTTCCGGAGAAGGCACGCGTGTCTCGCTCGCATTGACCGGGGAGCGAGCCTCTCCGCCCCTCGTGGCTCAGAAGCCCATTCACTCTCTTCAGACTGCAGGTTAACGGGATTGCATTTACCCAAGATTACTCCAAAGCTGGTAACCGTCTGACCTAATGCGCGTATTACCCAGATGCGGGTTAAACATTCTCTTTTTAGAACCGCCATGTCCACTGTCAGACCTGTCTACGAGATATCCGACGGACACATTAAGCCGCGACACCAAATTAAGGGAACTAGAAGAAAAGAGTTGTGATCAGACAAGAGAAGAGCAGCACCATTACATAATAAAATTAATATGGAAATTATGCTACAATAGTGTAGCTAACTGAACAAACTGACGTATACCGGCGTGATGTAATGTTGTGGACGCTAATATTTTACTAAAAACACACCTACCTTCAATACTGGATATCCGAGTATGTGCAGCTATGATAACTTAAGGCTGGTTTATAAAAGCACTTTCCTCTCGTTGCTTGATAACGAGATGCTGCGCTGTTAAAACCTACCCTGAGTCATCTCGTGCGCTGAAGGGTTTTATAATTTTCCTTCACGCCATCGTGACATCCAACCAATCAGCATGTTGACATGAAAGGATTTGATTGGTGCAGTGTATAATGACGCAACAGGGTCTTTTAGTTTGTAGTTTTCCACTCACTGACAATGGTCTCATCGCTGATTGGCTGAGCAGCTGTTCTTTCGCAGGTCCACCAATTAGAGAGTCCGGTGTGAGAGGGTCGTCTTCAACGCCTTCACTCAATGTTAAATGTCATATTTTAATCAGGCAAACGATAACCTTAAGTCTTAGTTTGTAATAAAGAAGTTAATAGGTGATATATTTTACGTGTAAATGTTTATACCAGATTTTTTTATTTGAAAGGCTCATCTACTGAACTTTACTGACTCGTACTAGAAAAAGTGTTGATTTAACAAATGATGACTCACTGTGTAAAAATGCTAATTTTTCTTCAACCCAATTCTTGCTTTTTATCTTTAAAATGTTGTAAAATGAATGTAAAAATTAATTTAGAAAAAGAGTAGTGTTTACCATTGACTAAAACACCTTTTAATAGAGATTTTGATAGGTAATGACTTAGTAGACATTCTGTTCCATAATCAAAAGTATATTTAATGTATGTTACAGTCCATCCATCCATCCATCCATCCATCCATCCATCCATCCATCCATCCATCTAACTATATATAAAATGCTTGTTTTCAAATATAAATCTAATGTTCAAACAAAAACAAACAGACAGACATACAAACAAACACCGTTATGCAAGTGTTATTGCAGATCAAGCAATAACAAAAGTAGCTGTACGTGACTGGGTGCCATGCATTCTGTCAGGTGACCCAAGTTTTTTGACCCCCACCCTTCTCAATAGTGAAAGAAGGTCTCTGTTGTTGCAAACGTAATTACTTAATCTTCAAACAACGCTTTTCAGAAAAGCGTAAATGGGAACATTTCTGAGTCAAAGTCTCACAGGGACGTAGAACAGCTTGTCTCCTAATGTGATTGATGACCCATAAATAAAATATTGATGCTTGTGTTTGTCCACACTGAAGCTGATGTCATGTAAAAAATTGGAAACACTGTTACATGTTGAAATACAGAACATTTGATGCAAGTTCCCTGATATCGTGCCGCATGGGTGGCTGTGTGACAACAATCTTCTGCTCTACAGGTCTACCCAAGGATTCAGTTTGTGATTAAATTGTTTGAACCCACCCTTGCGTTTTCATTATTATTTTTACATTCAGTTCCCAGTCTGAATGTAGACCTACAGAGCTGTTGGAACAAGTGAGAAAAGGGCACAAAACACCCACAGTACTTTTTGTTAATATCAAATGTTCATGCGGAAGTGTTAAGAGTTAAGTGTGTGTTACTATATGACCTGAAAAGTTTGAACAAAAGGTTGTTTTCCCACAAGAATCACATGTTTGGGTATGGACTCAGGGTTCATCCAGGTAGAAAAAAACTTAAGTTACTTCAAGGTTTGAAAATTTTGAAGTGATTAAATTATTTTACTTATTTGCATAAATTGGAGAGAGAGTCTGAGTTGTTGGGTCAATAAATCAATGGACAATAAATCAACAATATAATTAGGAAAAACATTTCCTGCAACAAGCTACATATACAGTAGGTTTTCTCTTTAAAATCTCTTTAAACTAAATCAAAGATACAAATCAGTCTGATTTAGTCGGAAATGCCCCCTAAAGTTTAGACTGTATTGATGTAAAAAAAAAACAGGCTAGGTTTATCTGTCTTGTTAATGAAACACGAAGCAATAAAAGTTCCTTATTTACATGTTAAAGTGAAGATCGTAATTTTAGCAAATTCATATTTGACTTTCAAACCGAATCACACACCAGTACTCTACTAAAACCTTTTCAGTGGGATTACCCTTTTAAATGATTCTTTTGGTTTTTGGATCTGTAAAGGTGTCATATATTTTAAATAATGTATAGTAAGTATTTGACCCCTCTAGACTATCTGTTACAGATCGACCAGGACAAGTGGAGGTCCAATGATAAAACAGAGTTCATTAAAAACACAGATGACTGTTGATATGAAGGATGGTAAGGAAACACACACTGAGAAAAGTCACTTATTCAATAGGTACTTTCTTCTTCTCTCTTGCTGGTAGCTTCGTGAAGGGAAGTCACAGAGTCCTGGCCGGGTTATGAGCTGTGGTAGCAAACGAGACCGGACAAGGAGTGAAGGTGAGTGACTGTTTATATATGGTACAGGTGATGAGGCACAGGTGATGGTGATTAGTATTCAGGTGATGGTGAACAGGGTGTGGGTTGATCGTGGGAGGAACCAGGTGATTCTCTGACACTATCACTGCACTGTATTTATCTTAAACAATGTCTTTGAATCTCCTCAAATGTTTTGTGGTCTTCTAAACAAGCTGTGTATCTTATGTTCATCTCATTGCTTCTGTTACGCTCCCTGCAGAGTTTTCTTTGCTGGAATACAGACAATCTCCCATTTCCCACGAATATATTAATCTTTTGTAGTGCCAAAAGAGCTTTAATTTTTTTGCGGTTCTAACAAATCCGGGTCAGTCAGAGCATACATTCTTAATTGAGATGAGATGCATTAGCACGTCATCTGATTGGTTAGCAGGGGGCGCTATGACCAATGGGCCAATTGAGGTGCTTTAAGCTCTCAGTAAAAGAAAATAGGATTACATAAATATTTATGAACTAATCTAAATATGACTTGAGGCATGTTTTCGATGAGGAAACAATATTAAAACATGCAAGAAATGTTTGGAAAGACAAGTTTACATGAAACAGCACCTTTAATATGCTTGAGAAGTCTTCAAATCTATTGGATCTACTATAATTGAACACATGTGATGAGTGTGATCAGGGAAAACATGTATAATTTTTGAACACACATCTATTTGCAGTGAAGGATTCAAGCAAGTTGTGCAAATTCAAATCTTATTTGTGAGTTTTCTATGCAAATGTTTATATGTTGCATAAGTATTTGCATGTCCTATAGCATGAGGGCTCCACATCACAGTCTTGTACGCTCCCATTTTTTTTACTCTTGAGCTGATGAAGCGCTGCTTTGTGATAACACTGACTTGCTTCTCTTTTGTGAGCACTGTGGACTCTTGGACAGATGACTAAAGAGCAATGCTTTTAAGCCTTTTGTGAAAGGGCCCCTCGCCCTGCCTCACAGAAAACTTGATTAGTTGTATATACTGACTGCAGACAGCTGAATGTGAGCAGCTGAAGCGAATACTATATATATATATATACAGTACAGTACAGTACAGTAAAGACCAAAAGTTTGAACACACCTTCTCATTCCAAAAGTTTTCTTGATTATCACGCCCATGAAAAATGGTAGATTCACAGTGAAGGCATCACAACTATGAAATAACACGTGTGGAATTGTATTCATAACACAAAAAGTGTGAAACAGCTGAAAATATTACATTCTAGCTCCTTCAAAGTAGCCACCTTTTGCTTTGATTATGCTTTGCACACTTTTGCCGTTCTCTTGAAGATCTTCAAGAGGTCGTTTCCTGAAATGGTCTTCACTTCACAGGTGAACCCTGTCAGTGTGCCTTATAAATGGGGTCGGGACCATCAGTGATGTTGTGCAGCAGTCAGGTGGATACACAGCTGATAGTCCCACTAAATTGATTGTTGGAATTTGCATTATGGCAAGAAAAGCCTAAAAACTTTTTCAACGAGTGTGTCCAAACTTTTGGTCTGTACTGTAATTTATATATATATATATATATATATATATATATATATATATATATATATATATATATATATATATATATATATATATTACCATTCCACAACGTGCTCCTCCTGTGCGTGTCTGAAATCTTTCAGGCTTTTTGAGATGAAACGGGGAGAAACCACTTTTAATTGTAGTTTTAAATTACTCGAACACCTGAAAAAAATAAGTAGAGGAGGAGAATGAAGAGGGAAGAAGAAAAATAAGAGAAACAAAGTGGGAGAAGTAGATTATACTGAAGAGACGAGGAGGAGGATGAAGAGTGGAAGAAGAACAAGAAAAACAAAGGGAGGAGAAGATGAAAATGAGAAGAAGAGAATGAGGACAAAGAGTGAAAAAATAAACATAAGAATAACAAAGGGAGAAGAGGAGGAGGATGATGAAGTGTGGAAGAAGAACAAAGGGAGCAAGATAAAAAGAGGAAGAGGAGAATGACGAGGGGAAAAAGAAAAATAAGAAGAATAAAGCAGAGATGATGAAAATGAAGAAAAGAAGAAGACAATGAAGATTGAAAAATAAAATTAATCTGTAATTTGACACTCATGAACACTATGAAGCGAAACAAAATCTAGCTCATGACCCCTGTTCTGAATTTTTTTTTCAAGTAAACTATGTGTATCTTTTGATTAGATGAAAATACTGGGATATTTTCTTTTAATGTTAAGGAAAAGTATAATTTTGAGAAAAGTATTAGAGCAATTGTGATGTGGCCTCATCACTCTTCACCGTGTGGTCTCAACAAAGAGCTGTTCTGGAACTCTGACGATTAACAATGTGATTAAACTAATAAAGTGTTGTTTTCACAGTTTCGTTTGTGTTATTAGAACCACATGCTGGGTCATGGATCACAACATTTTCAAAAACAGAAATCAAACAATCTAACCATTATGAATGCTCACAAGAACTCCTTTAGTAGTCTTATGATCAGTTCACCCGAGCTTTTGGGTCATGTGTTTTCAATGTGAAAGGAGAAGTGGAACATATCGGGTCGACAGCTGATGCTGAGATCATTTTGGATGAATGAAATAATTTTTTGGACTTTCGTTACATAAATCTTTCGAAGTTGCTCTGTTTTTACAGTAGTTTTTAGTTATAACTACTTTAAGTTTTTTTCTTCAAGTTTTATGTTCCATTCCAATGCTGCACCCATATTTTGTGGTTGAGAAACACCTCTTATGTCATGAGGGTCATCTTTGGCTTTCATGTCCGTGTGAAACTAGCTGCAGCTGTTTAAAAATGTCAGTGAAACTATGTTTAAAATGCTGATGGAAATCTTTTAAAATGTCTTTTAAGCAAACCATTTAAAAGTTTTTCCTCAGGTTAAAGGTTTCTTCACACACCTATGTATGAATTCTTTTGTGTGCTTAAAACCATAGCATTAGAGTTTTAAGTCAAAAATGAGGAAGAGGAGCGCCACTCCTTGACACTTAGGTTTGCAAGGACAGAAATCCATAGTAATGAGTGCTTTATGAGTGAGAGGCTTTATTTAAAATCACATAAAAAAAAGAGAGATCCTCAACACCTGCAAATCCAACAAAAACCTTTCCCACACTCCTGCTTGATGAAAATGTTAGGTTTGTTTTTGAAAGAAGATTAGTTGAGCTCATTCGTATCAAAAAGCTTTATTAAGGCATTCTCAAACAGTACCGATAGAGAACATAACCATTAGAATACAGCGTTACCGCTCAAATATTCAAACAGATAAAACAGATTAAATCTTTGAAATCAAACACCGATCAATCCAATGAGAGTAATGTTGCGATAAAAACTTGAGAACCTTGTGATCAGATTCCAAAATGGTAAAACACTTCTAAACATCTTGCTGAGAGTGGAAAACAAGGCCAAGAACAAAAAAGGAGCTGTTATTTACGTTTTACTGATTTTGGACAAATACCATGTAGTTAAATGTTTGTAAAGCTGTGTGCTACAAATATGAAGTAATCAACATTACCAGGGTATGTATTCATGATTATTGTGAGGTTTGCACATAATCTGTGCATGAATATTTGGGTTTCATTATTATAATTTTTTTTTATCTAAATCTAGTCTTAGCCATTTTATTTTATCAATCAGTTCATGCAAAAAAAAAACATAAAAATGAAAACACTGGAAACATTTAAATTCTGAAAGGGTCAAGTTAAAAATCATAAATCTGGTAGACTTCTAAGTTTTTTTTTATTACAAAAATAAAAAAATGTTAAATTATTATTTTGAACCTAAAGAACGGAATCATAAATTCAAGAAATTTCACCTATTAAAATAGGTTAGCTATTCTTTTTTAACAACAACAAAAAAAGTGAAAATTGATTTGTGTAAAAAAAAATTGGTTGAAATCCAGTGTTCAGTTTTTTTTGGAATGCAATAATATGCATTCTTACATTTAGTGTCCATTCTTTAAAAAACAAAACAATATTATATTTCAGGAGGAAGAAACCCTTCAGGTCTGACTGGAACCACAATTGTGAAACAGCACTCGCTTGCATTACTGTCTGCGCTATCGCTTTAAGAAGAAACATTTTGGTGTTTTTCAAGGTTAAGATAAAGATAAAACAGCAAGCGCATGTTTGTAAACCTTCTTCATCTTTACGACGTGAGCGATGGCCTCCGCATTCTAGACTTTGAATGCCCACATGCTTGAGTCTTGTTACCTGGCTAAAGAGCAGATTAGAAGTAAAACCTCGAAACAAATCAGGCAGTGGAAAATTCCACTTCCAAAAGATTTCCAGGAATGTGTTAACCAGCAAGAGGGCTCGGTACTACCAGCCCAAACTTTACAAACGCACGAGAGAGCAAAGCAAACCAAGGTCTAACTCCAGTGAACACTGAACTCAGTAGCTCTAGTTCAATAAATATATTGCATTACAGTTCAACTTCTCATTTAGTACAAATGTAAAAAAGGAATACCATCATATTACCATTTAAGGTGACAGCACACACAAAAATGACATCTTTCAAACAGGACAGTTTAACACAAAAAAAGTTGTATTTTTGTGTGTAGTGTCCCTTTAAGAAATCAGAACCAAATCTAAAACAACTTCAGAGAACGTCTCAAACGTTCATCATCACAAATGAGTCTCTGATTTCTGCACCAACATTCATGTGCGCCCCCTGCTGTCCTTAAACAGCACCTCCCAATTTATGAGTGGAAACAAATCAAATCCCTTGGTCTATTAGCAATACAGGAAGTGAGCGTCTCAGTCTGATGTGCAAAGAAAGGGAGAAACTAACCAAGAGTACAAGGGCAGGAAGTAATAATTGCAAAAAGAAAGATTTGGGAGTGTTGAGGCTGTCTGAGATGTGCCTGGGTACTGCGTTATCACTTTAACACTAGGGTGGCCTCAGTGCCATCTTTCTTTTTCAGGTAGAGCCCATGAGTCAGGTGGTGTTCTCGGCGAAGGTATGCGTAGAAATAATCCGAAACCAAGAGGATCTGTTAAGATGGAAGCATACAGGAGGTTAGTGATTACAAAATAAATAAAAGCTAACTTTGAGATAGTCCAGCTGAAATTTACAGTTTATAAATGTTTTTAAAATCTACAGAAGCTTGAGAAAAGCATCTTGTGGTGCATGAAATCTCTCAGAAGAACCTTCTCTCTCTGTAGGTGCATCTCCATTATACATTTGCACTAAATTGTATTGCATTTCTAGGAATATTGAAAAAACTACATTGCGCAATTTTGCACTGTTTCCAAACATTGTGACGGATGTTCACAGCAGATATATTCACATTACAGTCACAGTCTGGTACTCATCATGTGTCATCATGATGTGGGCAGTTGTGGTCTGGTCACTTTGTCATTCCTACAAGGAAATCAACTTGTGATCGGAAGGTCTCTGACCCGGTCAGAAAGGACTTGCCACTTTCAAAAAGCAACTAAAAACTCTTCTATTTCACAAAGATTTAAACTTTGCTTTTAAATTAATATTGCTTTTTTGTTTGGTTGATCTTCTAAGATAACCTCTTTTGTGAGCTACCCCAGTGTAATGGTTTCCAATACACTTCCTCCTCAATCAGCAAGAAAACCTTTACTGGAATACTGAACCCCTCCCCTTCAATTAATCACACTCATGTGACCGTAATTCCTCATCACATCAAGACATATTCTTGAGCCACTTTCTACCAGTGCCTAGTGCATAGCATTGCATTCCCAGTTCACATTGTGCCTAGTTCTACATATTCTACAAAGAGCGTTGCTACCCTTTTGACTCTCGCGGACATCGATTCGTCATTGCCTGCCTTGACCATAACCTGTTCTACCACTACTCTCTTAGCCTCTCCTTTGCTGCAAGTGTTCGGCTGGCGCATTGACCCTCAGCCTGTTACAACTTGTTTCTATATTTCAAAAATAAACAACCCTGCTCAAGGATCCCAAATAGTCTGCTGAATCATTACACCGAGGTAGACTTTCCTTTGTAACAAGATGCCTCCCCCACTATTTTAAGTTGTTTTGGATAAAAGCGTCTGTTAAAGGCATGAATATGCTAATTTTTATTAAAATGAAAATGATTATTTCTGCCTAAAGTTTTCTTGCGAATGTGCCTAAAGATAAAACAATGGGTGTTGACGTTGTTATTGCATGTCCCTTACACGACTTGCTGTTTTTCCTCATAAATGAAGATTAAAATAATGTTTTGAATTTTACGATAGATATCTATACAGTAAAAGAAGTTTGATTTTTGTATGGCTCACTACTCGTAAAAATAGATGCGTGGGTATGAGATTGACCGCTGCACTGAACCAATCACAGTACTAAGCTGGCCGTCTGCTGTCATCACCAATATCATTCAATTTATATAGCCCTTTTCCAGACGCGCAAAAGATGCTTTACAGTTTTCAGAGCATTATTCACTCACTCCACATGGTGGTGATATGCTACCTAAGAAGCCCTCATCTGCTCTGGGCCAGTCTGACACCAGCCCACCAGTCATGCTCATCTATACACGGCATTGTGGGTGAACTGGCTCGCCCAGGGCCAAAACGGCAGAATGGACGCAGCGGTATTGAACCTCCAACCCTAGTTACAGGACGACCAACTCCACCACTACCATCTCATTTCACGCATGGCGAAAAGCTGCTATCCTAGCAACTTTGTAGATAGTAAATCAAGGTTTTAATGTGTTCAATGTTGACACACAAGGCCACCGGAATCCTCTGAGACTGTTTACTTCCAGTCAAGCAGACAGTACTCCTCCTCTTGTGAAGCATTTATTTTAACACTCAATATCTTTTCCACTACATATCCTTGTTCTGGATCCAGAATTTTGTTGTTAATATTGTAATGGTCTTTATCTCCGGTGTACATGTTTCATTTAGTTTTGTATTTCTTTTTTTGTTATAAAGTCAATAAAAAGAGAGAAAAGAAGCCATGCTCATGTTCCTAACCCTTTAGAGCATTGTTTTGTTTGAACATTATTCCCCAACAATAGTAACCAGCGGTAGGGGTTGAAGGTTAACTTTGATAAACATCAGGTTACACGTTTTCTTGTGAAATTATTGTCTGACTAGCGCGAGGTGCAAGTTCATTATGACTGAGGAGTTGGCAGCGGTCCTGTGACCTGAATACAGCAGTGTTTAACTGTAACTGATACAAGTTAATGAATAATGAAATCATGTTTGAACGTCGATTTTCCACTCCCTGTTAGCTAGCTAAGTAGATGTTCTTCTGTAAACTCGGCCATGCAAACAATAAGAGCTAGAAGCAGCTGCTGGCTGTGGTTCAGATTCTACTTGGCACTTGCTTCTTTGCTAAAATCTCACATCACTACAGCCGAATTAGAGTGCAGAACAGAACACAGACAGGTCCACACCGACAGTAAAACAACACTAAATTGATTAATGTAAACAATTTATGAATTGATTTTTAGAATCAAACGTTAGCTGAAAGGATGGACAAAAAGATTTTAACTTTGTTTTAAAGGGCACATTTCCACGATGGCTCTCCCTGAACATCTCGAGCAAAGTTTCAATTAATAAAGATTTCAGACCTTGTATAATTATTTTTTGAAACTACTTTTGTGAATCTGGTTTAGGGGTGCATAGCTTAACATGCTAAATCAATGAATAGTTCCTGATGAGGGCTGAGCAGAGACACAGGAAAGATGTATTTAGCAAAGGAAGCATTTAAAGAACATCAAGCCATTTTAACATTTAAACCTTTGACCTTACCATCAGTAAAAATATTTCAAGATAACTAAATAAAGACAGTTAGAGATGTCGGCAATTACAAAAGGTCTTTAAAAATTTGATACTAATATATGTGATAAATGGCTCAACATAAGGCCAGTAACTTTATTCAACCACACATCTACAACCTAGACTCTGACTCAGAGGAAGCAGAGACAGAAAGGGTAAAATTGACTTCTCGACATGAAAGAAAAACCCCAAATTCAGCATCAGCGATTTTTTGGAATATGTTCACATGTGTCAATCGATGCTGGTGAGCTGGGTCTAAAAACTGTTTTCAATAAATTAAAAGAATTTTGATGATGTTTAAATGACCAACGTCTTCCAAAAGTTGATTTGGCATTATAGGCATCAAACAAGCCTATCGAAGAGCACTGTGCTAATCCAGTGTAATATAAAGGGAATGCTTTTTTTCTGTAGTCTCCAAATATATCAGATCAATCAGATGAAGTGCTAATGCAGCTCATCTTAATGAAGAATGTGCTGAATGTACTGACCTGGAAATGAACCGTAGTAGAACTGTGTTGGATAAACGATGAAAAGAAAGCATGTGTTAAAAAAGATGAATGTATTCATCAGAAATGTGTGTATTGTCGACAAGAAAAACCCAGCAAGGAGCATGGCAGAAGCATTGGGAGGAACATGAGGTACACAGCTCGTTTTGCAGAACACAACCATTTGAAGTGATTCAAAGATTCTTTATGATAACACTACCTTTTGAAGGTTATTAAGGGAGCAGTGATAGTCTAGAGGGGCCAAATAGTTATTAAATTATTTAAAATATAGGTACCTTTAAACAAAATAAACTCATCTTGAGAGTTCTTTGGTAACTTACAGATACCATAACATAACTTGCATATGCTTTAAATTAACGAAAATCTCAATTATAGTTATTCACACTTCTAAATCCAGCTTCTGTCACGACATGAACCTTCTATGCCTAAATCAAGTGCTTTCAAATCAAGCAGAGCATTTTAGCTTATTTAAACCGTTTTTCTGCAATGTCACAATGTGAGCTGTGATAACAGCTTGCCAAAAAGATTCCCAGCTGTGTTTACGCTCATGGTCAAGATGGGCTCTGTTTACCTGTCCAAAGTTGAACAGCAGCGTGATGGCATAGTAGAAGTTCGAGTTGGCACTTCCGGCGTAAATCCATAGATGCCAGAGGACAGGAAACAAAGCAGAGCACGCCAACAGAACACACGATACCAGAAAGATGTTCCTCAAAACTGGAGACAGAGAGAAAGTCTCTCAGTAAATGTAGCTTAAGAGTTTGATAGAAGTGAGCGTTATCCCACCATAAAGCATGTCAATGGTGACCAGTGGAATGTGTTTGAAATAAACATTGAATCACGATGAGTAATCTTGGCTAAAAAAAGCATGCAAGCAATTTCATTAAAGGGCAAGGTTTCCTCACATTGTCAAAAATTCTCAGTTTTAAAATTCAGATCATATAAAAAACAAACATATACATGGACATAAGATCATGTAATTTAAAAGATTTGCACATCTTTTTAAAATGTATTTAGTAATTCTTTTATTGAAGGAATTATTCATTGAAAAATGCATTTTTAAGCATCTATTCACTGGATTGTTTATAAAATATACCTTCAATTTATATAGTGCTTTTCTAGAGCTCAAGAATGCTTTACAATGTTCAGAGAATTATTATTTTATTCCACATTCACACTCTGGTGGTGATAAGCTACCTTGGTAGCCCTCAGCTGCCCTGGGACACTCGGACAGGATGTGACTGCCATTCTGCACCTATGGCCTCCTGACCACCACCAAACACACCCCACCAGTCACACTCATCTATACAGGGCATTGAGGGTGAAATGGCTTGCCCAGGGCTACAATGGACCCAGCGGGGTTCGAACCGTTAACCTTTCAACTCCAACTCCAACCACTACACCATCTATCCACCCCCGAATTACTTCATGCATTTACTTCTACTCAGGCAAATTTGATATTTATTTGATGTAATAAAAATATGTAATTTTATATATATAAAAAAGTAATGGCCTATTGTTGTTACTCAAAATAATCCGACACTTTTTACACACACTTCATGTTTATGGAGTTATAGGGTTCAGATCCAAAGACTGGCCCTTTACTGCAGTCTGTGCTGCCCACCTTCTAACTGTTCAGTGTTTGAGAGATGAATGATAAAATGTCAAGAAATTTCACTGTGATCCCAAAACTCTGACCGCTTGAACTATAAATAAAACACTTTCTTTCTGGATACAGTATATTAGCTATAAAGCAAACCCCGGTGACCTTCTTCCAATAATGATACTATAGTAACCCCTGCTGGTGAAATGTTGGTCTTTAAAAACCTTTAGCTTCGATAACATCCTCCACTCATCCAAACCCAACATAAAATGTGCTTCTTCTACCATTTGAGCAAAAGCAGACACTCACATCTGTAGAGGTGATTCCAGGCTGGCAGGAATGCCATGTACAGGGCCACATCTCCCACGGTGGGGTAGGATTTAAAAATAGAGATGATGGCAATCTGCATGAACATGAGGAACACCGGATGCTCCCTGCAGAAAGAGGTTTTTTTAAGAGAAGCAAAACATTTCTAACGTTCAACCAAACACTGAACCTACTTGAGTTTGATGGCGAGCGGGAGGCTGTAAAAGAAGACATTGATCTGGAAGACGCAGATGAAGAAGAGGCGGAAGTGTTCGAACATCTCTGCGAAGAAGTACCAGAAGAGCCCAATGTTTGGGGTCAGGTCTGGAACTGACAGTCTGGGGAGGGAAAACAGTCGATATGCTTCAATGCAACAAAAGATCTATGATTCACTTAAATCCAAAAGAGTTTCTCTTACACAAGAGCCCTACTCTTCAACACATAACTTCCATGGATTCTAGAGTACATGTTTCAAGTGCTACGGAACAACTGGGTCAGTGCGTCGAATTTGTGAGGGTGTGTTACGTTCCTGAGTTATCTCGTTTTGTTTTGGTTCATGTAATATCATTGTTTCGTTTCTCCACGTGTGTTTGTTGTTCTTCGTGCTTCCTCGTGTGTTCAACCAGGTCCAATGACGAGGCACCGCCCACTCTCAACCGACCCAATCGCATGTCCGCGGCGGGATGACGACATCAGCGCATCGCCAAATCAACGCTTGACGAATCGCGTCTTTCTGCATATAAGCCGACTGCAGAGTTGGCTCGAGAGCTTGTGGTTCTGACTGGTTGTGTGAAGAAACGGTTCTGTTCCTGAGTTGCTAATTGCTTGTTTTGCCTATGTTGCTGTGCTTGTGAGTCATATCAGTTTATTGTTTGATTACCCACCCTGTCTTTGTGTGTCACAGAGTCGTGCTGCCTACTTCCGTTTCCACACCCAGGAGCAGAGGACAGTTTAGCACGTCACGTGACTTACATTGGGGTTTGTGAGTTAGGTGGTTACCTCTGTCTAATACATCAGTTTAGAAGGGTGCCACATGTTGTATTAGATTGCAGCTAGGTTAGTTACAGAATTAAGCTTCGATCCGGAAATCTTCTTGAGTTCTATTTCGGGGGGTTACAGTAAATAACTGTACTTCACTAGCTGTTTATCTGAGTAAGTTAGATCACACAGGGAGACTTTGGCATCCCTTGTTTTCTCTCTGTGTTCTGGGTGTTGTTGTTGTTTTTGTATATGTTGTAAATAGATATCTTGTTGTTTCGTGTATATAGAGTTATTTGCATTCTGGTGACGGTGTTGTCACTGAAATAAATGTGATTCACGGTGTACGTTGGTTGTGTTTTTACTCATTCTTATTGCTTCCTCATTCATTTCAACTTTCACGTCTTTAAATGTTTCATCTCCAGACATTGTCCATCTTAAAACGTAACAGGGTGGTTTAGAATGAGCAGACTAGTATTAACCCTGGTTTGAATGGTCTCACAGAATGTAGAATCTTTGTTCTCAGAATCAGAAAAAAGCAGTTTAATGCATCTCAAAAACTCCAGAAACTAAAGTGAACCTTCAATCTCTGTGAATGTCCTGTTGCTAAATGCAGTTCACGATGCTGTTTCAGGATGGGCATGCTCTCCCTTTTATAACGTGTTTCAGTGTATTTTGTGCAAAGCAATCAGAGAATCCGAGTGCAAGGTTTGAGTGTGTGAAAACACATCTAGAAAAATATTTCTAGGTAAAATTAAATCTTTACTCTTTGTGCAGTTTCCATTCACTGCAGACTTGCAGCATACTGAGGTTAAATAATATGAGAGAGAAAGTGATTTTATAGCTAATAGTAATAGTATAGCATAGGTGTAATCTCTACTAAACAGTGTGAATCTTTCAAAAGCACAAGATGAGAATACGGGAAGCTTAACTGACATGAACCCGTAGACAGAAGGGATGAAGTCCCAGGATCCCAGCAGGAAAAAGGAAAGTCCTGTGATGACCACCAGACTGCCCACATAGATGAAGGCATACTGAAGAACAAAGAACCAGAAGGCACTCCTCCTCAGGTTGACTGGGATGTACAACCGCTAGAAGGGAAGAAATCAATTGTGTCAAAAATTAGAAGAGAAAGAATGCATGAGAAATGGGTTTCAATATCAGAATCAGCAATTAGTTCAAATTTAACAAGTGAATATAACATAACAATTGATGTCTTTAAGTAGATTGTAAACAGGAATAAACAAAAATTAAATTTGAACTTACTAAACATAAAGATTATAAACTTATTAAAACTGACTTCCACTTTCAAAACAACCAACAATATAAAAATCTATATACATATCTATACAACTCAGTGGCTGTAAAACCGTTCTCACAAACAAACACCTTTTGTCACATGTTTGTATGATAATGTTTTTAGCATAGGCCTAAGGGATTTCACATTTAAACGATTAGCTTCTTTGCTAGTGGTATTTTACAGCGAAAAAAATCGAAATATATTTAGCTGAAGCATAATTAATTTTTCTTTTCATAGTTACACAGGAAGTTTAAGCTAAAACAACATTAGTTAGGTACAGAGCAGGAAGAACAGAGTCGTCACTGTAACTACTTGATTCGTACAAGTGTTAAGCCATGTTTGGCTCCCTGCTTTGAACTTCTTAGTTTTAAAAGCGCTTCAAATAATGTTCTTAATTATTTAACTTTTAGATTGTTTTCATTTTTACTACTGACTTTTAGAAGAAACCCTGCAGTACATCCACACTCATTCCTTCCCTAGTCTCAGCCTCAAACGTCACACCAGTGAAAAGCTAGCGGAGCATCTGATGAGCTTGCTACGGAAAGTTGGAAACACTTGAAGAATCCTGAAGTCATGGTTGGTCAGTTGGTCAGTTATTGTGGTAACATTTGAAACACTATTTGACATTGGATGGGTTGTTTGTTGTGTCAGTCAAACAGCCTCATGGACAGGTCTTGACAAAAAAAAAAAAAAAAAAGAAGCTGCCAAAACTACTAGACCATCCCTGAAGCACTGGCCATGTAAGACTTTACCTTCTCTGAAATCATGCCTGCAATGATTCAGATGTATCTGCAGGAGAGCAAATGCAACATTTACCTGGAGAAAGAAGAGCAGAGCCGGAGCGAACAGCGTCAGAGGATAGATGGACTGATATGTAGCCAACGCTAACAAGATCCCGCTCAGAATGGCACTTCCTGTGAAAAACACCATTATGCCAAACGCTTCCTATACAAACACATAGAAACTCTCTGCAAATCTTTTAAATGTCCAGTGAGACTAAAATAAACTCTAGACTGAGTGTCCATGATGTTTTGTAAGAGATTTTAAAGCTAAAAATAATATGCACACTTTATGCAGACATAAACATGTTTATAAACTGAATGTTATGACAACTTTAGCTAGCCTTTTACTGTAACACACCAACCTTTCAATGTACAGAGAATGAAGAGCGCGATTATGGCATTGTTCAGCCCGCAGGTGGATTTAGCCACACAGGAGAGGATGGTGAAAGGGTTCAACAGGTAACTGTAAAACAAACAGCCAGGTAAAGAATCATGTGTCAAGTGAAGAAAAGTTTTGACTACTTTAGAACTTCTGAATCCCTTTCAACAGGTCATAAAGAAAAATACAATTATTATTTAAAATAAAATATGGAGCTGGGGGGGACCAATTTCATTTCGCCACTATCATTACTCCACTACTACTGCAAAAATCTTGGCGTTATTATAGATAGTGAACTGATGGTTAAGAACCATATCTCTCTACTAAGATCGCATTCTTTCACCTCAGGAACATTGCCAGAGTATAGAACATGCTGTCTATTGTAGCTGCAGAAAAATTAGTTCATGCTTTATTAACCTCCAGAATGAATTATTGTAAAGCTCTGTAAGCCAGCTGCTGCCCTACAAAAATTACAGTTAGTGTAGAACGCATAAGCAAGAGTTGTCACAAGAACAAAGAAATACGATCACATTACACCAGTTCTGTACTCTCTTCATTGGCTTCCTGTAAAATATCGCATTGACTATAAGATACTGCTGCTTGCCTTTAAGGCGCTGAATAGCTTGGCTCCAGGCCTACCTGAGCAGTCTCCTATCGCAATATATTCCAGCTCACTCTCTTCAATCATAAGAAGCAGGACTATTGATTATTTCGAAGATCAGTAAATCAGAAGATCAGAGGGGGAAGAACATTCTCATTTAGAGATATATATATATATATATATATAATTTTTTTTTTTCACACTGTAACTAAGGTAAAGTCTGGGTTTGGTGGGTGTTTCTTTGGCATGACATGTCAGTTTGTCTACAAACTCTTAATTCAGGCGTTGTCCACACATACCTGGTTTTATTTAAAAAAAAAAAATAAATGAATAAAAAAAATTCTTACCTTGTTTACAAAAACTAAATAAAAAATATATAAAAAACTGCATCCGCACGAGCACGGTTAGAAAAAAAACTGTGTCCACACAAAACCGGGTAAAATTACCTGAACAATGCAGAGTGTGTATCCAGTAGAGGGCAGCGGACTCTTCCCCATTGAAGTTAAATACATCAATCAGAAGCTTCTTTCAGCTCTGAGCTGAGACTCTTCACTCAAAGAATAACATTTTTTATAAACAAAGATTCTCTCGCCAGTCCTTACCAACAACTGTTTCACTCGCAAAAGAGCATTTATCTGAAGCTCAAACAGTTCCTGTTCAAAACGGAAGCTTTTTGTATTTATACGAGGTGACCAAGTCTGTAGAAATAACACACATATTGTTGTGGTTTTATAATTTTGTTCTGTGACTAAACACATTATTAAAATTGTTGTGTGCTCGTGGTGTCCTGTACATCTCAGAAGAACTGCTTTAGCACAGAGAGCCAGAGTGTAAGCCCTCGCGCCGTCTCCATTAATCATAGAGAGCTCTGATCAAATGCTGCTGCATCAGTAAAAAAAAAAAAAAGCTCATTTAACTCTTTCAAACTCCACCTGAACCAGAATTTGCTTGGTTATCATGTCCACATGCAAATTAATCAGTAACATTTAAAAAATCTATGTGTTAAATTGAATGAACTCTGTTAAAGTAAAAATGCTGCTCTGGTTACATGGGGACGCAATGCGTAAAAAAGTGTGGTTACAAAATAACCGTGTATGTGTGGACAGGGCCTCAGAGGTCTCCTCCTTTGCAGAGGATGTGGATTCTCTGTATCTCAACACTTCAGCTAGAATCATTCTCTATAGTTCCAGCTGAATAAATATATTATATGCTTAGTGTAAAAGTTGTCATATTATGTTAAATATGCTGGTTATCAAACAAAACTTGAAACATGAAAAAAGAAAGAAAGTTGGACTTACAACATGGCAACCTTGAGAGGGATGTAAAACATCTCCTTAGGAGAGCGGAGAAGCTCCAGACAGTCTGGCGGATAGCGGTCTGCCTCCAAGGCATATTTCTGCTTCCTAAACTGAAGTGTACAAGTATTAATACTTTAATAGTACGAGCATAATAATGAAAATAATGGATACTTTTGATGCTGAAACACATAAAAAACAAAACAACTCACCACATTCTTGTTATAGATCTCTAACGACAGATAAAGAGCCACAGCTGTGATTACATCTGCAATCTGAAGACGTACACAAATGTTCAAATGTGTTGCATTTAGAATGATGCACAGACGAGAACTAAGTCTCTTTACTGTACATTCTGCACTGTAACTTCCACAAGAATATACTCGAAATAACTCTAAAATTTACTTAAATTTCTGTCGATGAGGTGAAATACTTACCACAAAAACAATCTCAGCCTTGTCAACCACGAAATGAAAGGTGTATATGATGAGCGGCGTCTGGAAGAAACAAACAGTTACGACACTGACGAGAGGATACGCATCAAAAGCATGCTGTAGAATACGCCTACTTCATGGAACACATCTCCTGAGTACGGTGAGACCCCCAGGTCCAACAGGGCAAGACCCTCCACAACTGTTTGAGGGGAAGAAAAAAAATTCTCATCATACAAATGTGACGACTACAGTTATAACACACGACTTCACCCCAAAACATTCATTTCATTCTATGTGTATAATTCTGAGCAGTAAAATATCAATGAAATTGAAAGAAGACTTAGTTTTTTTTGTTAAAGAAATAACAAAAATAAGAAATTATAAGAAACTATAAATTTTCACGATCACCAGAAATTCACACAAAAACCGCTTTTATGAATAGTACATTAACAATTTTAGCTTGTTAATGTATTTGAACACAAACGTATTTGGGTGTTATAATTGTTGACATGTTAATTGTAGCAAAGATCTATTTTAACAAACAAAAGCAGACTGTCTGACACAAGACACAGCAGGTTGGTTAGGTGTATTTGTTTTACTGGAACAGACATAACCTCTGTTCCAAGAATCCACTACACGTGCACAATGCAATGTTTAATTCCATCGCAACTACAAAAAAATGTGAATCTAGAACTGAAATTTAAATTGACATTTTTAATTTGTGATTTTTTTTACCTCATTTGCTAAAGTTTAACATTAAAAAGATATTCTGTAAAAAATAATTCTGGCAAGTATTTGTTGTATTGCTTCTTGTGCAGTGGGCTCTGAAACATACCATTGGTGAGGAGGGACAATATGTGTTGTAAGCTATGACAAACAAATGACTTGAAGTTAGCAAAATCAAGCTAAACAATAAAAATAACTTCTGCTAAAAATAGAAATTCTGCTATTCTAGAAAGATGCATGGTGCACAATATTCTGAGTAGAATAAAAAAAAGAGCTGAAGATGTGAAAATGGGCTACTCATTTAAATAGAAAACCTAATAAAAAAAGTAGGACTCTCTCTCTCCAAGTTGTTGTCTTTTTTTGAAGTTGAAAAAAACCATTTGGGTTCCATGTTTGCACTTGTGCCGAATAAACAATATTTTGAAATGCAAAGTGTTACATGGACCCAGAGGTTGACCATGCTTTCTGTTCTATTCATGCATTAGGTCTCTTCTGGTTTGAATGTGGAATAATGGAGGAATGGCAAAAGGGGATGACAGTCATCCATAGTTCATGAGTGTGCACTTGAATAAATTACATGTGCAAGCAAATTTGTATAAACACATACCGGGCGAGCTGTCTGAAGGAGGGCTTTGGGTTCTGGAAGCAACCAAAACCCAAAAATCTCCTCGAATAGTGTGGCAAAGGGGATGTGGAGGGTTTTTGCTGAAGCTCATCAGAGATACTGATCGACCTTATTGTTTAAGAAGTAATATCTGAAGAGGATAATTAGGCAGACAAACCCAAAGCTAATAGATTAATTGTCTGCAAGTGCTGCTCCCGAAACTTTCTTGTTAACTTCTCTAACAATTCTATACCTCAGCCAAGAAATCTATTTATCTCTAATTTTATGCTATCTTGTCACATATCAAAGATTTCCATCTTATTCAAAAAGTACAGAATAACAATTGATACTAATCGAACGGAATAACAATTGAAGGTTAACTTAAGAATGCAGAATTCCTTTTTAAATAAGGAAATATAAATGTTGCATATTCAACCTACCAGTTTATTCGACTGTCATCATAAAATCCTCCTTTTGTGTAAACACGAGTACATGCTTTGAAATAAAACCTTAAAACCTTTAGTAACACTATGATACAATTTAACAAAATAAAAACATATTCCTTGAGAAACTTGTTAACGAATAGTGGGTGACCAAATCTATGTTAATTTGAATAGAATACAATTACTGTAAAACAACAGGGCTCACACATATAACTTACAATTCTACAAATATCAAAGATTTATGATAGGACTTTGGCATTTTTACGAATAGGGTATTCTTAAACAAAGAATAGAAGCCTGAAATTATTTATAATGTATGTCAAGCTACATTTGACAGCTCAGCATTGAGGCTTCCTGGAGAAACTAACCATCAGTGTAAAACACAGAAGAAAAAAAACGCCCTCACGAACCTCTTTTCCAAGCATTCAAAGGCGACACCACTTCGACCCTCTCTGAAATTAAATCAGCAAAACTGGAACGGAATAAAACGGCTCTTATTGTCACAGCTACTATCAACAGCAGTGTTAAAGAGGCCGCCATTTTTGTATCGAGGAAGAAGCGGTAGGCGCAAAGCAGTTTGGGAAACGTTGTTTACAACACACTTCCTATTAGGAGGAAAATGGTAACGTCTAAAATACACTGTAAAGTGAATGCTGATCATAGTGTGTGAATAATGTTTGAATATTGTTTGAACAGTGTTTATATTCATAATCACTGAATATTGCATTATTCTGTTGAGTCAAGTCAATTTCAAGGTTGGAAACACTTCACTTTTAACAAGTTTAATTTTCTTAAACGAGTCACAGCAAATATTGAAACTTTTCCGTGCCATACTATCTCTTTCTATGTATTTGAATACTGTAAAAGTGTCATTAATTATGAAAACGTGAAAGCAAACTGTAGTGTATTGCTCTGACCACTAGGTGACAGTAGATGAACACACAATAGCATATATTTACCACAGAACCTAAAATAAAGAGAAAAACAAGCTGCTAAAACTTTTCTCACCAATTTACTGTTGATTTTAAATGTCTTTAAATGTTAGTCAGAGCATCCAGGCCATACTGACGCAGATAAATCTGTCTCGACGCAAAAAAAAAAACAACAACAAAAAAACAATAGAATGGCACGGTGAGCACGTGATTCGGGTATGACGTTATCAACCATCACATACGATGAAATAATATGTTTTATTATTATTATAATTATTATTTAAATTATTAATATAGTTTTACCTGTTTTCAAAAATTGCTATCGAATCCTTTAATAGTTTCTCCAGCCACTAGCGTTATTTTACTAAATAAAACTAACAATTAATTTGTATACAGTATAACCATTCGCCATTTGACAGTTCACGGCCACTTCAAAACAGTTTTGCGCAACCTGAAGGTAGGAGCAACTAAATATATACCAACATGAATTAGAATGTTACATAATTAGAATGTTTTCACTTTTTAATTATGTAACTTTTGTCTTTGGTTCTGCTAAAAATGTAAGTTTCAATCAGAATCCAAAGTTGACGCTGACACCACAAATGCTTTGTGGGTTAGCAACGAATGCTAACTAACAAATATTAAGATATTCAAAATAGGAAAAACGTATACACCCAGATTCAGAGGGTCAACCCTGTGATCATGATGTCAGCATAGTTTCTGTAGCTTAATTTTGACAATTGATACTATTTTCCATGACCAACTGGGTTCATTTATTGTAATTTTAACAATATTTCAATCTAAATGGGATTGATGACGCAAGAACAGGAAGAACCATCTTACCAACTCAACTTGTGTTTTTTAAAAAGACCACCCTTGTAAGCTTCTAAAGCTATGCTCTCATGTGATATGAAACAACCTTAAAACTATTTAAAAAGTGGTATTCTCATGATAGATCACAACTCAAGTGTAAAAAAATAATTTTACCTTATGATGGAGATTCTGTTTTAAAAATCATACTAAATGCCCCCTCAAACCTGACTCTCTATGATACAATAAAGAGTGGAACTCCTTGTATGGGCATATATAGTATTTTCAACCGTAATCAATAATTAAGTTTTGATCAGTTGTGATCGAATGCATTCGAGCAGCATGCAGCTATTGTCCATGGCCAAATTAGCTCAACGTCCTGAAAACTTCATAAACCTATATCTTTGTTTCTTTGAAAAAAAAAATCAGAAATGTTAGACTTTTTGGAAATAACAAGGATATCATAGTACTCTGAAGGTACTGGAAATTCACCAAAACAAGATTTGTTATGGACTCTTTAAGCGAGGGTTGATATTTGTGTTTGACACTGTAAAGAAGGCCAACAAGTAAAAAGTAGAGCATCTCACCCCAGTCTTCCCTCTGCTTGATAACTGAAAACTAAAATCTCAATCATTCATATTTATGTGTTAAAAAGAAAATGATGGGCCTGTAATTGAATAGATGTAGATAAATTCAGTGAAAAAAAATCCGTTTTCTTTAAGGTGTCAATAAAGTTTTGCAGGACAGAAAGAGCTGATAATCCAGGAAAAGGTTTAATGTTGTTTCTGTGATAAAGGTTGCGCCTGAGACGATGCAGATTATCATGATGTTGAGGGAAAGTCTCCAGCCTCGTGAGATTTGTCTGTCAACAGAAATCTTCTTGTTGTCGCTTGCACCGGGATATCCATCTCTAAACCTGATCCCTGATAACACAGGGATAACCTGGGATTTAGAGACACACAGGCAGACAAAAGCCAACACACGATGAGCGATACTCTGATATAGAAGTTTAATTCAACTATTTGGGAAAAGTAACACTTTACTTTAGTAAAAGATAGAATAAACAATAATTGTTTAATGAAAGGGTCGCAAAATCATAGAACACTTTGTTGAGATACTTTCAAAAAAAGTTTCTTGTTTTTTTGTTTTTCAGGAATACCCAGCTATACTGAAATACTGGGAATTACAATTTACAGGAACATATCCGATTGCTTAGGGAGCGCAGATGTGAAAAAGTTCATTTATTTTTATTCATTTTTAGTTTTTTATGTATTCACTCAGGTGTGCATTTATTTAAGTTCTCTCAATTGATTAGAAAATATATTTTTATCACGTTGTCCTCCAAAAATGTATCCCTAATTATTTAGTTGCACAGGGGTTTGCAATTGAATATTTACACATGAAATGCATATGGGAAGAGGAAATAAATAAAATAGAACCAATGTTTAGTACTCATAAACACTTTGTTCAAGTGATTAATTAAAATATTTCAAAACAGGGGTACCTGTTTTACAGTATTATTTATAATATAGAAAATAATGTTGTTATTCATAATTGTCAGAAAAAATGTCAGAATAAAGCATAATTCATAATTCTGAAACCTCAGAACAGCTCAGTCTTTCATAAAAGTCAAACAGTTCTTGAGATTAATTATTTAACATCTAAAGATAATGTAGCTCTCTTTTTTTGGATCATGTGACAGGAAGTAAAAACACCAAAAACTTTGAGATCATTTAGGTAGATATTTAGTTATTTAATTTAAAATAATACACTTACATCTTCTGGGGTTGGATCATAGAATCACATAGATTTTGTACAGATTCAAATTTCAGTCTCAATGTCATTAACGTTCATTTTCCATCTTTATCTTTTCCTTTTATTTGTTTTTAAAATGGTTTCGCTCCACAGTACCTTGCAGATCTACTTCTGCCGTATGCTCCCTCACACGCTCTCAGGTCAGCAGAGCTTTCACTATTAGCCTTTTCAATCCCTTCCCCTACACTTTGGAATGATCTGCCTTTGCTCAGCAGGCAGACTCATCGTCGCTTTTTAAATCTTTACTAGTTAAAACTTATTTTTACTCCTTGGCTTGTAACTCAGTTTGAGGTGTTGCTTTTTATGATTTTTATGGTTTCACTAGTTTTCTTAATTATTAGTTTATTAATGTTTTTATCATTTTATTTTTTTCTGGGCAGTGCTATTGTGTTGCGTGTACTCTGTTGTGTGTGAGTTTTTTTTTTGTGTTTTTTTAATTGGTCAACTTTGTTGTTTTTAAGTGCTATATAAATAAAGTTGTATTATATTGTAATATTCAAATGAGGAACTGAAAAGCCTCATTCCGCATACACATACTGAACTGAGGATGCCGTATGAATGGTTCAGTATAAAACCTGAGTATTCTAGCATCCATAATATCAAACGGATTATTGTATCTAATTTAATTGTGTGCATTTTCTTTGTCTTTTATGGTCTTCTAATAATTGATATTGGTAAAATTATAGGGACTTCCTGAAGAAGTGTATTGCTTTACCTCAAACTATCTAAAAAGAAGGACAGCACTAATCTCACACAGCTGAAGATCGCTACTGCAATTGATCCAAGGTTTAAAGACCTAAAGTTTCTTCGCAAAGCAAGCTCTTAATGGCAGAGAGTCCTGAAAAACAAGAGTCTAAAGAGACCACAAACTAATAGCCACCAAAGAAGAGAAGCAAAAGTTAATTTGGAGGATATTGATGCTTTATTGCAGGTATGTTGGTTTTATGACAAAATCTGTTACAAATTAAACAAAACATTAACAATCATATTTTGAATTTAAGTAGTCTCTTTGTCTTCAATTTACATTCATTATTTACATTTTACAATTATAGATTTAAAAAAAGTTTCATTTAATTCAGTCTTGTCATTAATTTAGAAAATTTCTGCATTGAATTAGTAATTTTTTTTATCGATCAACAGCACTAATTATAACACAAACCACAAATATGTCACTTCAGCATTTGTGAATCTCTCACTGCACATTTGTGCATCTTGACTCAATTCTCTCATCAGGAGGACAAGAGATCCACAAATAGCTTAGCCCTGCCTACCACCTGGTAAGCCAATCAGAAGGCTTGAAAACTACAACCAGTAGTGTTATGAGAATAAACATTTAAAATAAATTAATGTTTTAAATGACAGTTATTTTGTAGCTAGGCCTTATGATTGCTAAACCTTTAT
Organism: Danionella dracula; assembly: GCA_900490495.1. Taxonomy (NCBI): domain Eukaryota; kingdom Metazoa; phylum Chordata; class Actinopteri; order Cypriniformes; family Danionidae; genus Danionella; species Danionella dracula. Next base: position 3,703,272 of record UELW01000345.1, on the reverse strand, counting down.
CAAATGATTACAGTATAATATAGTTTTTTCCTATTTATTAATCTAACTGACTCAATATCATCTCCGTAAAAAGCGGCTCGAGTTCACAGGTAGTCAGAAGGCGACATGGCAGGAGAGCTTGTTGAATATCTCTGCTTCATTTTTCTTCATGAATGAACTGCCACTGGGAGACATAGGCCAAAAAAACCCATGCTCTTGTTCCATAGGTACAGAGTTTCCAAGAGATATGAGAAAAAACATAGATGCTGGTTGGGGGGAAATGAAATCCACAGCACCTGCCAAGGACTCCGGGTCATTCATCACCTCTAAAGTGTTCTGCTGCGACTGGAGTGGAATAATTGACTGCGGGGCGACAGGTCAGGGCTCACTGAGAGCAAGACACCTGTACCCGGCTCCTGACAGGTGTCAAACCGCGATCCTCCTGTGGCCAAATCTTTAAATTAGAACCTAGATAATAAAAGGGTTAAGCAGATGCACTGATGTTTGTGTCATAATTAAGCTCTAACACTTGTACAGCACTGTACTTTTATGTGGAACTCAGGATTAGCCAAAAGTGCTTTCTACACAAACAAAATAAATAGTAAAAAACACTCAGGAGTTATGTAAAAAAAAGAAGCCAACTATACAAAACATGTCCTTTTGTCAAACTCAGAAACACATGTCCATGAGACTGTTTAATTGGTAAATTTTCACCTCTCTTTTGAAGAGGCACAAGCAGGTTATAGTCCTCCATGGAAGATGAGATTCAACGAAAAACGAAACTTCTTTTTTTAATATTTTTATTTCTGTCAATTTACCACTAGTTATTCTCATTGTAGTGAAATTTTTAAATTTACTACTTCATTTAGCACACAGCAATATTTTACAATAAATAAATAAAGTAGAAAGTTTCTTTATAAAACGGTACCATCTGACCAAACTGCTGCTTCCTTAACAACAACGTACTTGTGAGTGACAGAAATTGTCAGGGATATTTTCTTATCGTTTCTATTATTCGAGCAATGAATGACTCGCAATCATGCTCCAGTGCGCCCCCCTTAGATGGTTGCCGTCCTTAGCATTTACCAATCCTGCCTAATGGAAGAACCGGCTCTGATTTAATACATAAATGCATGAATGTACTGTAATACTGTTTTCCACATGTTCCCTCTGAAATTGAAGCATTTAACATTTTTTGTCACTAAACAGATACAGAGAGCACCAGGCTGACCAAACCCCTCCTGTACATGAGATCACATTATAAGTTAAATCAGAGACTCCGAGGTCATGCCGTTTTTCTTGTAAATCTTGTTTTAATATCTCCGCTCTCCTCTCAGAGCCCTTTGCTTGCCAGCGGCCTCTTGTCATGATGGATTCAGTCCTCACACACTCGAACACGCACACACACACACGCACACACACACGCATACACACACATGCATCAATCAGCCGAGCCAACTATCACATCTCAATCTGAGACGAACTGCTCTGTGGAACCTGATCAATCAGCCCCCCTCCGTGAGCCCTGTGCATCTGCGACAATACAAGGTCTCGGCCGTCCCTCGAGGTGCCTGTCTGAATCCTGTCAGACATAAATAATGACAGGGACATCATTAGAGGCCTTATTTATAAGAGCAGTGCTGGATAAATCCTCTTTATGGCTTACTCTTTTTATCCTCCATTAAACTTTATGCACAAGCCCCCAAGATGGGGAATGAAATATTGAGCTTCATTTAAGGGGAAAAAGACAGACTGTCGACTGAAAGTGGTTAAAGAGTCGCTCTTTAGCCCCGGGCTCCAAAACAAACTCGGAGTCAATTCTTCCCAGTCATGCAAGCTTGATTTTACGGGATGTTATAGGCCGATGTGAGACAACACTAGTTACCCAATGAGTATGTGACACATGCATTTCTATGTTTCAGTCGCCATTATTCCCATGCACTGATTCTATGAGGATGCCCACCAAGTTAAGAGAGAGAGAGAGGGAGAGAGGGAGGGAGAAAGAGAGAGGGGGAGGGAGGGAGAGAGAATAGAGAGAAAGGGAAAAAGAGAGAGTATATGGAGACAGAGAATAGGACTCTCCCTCAAAATAGATAGAGTTGGATAGGGGATAGAAAGAGAAGATAGAGAGAGAGAGGGGGGACTGGAAGAGAGAGAGAAAGAAAGAGGAGCGCATAGGGAAGAGAGAGAGAGAGAGTATATGGAGACAGAGAGAAAAGGACTATCCCTCAAAATATCGAGAATAGGAGAGGGGATATAAAAAGATTGGGAGAGAGAAGAGTATAATTAGAGAGAAAGAGAGAGAGAGAGAGAGAGAGAGAGAGAGAGAGAGAGAGAGAGTGTATGGAGAGAGAGGATAGGACTCTCCCTCATAATAGAGAGTGGGAGGGTGGATAGAAAGAGAAGATTGAGAGAGCAGAGGGATTGGAAGAGAGGAGAGGATAAAGACAGAGGAAGAGAAAGAGATAGAGAGAAGGATAAGGAGAGAGAGGAATGGAAAGAAAGAAGTGTGAGAGTGAGAGAGAGGAAAGAGAGAGAAGGAGAGAGGTAATATGAAGATAGGGAGAGAGAGGACAGCGAGAAAGGTTAGAGAGTGGGGAGAGAAAGGGAAAGAGTATAAGGAAAGAGAGAGGATAGCGAGTGAGGGAGAAAGGATAGGAAGAGGGGAAGAAAGAGAGTGAGGGGGAGAGAAAGGCAGAGAGAGAGGATAAGGAGAGAAAGGGTATAAGGAGAGAGAGAGTGGTATGGAGAGAAAATTGGGAAAGAGAGAGTAAACAATAAAATAAGAGGTAAAATAGGAGCTAAGTCATTTAATATTTGTTGTTGTGAGGCTGGAGGAAAAGAATGACGTCATCTCTTCACATTACTTTACATAATCTGTAAGATGTTTAATTAGTTTAAAATTAGGCTGCAGATAAAATAAAATATAACTTGTGAGATGATTCATTTGTATAGGATCTTATTAAAAATTATTTTGTAGAGACAAAGTAAATGTGACACTCGCTTCAAGATAAATTTAAGCAAGCAGATCACAACAAATTTCCGGTAAAGTGTACCAAATGCACTTAAATAAACCTGCACGGACCCTGTTACGATATGCACACCTCTGAGAAATAGGAAGCTCTGTGATTGGTCGACGTAGTGCAGAGCAAGCGCTTCCACTATCTTTCTGGTCTTGTCTTGTTTAACATCGAAGCAGAGCCTTCAAAACTGACAATACGCTAAATCTAAAAACCCAGCTATACCCCTCCTGTCTCTGCTGGTCCATCGGACATGCAAAAGTTTTTAGTTGTGAGCTTTGTTCCTTTAAGCACTTCTCACGAATAAGAACACCACCAATATTAACAGAAAATAGCATGTGTGTATGTTATGATAACTAAATCCACAGAGAAAACCTAATCCTGAAACATATCAGCAGCATCACGCTATTAGCATATTCAAAGCGCTGTTTCATATTCATAACCTAATACTTATTGAAATAGGGGCTTTTGTAATCCAGAGAGACTCTTGAAGGTGTATCACATGACTGAGTCTCCAAGCCCTTCACACGCCTGGTGCTGATGTTATCTCTAATGACTGCATTGTTCTCGCTTTTCTTGTTATCGCATTAATATTATCTAGAGAGTCTCACACACGCACTCCTAACTGCGCTTAATCTAATTTTGGGTCTGCCCCAGCAGAACTCAATCCTGAGGCATTTTTTTCCATTATTAAATATTGGTATTGTTTGCGTGAGATCTGAGCACAAGCTTGGGGTATTGTTTACTTGCGGATGGCTTTTCAATCAGCGTGATTTCATTAACCACTTTAATCTTTATATCAGTTTCTTTCCCTCGTCATCATTATTCTCTTATTGAATCAGAACAGAGACATAAAAGGCACTTCGTATATGATCTAACATGTTTAACAGTAAATGTTTGGTCTTCATCAGATGAAACGGTTTCTCTAGTGTTTAAGAGAATAATGCAAATAAAAAAGAACTAATGAAACTCTTCAGAGGGAAGGACTCTGAGAGATAACAGGCAGACTGTCTCACGGAGCAAGCAGATGGCATTATTATTTTCTGTTCATATTGAGAATTCTGATCGTAAAACCTCTTTTATGTAGTTTGTCACAACATCTGTGAATATTACCAAAAATATTTGTCATACAATACATTATTATGGAAAATAGTTCTACATTATTTATTTAGATAATTGATTAATCATATATGCTTTTTCCATGTTTCATCTCCTCATGTTTTACTGTGAAGAAGTGAAGATTGTATAAAATGTAAGCCATCTACTTCTTGTTCTTCCCACAGCCACACTTCCACTACACCCTGTAATTCTGACGAATACTAATCGGGAAATCCAAAACACACTATTTGTTTTAATTGTTTATCAATGTGGTTCTGCTACAGTTAACTTCAGCTGTAAGGAAGCTCACTAGGAGAAACCCATTTATGAGTTTCTTCTTAGACCAGCCAGGCGCCAGTGCATCTATCCCGGGAGGAACCTGGGACAGAGCGAAGAACAGCCGGCACTGAGCATTGGGTTGGCGAACAGGTCTACCCCCGCTGAACCAAAGCACTCCCAGATCTGCTGGACTGCCAGGGGATGGAGTCGCCATTCTTGATCAGGGTTTCCACTGTGACAGTGCATCAGCTGTACAGTTCAACTTGCTGGGGACATGGAATTTGGCTAGTGACAGAACCATGTGCTGACTCCAGAGGAGCAGTCTGCGAGTGAGAGCTGACAAACGGGGTGAGCCTATCCCTCCTTGTCAATTGACATATGCTACCACTGATGCACCCCACCCGGTCTTTGATTCATCATTGCTCACTACTAGGTGTTTAGTTGGTCCTGTGCATTTGGAAGCTAGAAATTACAGGCTGTAAAACATCTTTCCAAGTCAGCAGGAGGGACTGACTCGATTGTACCTTCGACACACAAGTACTTCATTAAGATGAGCTTTATTAGCGCTTCATCTAATTGGTTAGGGGGCGGTGCTTCGGCCAATGGACATGGCTACAGCTGTTAAGTGAAAAGAGAAAATAGGATTACACATGAGCCAAACTGAATATGACTTGAGGCATGTTTTTGATCAGGTAACAATACTAAAACATGCTACAAATCTCTGAAAAGTCGAGTTTACATGATACGGCACCTTTAAAGGATTTTTCTTTAATTTGCGCTCTTGACTTCAGATTTTCTACATTGCTTCTTTTCTAACTTTTAAATCTGAGACCCTGACTGAGTCGTGTACTCCTATGAGCATACAAAAGAGTAAACAAGTACTTCTTTCAGCATCTGTCTTGATTAATTGTCTCTCATTACGGAAGCTGGTGACGATAGCTTTCATACTGCTGTGTAGGATGATGGATGAATTCAGGAAACATTTTAAGTGTAATTTTATGTCGCTCCTGTCACCCTTAATTAGAAAACTGCGGTTCAGACGTGTTTGTGGATGGTTAAAGTGTTGGTGAAGATTAAGGAAGGCAGGGATGAGATGGATCCTATCTCTCTAATTAGGAGCAGCTTGTCCTCGGTTGATTGAGTAATATGAAAAGAAACTGCAAGTGTTTCTTCATGTGGAAGATTATTTGAAGGCCTGGGGAGGAATCAAAGTTTGACCTTCTGTGTTCGTTCAGATGCGCTCTGGTGAAACCCCTGTGGCGAGTAGAAGTCAATGCACGGCGGTGGGAATCAATACGACAAACAGGTGGGATGCCTTTAGTTCCTCCTCACTGGATTTGTGCACCTTTCCACTATAGCAGTCCTAATTTGGTTGTGTATTTAAAAATAACAACAGTCAAGCTTATGTAAATGTCATTTAAGTTTTCATTAGCAGCGTTCTCTTGAATGTAGGAGTGGATTTATAGATGTGTTATTGCTCCTTAAGCTTTTAGAATTAAATGCTAATAGGTCAGCTAGGGTTTAAAGTCTATCATGTTAGATAATGTTATTCCAGTCATTTCTATCCTAACCTCACCAAAAGATAAAATAACCTAGTTTGCTATGATTCAACCAAGCCAAACATTGAAGGCAAAGCACTGGCGTCAGTAATAAATAAGGATTGGTATGAAAAGAAAAAAAATTAATCAAAGTAAAATAAAATGCTACTTGAAAACAGCTGTATTAGATGTCTGTTTTAATATATGGTTTCTATTTCTATCACTGTATTTTAGATTGTATTTCCACCATGTTTAGCTTATTAAAGAGACTAAGTCCCAATAAACTCAAATGGTGGAACCTCACAAGCATGACAAATAATAAATAATAGGGGAGAGAGAGAGAGGGGGGGGCATGGGGAAGAGATAATGGAGAGAAGGGGAGAGAGAGGTAGGTTAAAGTGAGGGAAAGAAGAAAAAGGGCAGGAAAAAGAGTGGGGGAGAGAAAGAGAGAAGGATGAGCATGAGGAAGAGAGGGGAGAGGAGGGAAAGAGAGGTAGAGGAGAGAGTGAGGGGAGGAGAGATAGATAGACAGAAAGAGGGGGTGGTAAAAAGAGAGGGGAAAGAGAAGAATGAGAGGAGAGTGTGAGAGAGGGGAGAAGAGATAAGAGAGGGTAGATGGAGTGAAAGAGAGAAGAGAGAGCGATAGAGGGGGAAGGGTAGAGAGAGGGGAAAGTAGAGAGAAAGAACAGGAGAGAGAGAGAGAGACACGGAGAGAGGGGAGAGAGTGAGTGAGGAGAGGGAGAGAGAGGGCAGAGTGAGGAGAGAAAAAGAGTGGGACGAGAGAGAAAGCAACAAAGAGAGACATACAAGGAAAGCAATTGAGCATGCAACTGGAAATGATGGCAGTCTGCAAACTTACCAAGCTCTTTAAAATTAATAGATTGATTAGCTGACTTATTGCATAAGGCGACAGTCCTGGTATTTAGTTATTATTTTTACTTTTGGTCTTTAAATGTTTTACACTCTGTAAGGTCCCCTTGAGTGACTTTACAGGAGAAGAATTTTTAAAATCTGAACCATTGATTTGTTGGGCTTTCATTTCGTGCAGACCATCAGAAGCTAAGTACCAGTCACCTCTCAGTCCAGTTTATCCTTCATGATTCAGGTGTGCCCATGAGCTCAGCCCACATCCCATTCAGCAAGCAATTTTCCCTTGCGAAGAGATATGATTTCATTACCCCCACATTTACTTCTAGAATGGCCTTCAATTGGAGATGTGATGACACATTATCCTTGGAGGTAATGTCGCTTCTTGGGCTCCTGATGTACTTTCTTTTTAGAAACTAGCTGGCTAAGTCACTGTGACCCCACAGAAGAGATTTTTCCTTTCCTTCAGTTATTTCAGCAATTTGGTGGCATCCTTGTGTTGCTAGAGACAAATAACTTCTGCTTGATACAAAAGTAAAGAGCTGCTGAAATATGTAAAATATGAATATCTCAAAATATGTAGAAACAAGGGTTTTGGACACTATGGTTAAAATCCAGAATCTCATGTAAAGGACTCTTTATGTAATATGCATGTCATTTTTTTCCAAGCATGAAACGTACCCGAGTTTTGTTGTTTTAGGCAAATTGATTGATTGGCCTCGCTTAAAGCCTCTGATTGAATCTGCGTTCAATGTCCACCCACTCGGGCAAGCAAGGTTCCTTTGAGCCATTGAAAACCTTCTAATGATTAAAGTAATTTTCCGTGAAGGACCCTTCTCATTATTTTCAGCACACTTTTGAAATTACATTTATTGATTGCAGACTAATAGCTGAGAATACACACTGGGCTTTACATTTTCTGCATTAACGAACAAATATGTGTGCAAATATTGATTTCAATACTCTGATCTAAACTGATGAAATGATTTCTGTAGCTCTATGCTTTGGAAATGTTATCACAACATAGCTTTGTAGTTTCCCATCAGAGGTTTCTATTCAAATAGTAACTATTTCATTGGTTATTACATGTTTGAGCTTTACTACGTGCAACTTTTGTGTTGTTTTAATCTGTAAAATATATATTTGTAATGTTATTTATCTGTTTACAAAACAGGGTGAAATGTGGTGAATGGTTCTTTACTTAATTAAGCAGGCTAAGAAGAAATAAAGATTCACTTATTCTATTCACCAAACCCTGAACTTTGTAACCTTTATGTAAACTCACAAACATACAATGTATTATTGTTCAACATACATTTTTCTCCCCTTTTCTTCCTTTTTTCCTTTCTTAAATCCGTTCCCTTGTTCAAATGGTTTCTTCTTTCCTTCTTCTTGACTTCCTTCCTACCTTCTTCTTGACTTCCTTTCTTTCTTCCTTCCTTCCTTCTTTTTGACTTCCATTACACTGCAAAAAAGGAATTTTAAGCAAAGCTGAAAATGCTTAAAATTAGATTGAAAATCTTGATTTTCTTATTTTAGGAAGAATTTTCTAATTTAATCCTTCTTGGTATAGATTACTTTTCTTATTTTGAGAAAATAAAACTTATATTTTCTTGAGGAGAAAAAAAATAATTTATTTTCTTGAATTAAGAAACTATGTGAAACAATTTGCCGATTTTGCCACTGATCTTAAAACAAGAATCTTAAAACAAGAATTTTTGACTCAACATATTCTTATATCAAGAATGTTATTGATATTTTATTTTAAGAAATCAATATTAAATACTGGTAAAAACATGCATCTTGGAACAAGAAAAAAATCTTAAATCTAGTTCTAGTCTAGATCAAGTAAAGGTAAAAACATTTGATTTCTTGAAATAAGACTCAAATGTTTGTGAAAAAAGGATCTACACCGTTAATAAATCATCAATACCCCAAACCTTAATACCCATCCAGTTGTGATCTAACTTTGATGGAAGAGATCTGTACTTCAAAAAAGCACTCTTGAAACAATAAAAAAAATCTCAAATATAGATAAACTCTTCCTAGATCAAGCAAAAGATTCTGCTAATGGGGTAAGAAAATTTGAGTTGGCAAGAATTCTTAAAATTAGCAAAAACTTCTAGCTGGTAACATAAGCTGTTGAATCTTAAAAAAATACAAAAACTCTCAAAACAAGTCTTTCCAAGCTGTAAAAATGCATTGAAACTAGAATAATCCAACTTGTATCTAGTCACTAGCAGTCTTAAAACTAGACAATCTGTCTTAAAACTAGAATGTCTTGTCTTTTAGTTTTATATAGCTTATCAGAAACGAAATAAGTTGTCAGCACTGATAGCGTAGTGATCAGAGCACTGACATGTGGAGCTGAAACCTCTGGTACTTCCAGCTCTGGTCCTTCACTGATCTTCTCCCCAGAGCTCTACTAAGTGTTCTTCCTCTCTCCTATCTGAACTGTCCTATCTAAAAATGGATCAATAGGCCTAAATAATATATAATATACTTATTTAAAATTAAAATTGTAAGCTAGAATATCTAGTTTTAAGAACCCATATTCTACTTTGAGAACTAAAATTAAGCACAAACTTTCTTAATTTAAGGTCGTATACACTTATTTTAATACTAAATTTTCTAAGTTAGTCTTAAATAAAAGACAAAACATCCTAGTTTTAAGACAGATTGTCTAGTTTTAAGACCACTAGAGACTAGATACAAGTTGAAATATTCTAGTTTCAGTGCAGTTTTACAACTGGTAAAGTCTTGTTTTGAGAGTTTTTGTCTATTTATCAGCTAGAATTTTTTTTCAAATTTTAAGAGATCTTGCCAAGTCAAATTTGCTTACCCCATAGGCAGATTTTTTTGCTTGATATAGGAAGAGTTTAACTTTATTTGAGTTTTTTTTCTTGTTCCAAGAGTGCATTTTTTGCAGTGTACTCCTTCCATCTCTTTGACTTCCTACCTTCTTTTTGACTTCCTTTATTCCTTCCTTCCTTTTTTACTTCCTTTCTTCCTGACTTCCTTCCTTCCTTTTTTGACTTCCTTCCTACCTTCTTCCTGACTTCCTTACTACCTTTTTACTTCCTTTATTCCCTCTTTTCTATTGAGTTCATTCCTTCCTTCTTCTAGCCTTGATCTCTTTATTCTAGATTTCCTTCCTTTTTTCTTATTGATTATGTTCCTTCCATCTTTACTTTCTTCTTTTTCTTCTGTCCTTTTTCCTTTCTGTCCTCTCTTTCTTTCTTCTTCTTGACTTCCTTCCTTCTTTCTGCTTAGACTTTCCTTTGTCTTGACACTTTCCTTATTTTTTGCTTCCATCCTTTGTTCTTTACTTTTTTCTTCTTGATTTTCTTCCTTCCTTTCTTCGTCTTGACTTTACAAACACTTTATAAATTGAGATATATTGGTAAAATAGTTTTTTCATTAAATGTTAATTGTCAAAATGTGGTTCTTCTTTCTTGCTAAAAAAGAAGATTAAAGATCAACCAATCAATTAAAATAATCAATTATTTATAAAAATCATTCTAAATAAGTCCAGTCTGGCCCACTCAAGCTCTATTTGTGAATTACTCATGCTGAAATCCTGACAAAAAGTTCAGACACTAAAGATCTAAGTTTTTTTTAAAGAAATAAGTTTTTTTAACAATTACATTCATTCATCTTCGTGTCGGCTTTCTTCCCTTTCGGGGTAGCTACAGCAAAATGAACCGCCAACTCTCTGACATATGTTTTACATGGCGGATGCCCTTCCAGCCGCAACCCATCGCTGGGAAACATTCACACACACACACGTTCACACTTTAACACTATGGACAATCGTTCTTACTCAATTCACTTATATCGCATGTCTTTGGACTTGTGGGGAAACCGGAGCACCCGGAGAAAACCCACCCGATCACGGGGAGAACCTCCACACAGAAATGCCAACCGACCCAGCTGAGGCTCAAACCAGCGACCTTCTTGCTGTGAGAAGACCGTGCTACCCACCAAGTTTTTTAATTAGGCTCGAGGAAGCACTCGGCTACCCTCTGCATCCCGTAAATAATTTTAGCATAATTTCGTTTTAATTTAGATTCTGGTGAACATGGCATGTTAAATTTGGGGAAATAAACAGAAAGTATACTTTGAAGAAAGAACCCGAACACAACCCAGTGGGAAAACTGTAAACGTTTGGGCTGAATTAAACCTCTAAAAAGAGGATTTCTAAAAAGATTCAATCTCAACCACTTTAGTTTAATTGAACCTTCTCCAATTTCAATCATAATAAAAGTGCCTCATATTGCAGCTCACAATCTGCCTCCATCCATCAACGGTCTAAAGGGAAGGGGCTGTTCATTTGGCTTCAGTTTAAGCTCATTTAAGGAAGTGAATGGAAAAAGGTGGGATGTTTTTAGCAGAGAAGAAGCGTATCCCTTTTTAACACACACAGCACATGTCCACGTGTTTTCATCTTATCAGAAATCTCCTGCTGAACTGACAAGGGAGCATAGATTGAGATGTCATGCATGATTTATGGAACCTTTTTATTTACGACGGTCATGTTTTATCTGCGGTTTCAGCTCATCTGATTTTAAAAGGCGCACACACACAAACGCAGACACACAATGTTAAGCGATTTGCTAAAGTACTAGCATTACAATCTAGTAAGAGGTGTAGGATATCACCACTAGAGATCATACTTTTAACAAAGAGAAATCAAAATATTTTTTCCAGGTTAGTTTTGCATGGTTGGTGACGTAATGGTTACTTTGGTAGCCGCCGTTCCCCAAATAGGGATTGGAGAATTATATCGGTGATGACTATGGGGAGCTCGGCTCTGAGCACTCTATCCTCTCCACAATCTTTTCAAAATGCCAGTCAGCGAGCGCACCGATGGTCACATGATCAATTTGCCACACATACAATGGATGCAAGTGTGACACGCATCCTGTTGTGAAGCTGGAGCCATACTCACCACCTGGGCAACCAAATTTACTCATGACCATATGGTTGTGGCTGGGGGAAATACCTCTCCATTACCTATTCGGGGAATGGGGGTTACGAAAGTAACCATTACGTTCCACCATTACGTCACTCCAACCTATGTCAGTGACGACTATGGGAACACCCTACAAAATGCCACAAACTAGTTCCTTTTGCATCGGCCGATGTTCAGGCAAGGCGGGTACATCAATAGTACTGCACCAAGTGGGCCCTCCTCTCCAGTGCTTGCATATCACCTACCCTCTACAGGGAACTGGCCAGGGAGGGATTGCCATGAGGGAGCAGAGTTCTATGAACCAAGGTCTATTAGGCCAATAAAGTACCATCGTTAGGACCTCTGCCTTGTTTTTCCTGGTCTTGCACAGGAGTGGAACAAGGAGGCTCACTGAGGAAAAAACATATAGGTGTTTCTTCCTGGACCAGCAATACACCAGCACATCTATCCCGAGAGGAGTCTGGGACAGAGTGTAAAACAGCTGATACTGAGGATTTTCTGGGGTGGCGAACCGGTCTACCTCAAATATAAAAAGCCCTTTCAGATTTGCTTGACTGACAGAGGATGGAGTCACCACTCTTCTGACTGGGGTTTACACTGAGACAGTGTATCTGCTGAATGGTTTAACCTGCCGGGAGTATGGACTGCAACTAGGGACAGCCCCCAGTGTTGACTCCAGAGGAGCGGTCCGCGAGCGAGAGCTGACAACAAGGTGAGCCTATCCTTCCTTGTCTATTGACATACACCACCACTGCCATGTTGTCCATCCTGACCAACACCTAATATCCCTGCAGCATTCTCCTGAAGTGCTTTACCGCTAGGAACACTTAAACTTTAAAACTGATAATTAAAATCCTCCAGTTTTCCAGTGAAGTTACCGTAGAGCTACTGTTGCATACATAGCTCAATATAAAAATGTAAAAAAAGTAATTATAAATATAGAAAATAGGAATTAATCATGAAGTAATGTACATAACTAAAGTTCACTCCAATAAATATCTTCCTGGCTTTTTAGACATTTTACAGTCATGTATGCCATCACATGACCTTCACAAGTCCAAACCAAAACAAATTTGAAAGCCATTTGAGATGAATGACTCTTACAACAAGCTCATTTAGATGCTGTTCATGAGGCAGGTTGCCACATACCTCCACAATGAGTGATTGTTGGTTTCTTCCCTCCTTCACTTCATGAGATGAAAGATGAATATGTCTGGCAGGTATATTTCAGCTGGACATATCCATGCTGATCATGTTTTGTGACTTACGTAGCAGCTCACAGCCTCCGAGAGCCATTACCATTAGCTGAGAATATGAGACTTCTGTTGTGTTGTGCGATATTGATTACAACACTTGTAGGCTAATAAATTAAATGTTTTAGGCTAAAATTTAAGTAAACTTAAATCAAAACATAGCCTTTTCTTTATTAATATGCAGTAAAATCAAATAGTGTATTTAAGGAGAATGCTTTCATGTTTATGTCACGATCCTCATAAGAGATAAGGGTAGTAGCAGAACCCAAATACACGACAGCCAGAGGTTCGGTCAGTTGCTTTATTATAAAACAGAAAGTAACAACACAAAATAACCCACGAGGGGGAAAACCTCCAATAACTAAAGTAACGTAAACAGATAAGACTATGAGAAGACTAAAACAGAACAAAGACTACAGCAAGATTGAATACATTTAACAGCCCGAAAGGTGTGACAAACATTAATGCAGCAACACTGAACAAAAGAAGAATGGGTCTTGTAAAGAGAGACAATTAACCTAAACGAGAACAGACACAGGTGACTTAATTCAACTGAACCGGGGATAATTAGACACAGGTGGAAAACAATCAAGACAGGAGTGAATTTACAAACTTCAAAGAAATAAACAGAAACAAAACTCTATAATGATGAAAAACAAGAAGACTAGATACGAATAAAAACCAAAAGGGGAAAACCCATACACAACCCTGACAGTTTATGCCTGAATTTGAGTTTACTCAAAATAGTTATTTGTCTGAATAAATATTTGGGAATCCTACTGAAAATGTAGTAAAATTATTCAACAAATGTACTTCTTGTACATGGTCAATGAAGCACACTCAATGAAGCCCTTCCACACTTGTCCAGACCTTACTGAGCAAACTCCCCTCCACAAAACATCCAAATATTGCTGAAGCAAACAACCCTCCCCCAATTGTCATAAACTTACTGAAGCCCTACTCCTCTCCTCCACCTGCACATGCCCAAACATTGTTAAAGCAAACTTCCTCCCACACACATCCAAACCTTGCTGAAGTAACTCCCACCCATATGTGCAAACCTTGATGAAGCACAACTCCCCTCCCTCACACACCCAAACCATACTGAAGCACGGCTCCCCTCCCCCAAACATCCTAACTTTTTTGAGTCAAAATTCCCTCCCACACCTGTCCTCAGTTTCAAATGAATCATAACATACAATACAGACATCTGCAGAAATTTCTAAATCTAAATTATTTAGACATAACATGCAATTCCAGCTGTGCACACATCATTTTAGTAAGATATTAATGCAAATGTTAGTACACAAGGTTCCCAATCAGCAAATTTTCAGGCACATCTGACATACTGGTGTGTGGACTAAAATGTTGACTTGGCTAAGCTTTGCGCCAGTAGCGGCCCATGTGCATATCTGTGATTGTTGTCTTGAATCAAGGTTTGGTTCAGTCATGTACCATAGTTCATTGTGCCAAGCAGAAGCCAAAGGTAAACAAAGTAAAACTGCAATGAGGTTTCTGTTTGAAGAGCCAGAAAACTTGATTTTGAACATATATTTGAATTTAAGAACAAATGTTGAATATTGTGATGTATTTGAGTTCATGTTATTCCACTGGCGGAGAGGGGAGTGCAATGCCGCGATGTGTACTGTATGTGAGTGAAAGAAGAAGAAAGGTTTACATGTGTTCACCATGTCTCCGGGTCTCGTTCTCTGGTTGCAGATGAAAAACAAATAATAAAGTAAATGTTAGTTGTGCATATTGATGCAAACATAACAAATATCATTAAAACAGAACATTGAGATCACACTTGAGAATATGAGGGCTTTATGGTCACACTTGATTTATAACAAGCTGCCTGTCTGCTCTATGTCCTTGAAAGCATTGAGACATTTTTGTGACTCAAATTTAAGGTAAACAATGTCAGAATGCTGTAAAAATATGTGTGAGAGCTTCTTTAATAGTGTAATATGTGTTTAAGCCTGCATGCCATTAATAGTCATGCATAGGCCTCCACTGTACTGCATAATTTGCTTATATGCCTTTGGTTTGTCAGCGAACACGTCAGCCTTGAGGGATTTCTGTCCATTTTCGGCAATCACAAATTAGCATCTTCTTATTATAAAACCACTTTAAACCAGCAGATCAATTAAAACAAATCAAATAATTTACTTCATTAGCTTGTAACATCACTTCCCTGCTGAACTGGAAATGTGTGTAAATTTCATGAAGTGGAAAAATGTTTTTGATTAAACTCACATCGTGGAGATAAATGGACGTAGTGTGCATTTTGCTCTGGAAGTTTGCCAAGTGAAACATGAATTGTTGTCCTTCGTTTGTCACTGAAGGCTTATTTGAGGAATTGGACCTCTGTTTTTTTTCTTGTTGAATAAAAGGAATGCAGGGCGATCCACTCCAGCATTCAGGGATTGCTCCGTGTCCTTGGAGCATTTACATAGGTTGTTTGTCTTTCTCATGAAAAACAGGAGGGAGTAGGCGTTTATCTGCTTTGAATCCCACCTGATTCCATCCCCACATTCTCTGCTTTCATCCCAATATCCTTTGCTCTCGATCATGACGAGCATTAATCCTGGAGGAACACCAACAGTTTCTGTTATCAATTATTAATCCATCTCCGTGGCACTGAAATGCAAATATGAGGAGCCATTCATTGGTCATTAAAAGATTAGGAGCAGGAGCAGATGCATACTTGAGGATTATGTTTTTCATTCTTTAACTTGAACATTTTATATCTTCATTCCATTGAACTGGAACCATCCTTTCTATATGTACATTGAATTAAATTCAAGGCAATTCTTCATATCGTTACTTTACATTGATGCTGCATTAAAAACTACAGGATAGAACAAAGTAAAAATGTGGCAAGATCATAGTGTTCTTTTAGAGAGCAGTGTATACCGCTGCATGACAGTTTTAAAATGACTTAGGTTGAAGTCTTGATCTCTTTCAAACTTGTTTGGTTTCCCTCAGCTGAAGAGTTGAATGTTCAGTAATTCTCTTGAATGGAATTTTATCCAAAGTGACTTACACTAGAGGAGAGACGGTATGCAATTTGTTACACAGTCAAAGTTACAATGTCAAACTTGGGTTGCTCGTACTTGGAGCTGATCAATCAATCATAGCAGTAAGGAAATAAAAGGGAAAAGAGGGATTAAAAAAAAATCATTGTGTGCTCCCTGAAGAGAAGATTTTTTGCTTTTCGAAGTGTTGCTGCTTTCCTGACTGGATCAGGGATTTTGTTTTACCAGCCAGGTGTAAAATGTATATTCTCGTAAAGACCAGTTGCAGTCAACTATAAAGGCTGCATGCGACCACAGTGCATTTTCAAGCATTTACACTGCGCTTACCTTTGGGTGAGGCTTGATCATTGACTGCATTTAAAATATAGATTGTCTTTATTGAAGTGCACAAAAACATTGTGGAGCAGCAGAGACAGAACCTGAAGGGTCTCTGATTGTGCAGCATAATCTGAATCTTATATTTCTGAGTTTTTCCTAGAGTCAAAACAGAGCCAGACAGTCTATGGAAGGCAGATAGGGTAAAACCTTTTTAGACAGTTTTTCAGACCCCAAACAGTAAAAGCTAAATAACCAGCAACTAAATGCTATAGTTCCCTTATATAAGCTTTTGATGACTCCAGGCAACTCTGCCTCATTAACGCTTGCAAATCCTAATGCGATCCTATTGGATGAGCATTTGGTTGATGTCATCATTTGAAAAAAAAATTCTAAATTCTATCATTATTATAAATATAATTATATTAATATTATGATTTGGTTCCTGCAAGTTATTATTGACTAAAACATTTAAGATTTTAAGACATTTTCAATCTTACTGTCAGTGAAAGTGGGGGTAGTCTGACACCATTTGTGGCAAATTTGATATTAATTTAGTTACTCATGAGGTTAGCTAATAATAAAGATAATCAATATCAATTCATGATCGTATCAAACATTTACTGATTAAATTAAGGAAGCTGTCTAAATTTATTCATCCATATTACTTGAACTTTTTCCCCGTAATGGGTTGTGGTTGTAAGTGCATCCGCTGTGTAAAACATATGCCGGAATAGTTGGCGGTTCATTCCGCTGTGGCGACCCCGAAAGGGAAAAAGCCGACAAGATAATGGATGGATGGATTACTTAAACATAGGGAGTTATTCGCCGAGTTATCCTCAATGTGTCCATTATGTAACAACTCCCAGGTACAGGTGCTCTTGGGAGCCCCTGGGTAGTCATGGGCCCTAATCAGCTACTTAGCCTGATACCCATAAAACTGGGTCTGGCTCTACAAGCCAAAAGACAAATAATGAGGGGTCTTCCTCTGTTTTCCAGTACTCTCTGACTAATAATTAATTGCATTCTAAAAGTATTCCATCTGATCAACTCGCAAATTTAGTTTGAAGCAGATGTGTGAAAGATGGAAAAACAACTGGAAAAAAGGCTTTACAGTTAATATTTCTAAAAAAAACAGTCTATATCCCCAAATTTGCATTTTTTTTCCAAAATGGGTACTCTAATAGTCTTTCAACTGTCTTAAATGAAAATGGTACAACTTCTACATAAAATATTCTATATTTAGACACCAAGTCTCATATTTAAATGCTAAGATCCGTAGCCCACCTGTAAGTGAGTGGCAGATGCCTTGATTAATATCCCCCTGGCTCTAGGCTGATAAGAAGCTGCACGTCTTGTTATCAGCCTCTGCCAGACCTGAGACAATCCACCAGACATTCTTAAGAGAGTGAAGCATTCAGGGTTTGGGATGGGATGTAAAAACACATTATCTCTCGCTAGTGGCTGCACACAGCCGTTGGTTTGTGTTTGGCTGTAAGTGTGGCTCCTGTAGGCTAGATTGGTTCCAGTGTTATTAACCTGAGAGTGTTTGGGTAAAGGTGAGTAAATCGCTGTTCTGTACCGTGATAGGTCTATATATATCGGTTACTGACAAGTTAAGGGAGGCAGCCACTGGCATGACACTATTGCTTCCTCTCTAAATACATACGAGATAAATGGGTGTGGAAAATGGAACTTTCTTTGATGGACTTTGGATTTGGGCAACTGTATGACTTTAGGAAATTATGGCTATGGGAGAAACCATATGTTTGAGATTAAGAAAAGACGTTTAATTTGAAGACAGTATTGTTTAACATCATTGTTTTGATTAATTTAGCAAGTAATTCATTTTTTAGATTATGCAGAAGTATAGTAACACAATGGATATATAACAGCAAAAGGTAATGCAAGGGTAAGCTACCGAAAAGAAGGTGCAAAGTGGGTGCCGTATCCATCAATTAAAACACTTGATTTGAATAAGCATGAAACTGACTGCTTAAGAGAAGGGATTCAAAGTGAGCACTGAATATATCTTAACCACCAGAAGGCTCCATACTTAGCTGGCGAATTCAGATCATTTCAAATTTAGAGTGAATTCATGAAAGCCACTTTTGGAAAACAGCTAGGTAGTTATTACCCAAAAGATAATAAACCTGTATCTCCGGACCACTAGAAGGCACTGCACCGAAACTCAGGCAGTTAACCTAGTATTGTGGTTGGAATTTAGAGTACCAAGTGTGGTTTAAATATCTCAAAACATTGCAAAGATATACTCTTAAAAAGCAAGTTCATGTTAAATTTGCTCACATGCTTAATATTTAATTGAGTTGTTAAGCTTGCTCTGTGTTTTTTTGTCTGAAGGTTTACCATTACTAATAAATCAAGACAAGTCAATTAAAACTAAATAATTATATTTGAATGGGCCCTTGGCCTCTTTGATTGTATGAGTAAAAAACCTTTGATCTAAAACAAACTAAATACAAAATTATGAAAGACAGTGCTTACAGAGCATAGCAAAATGCAACACAGCAGCACATTGTATCACAACTTCATACTTCATTAAATAATCTAATCAATTTCATTAATCAATTTAATCGACAACAACAAAAAATGTAGAAATATGCTTAAATAAAAAAATTCTAAGAGCAAGTGTTTCACAAACTTGCAGGCATTGCTGCTATGAATAATGTTCTATCAGCTAACAGCTAGACGGTTAAAATTTTTCTTACTACCTTTGGTGTAGAACAAGCCTAAAGTTTGGGAACAAAAAAGTTTGAGTCTCTGAACAATATCAAAGCCGGTCTCTCATCATAAAGCTGTGTTCAAAAAAATGGTCTGTAGTCCTCTGCCCAGTGCCATTGCTGGTTTCCAGGTTTTCCTCACTACTCTAGGAAGCTCCTGTTAGTTTTGGGGTCACAAAATGGCCAAAATGTTTGACCCTCTTAACTTTGCATACAATTAATTCCGTCTCCACATGTAATTCATATTGTGCCTAGCCATTGACATTAACATGTGAATCATTCACTAACCACACACATTACAATCTTGGTCTAAACAAGAGGCAATAAAGGTGAAGACATAGTTGGTATTCAGTCGAGAGGAGCTGTGGCTCTTGTCTCCGCGTTCCAGCTGATCAATGACCAGAAAAATGTATTCTACATTTGGTTTTGCAAAAATTGTAAAACTTGATTAATTGATTATATCTTCTAGTTACAGAATCTCCTATTTAAATTGTTTCAATATTTAGAGATAGAACACACTACAAAGAATTCTTCTGTAGTGTTACACAATTGAAATGTTTACCCCTTTAGCGCAGATTTGACCAGAGAGTAATCAAAACAAAGGTCTAAGGTGCGTAAAATTTATGAAAAAGAATAAAAGAATAGGTTTTAAACAGAGGGTTATTCCCAAACCATGCCTTCTGTTTGAAAATACAGTTTTAAACTATGGAAATGTGAGTTAAAAATAGTTAACATTTCTGACTTTTGCTCTAATCAATGCTCTTCGAGTGATAAGATACAAATCAAACAGTCTACTAAAGGTTTAAAGTGCTGATATTTGCTCAGCCCTTCTCTAAAGTTCTTTTTGGAAATGTCAGATGTATTGTTGAAGCATTTGCAGGAAGCAGAAAACTCTGAAAATCAATTCATTCTGAAGCTGACTGTCGTGAACAATCTGGCTTGGCTGATGTTTTGAATTGTTAATAACTCGGCGCCGGCAGCTGTGGTGAATGTGGCACGAGGTGGCACCAGATTAGTATCTGGAGAGTGAGGATCGTCAAATCTAGTAAATAACAGATCATTAATTTACACAGAATTCATTTTCATTATGAAACGAATGATAGAAATGGCTGCAATGATTTTTTCTCTGCTCATAAACCTAGATTCAAAATTGCATTGATTAACATATTAGCAGTATTTCTCATTCTAGATTCAATAAAAGTCTCAAAAGTAGAAGTGATGGAGTTCCCTACACTTCTACTAGAAATCCTTTTCACTTAATAAAGTTAGGTTTTTTCTCTACAGCTGAAGAAATTATATTTATAATATAATAAATCGGTATAATGAATCCTCAAAAAAAAATTTTTAAACACAATTTCAAAGCAGTTGCTGCAAATGACCCCTACATGTCACTGTGGGGTGAGGTGTCTCGAAACAATACGTCACGTTTGATTAATCGGTTTGCTCATCACTGTTCTATAACACTAACAAAAGCTTCACTCTAAAACATTGTATTTATAACAAATTTATAGTCACGCTGAGCATTCCCAAAAATAAAATGAGAAAACAAAAATGCCACAAGCTCGTACTTCTTTTTGGAGTTTTAATTTTCATCACAGAATAATTTTTTTTTAAATAAATAGCTTTTCCTTTTTTCTTTTAAAACAAAAAAAAATACAAAAAACTTTGTCTTTTTTATTTTTTATTTAAATGAACGAATGAGACAATTCTTTGTTTCTGCAGTATAATATTATTTTTTCCATACGCATGGTGAGAGGCAGGGTTGTTGATTGGGCTGCCTCGACTCCAGGGCTGAAAATGTGTCCACCAAAGCCCTGCTGCCAACAGAACCAGCCTCTGTTTCCTTCCGTCCATCATCTTTTTTTCCTATCGTTCTGACATTGCCTCTCATTGGTTAGAGGAGGATCCCTGGGCACTGACTCCTGCTGCCAGTGTATAACTTTCCACAGACCTGGCACTGGGCCTAGACAGAAGAGTGAGCCAAGATGCATGTCTTTTGATGCATTCAAGGATGAATAAGAGCTAGCATACTTCAGCTTCAAGCCTATTCGACCATTTACATAAACTGATGAGGTTTGAATAGGATTGTAACTTCATTTATGATATTCGGACCTCAGCTGCATGTGCATCTCAGCACTTTTTTCCCACTGTAGCAATTTGTCAGATATGGATTTTTACCAAACGTCTGTATGTCTGTACTGCTGACTTACAACATACACAGCTTAAAGTTAATGGGGTCGCTGCATTGCTTATTAGCAGCAGTAGTGGCTTCATTAGTTGTGGGTAATAACGTGTAAAAGGTTCATGCTGCTGGGCTGCAGCCAGCTGGCACTTTAGCACTACAGTGATGGAGGTTTGACATGATGGGAGTGTGGGTCTGGAACAAGAGCATGATTGGGGGGGGGGGGGGGTAATGACACCATGTCCTTGTTGTAGATGCAGACAGTTGAGATTATTACTTAAGGCTTGTGTCATTCTTTTTGTCCTTTTCTGTAAACAACTGACCAATCAATTGAAGGTATGAAATTCTGTCCCTAAAAGGTGTCTTTTTCCATCTTTATTCTATCAATTGGGATCCAGTAAAAGTATTTTTTGGTTAAAGATGATATATTTTCATTTTATTTATTTATTATATTTGCTTATTTATTTGGTTGTAATATTTTTATTGACTTTTCAGTTTTCAAACATGAAAAGAAGCAGTACTTTGTGTGTTTATTAGTTTATTTACCATCTGAGATATTTATCAACAGGTATTTATTCTTTGCTTGCATATTTACTATACATTTATGCATTTGGCAGATGATTTTGTCCAAGTTGACTTACAGTAGGGGAGAGACAATATGCCATTAGTTACAGTCTAACTCAGTAGCAGAAGTTGCTCATAAATGTTTAACTTTGAGAAATTCATAGTTAGGGTTGCCAGAGTTTGAGAAACCCTTCGTAAATGCTCAAAAATATAAAAGTGAGGGTCAGGGTTTGAAAAAATGTACTTGACGCAAACTGTTTATTATGCAAATAACTTTTGTGTGTTTTTGATGTTATAAAATAGGTCTTAAATTTGATTTTGAATGTTCTTAAAACGTCTTAAATTTGCCTTTTTGGAACTCTTTGAACCCCAGTCATTGTTTTGGTGATGATTATCATCAATAATAATGGTTGATTATTATTAATAATAATTGTTGATTATTATTAATAATTATTATTTTCATGATATTTACCTGTCCACCTGTCTGTGTGAATGCGGCACACTGGTACTAGATTAGAAGACTCGCCTCCCCCACTTTTATAAAAAAAAGTGTCATGAATAAAAGTCATTAATTTGTACTATTATTTTAATATTTTCTTAGGTGAGAGATAAAGAATCCCTGGATAGGTCTCTAGTGAAAGAACCAATTCATCATCATAAAGGTAAAATTACAGAGACTACGGAAACTAGACTTTGACGGTGTAACAAATTGCATATTGTCTCTCCCTAATGTAAGTCGCTTTGGACAAAAGCGTCTGCCAAAATGCATAAATGTAAATGTAATTGTCGAAAAGAACATTTGTTTCAGCACTTAGAGGCTTTTATTCTTCGAATTCCTGCTCTCATCATCAATAGCTTATTTGGAGAAGCTTGTTACATTTTTATATTTTTAGCAATATTCACATGTTGTCACTACTGAACTGCATTCATGACCTTCTGAAGGATTTTTTTGTGGATTTGGATCAACCCTCCAAATACTGTTTCTTTCCTGTGGTGCCCTTCAAGCGTGCCAGAATGTCATTTAGACTGACATTGACGGAACGTTTTCCGCCAGTGCTTCACAGCTTGAGTAGGTAAGCCTATAATACAACAGGAGCTCTCAGATATTTAACATTTTCTGCTGTTTTCAGATTTGGACTCTCCTGACTTTCCAGACTGCTTTGATTAACTTTCTTTGGCTCTGGAAGTAAATAAGTAATTCTGTTTGTGGGTAATAGGTGGCCTGTGATGGATGCCTTCTCACCTCCTTAATTATTAACAGGGTATTATTTTCACCATAGGGGTCAATACTTGTATAATGACCCACAATGATTTCAGTTTGAATTACAGCATTAATCTTGGATCCCTGCTTGCTTTATTCTCCCATGCATGCACACTTTTTTTTTGTCCAGTCTAGTGTTTTGAAATGTTTTGGCTGTGATGACTCAGCACTGTGAGTTTCAACAGAAGAAGTGAGTTTGTTTTCCAATGATATCTGTGACTTTTAAGGGTTTGTTAAAAAAATATTTCTTGTGTTTTTACCATGTACTGCCCATCACATTTTTTATTTATTTAAAAAAAAGTAGTGTTTTGAAGAAAAGCGCGTTGTAAAACAAGCCCAATTCTGATCCTTAAAGCATATTGTTATTTTAAACCCCAAGATGGAAACCTCAACATTTACCCAAAAACTTGCTTCACAGGGGTTTTAACATACCTAAGCAAGGACTCTTTTATAGTACAACTTAAGGAAGATAGGTGAGAGAGAAATCAGAGATTGGAAGAAACTCTGTTGGTGGGCCAGAAGCGTGCAAGTAATAGAATAACATACCAAAGAGCATTAGTAAAGCATACTGTTACAAGAAATTTTAAGCCACTGAAAACACAAACGAGTCATCAGTAAAGCGCTGTTTATTCCATATGCCACTATGAAATACTCTGCTAATCCAATCAGAGTGATTTCACTTATTAAAAGAATGAATGTAAAAAAATCTGTCCTGATTATATATATTATATTGTAATAATTTAGTTGAAACAATAAAATTACTGTAAACTGAAAGTTTCGTGACTTGTTTAGACTTTTTTAGACTTTGCAGAGAATTGACATGTTGTCATGATAATTATTGTTATCGACAGATTAAAACTAAATAACAAAGCCCTAGTCACTTTCAGGTGAGTTTCACATAACTCGTCTTTATTAAAAGTAGAACTTTAGCTAATGCATTTTTGTTGCATAAACTTTTTGATCTATGGCCTGTTTAGTTTCTCAGTTTATGACCTATTAATTCCTTTCTACTAAGTGACTTATTTTAGGCTTACACTTATTACTTATTACTCAGCATCAATTGCAAAATTACACTCTTGTGTATATTAGTCTTATGGCACACTCTCTGAAATTGTTGACTGACACTTTTGTCAATGTTGGCTAAAATGCCATTCACCAAAAGGTTAATTAAATATCGGTGAGTTGCAATGATTTTTTTTGTGCTATAGATTCTCTTTAATGCATACTTTGATTGCCAATTCTTCTGAAGGAAAACATAATTGGTTCAAGCATAAGACGTTTCACTCAATTGTCAGATGTGTTTTGGATTCCGGAACGTTGACATTTGGTACTTTTAACATAATTATATTTTTCAGTTTGCATTATTTCTCTCCACTTACCCTGCCCCTCCCTGCACACAGGCATGGTTAGCTATCTGATGTTTGTGTAATGCAGATTCGGTGGAAGCGTGCAATATTGATATAACAAATACAAAGTAAACATATCCAATATATATTTTTCTTCATGAGGAATTTGTGGCCAAAAAGTCTGCCAATGTTACTTGGATTGCTATTGTGAGATAGTATCGGTAGATATTTATTTATTTAATTTAAAATAATACACTTACTTCTTCTGAAGTTGGATAATGTAGAGTTAGTACAGATCAACTTTATTGCACTCAATTTTTTTTGAGCAAACGAACACCATTTTGGTATATCTGCCAGTGAATTTCCTCCATAAATAAAAGTAATCCTTCTTTGATGCAGACAAGTTGTGTACTTCTTCATATCCCAAAACAGTGCAGACCTCGAAGTCAGGGCTACTCATGAGTCAAATGTAGTCTATTGAGTTTACAACCGGTCATAGAGGGGATAAGGGTACGGTGGTTATGGTTAGGGCCTCACAGTATTTGAAGCATTTGTTTTGATTAAAATGATACCCTTGGATTGATTTTTACAGTTTTAGGAAATAATTTGCATACACATCAATGAGCCACATTTCTGTCCAAACAGCTGGAAAGTTTTGATTTTTCTCATAGGTCTCCTTTAAAACGAGCAGGTGTGAGACCCCAGTGTGATTTCCTGTTGATTTAAGACCATAAAATGTATTATGGAAGTCTGAACTCTCTTGACTCAAATGCCAGTGGTTCTTTTGTCCTTGACTCAAATGCCAGTGGTTCTTTTGTTCTGCCTTTGTTGTATTTTAATTGAAGACAGGTGGTAATTGTTCCTTGTGATCACAGGTTGCCCATTATCCCAATGGCAAGCTCACAAAGGTTTCCCCCTCACCATGCACTAATAAGCCTATATTGTTGTTTGTGTTGTGTCGAGCACGCCATATGTGTGCTTCACATCCACTCGTGCTACTATAAGTTTGGCATCAGTCTATGGGCATCGGTTTTGCCAGCCACTCATGTGTCTTGGCACAATCACCTGTTGCAAAGCAAAGAAGTAAAATGAGCTTTCAGCTTCAGATAAAGGGCCATGTGTCACATGCCTCCAACATTCATATCTTCATCCAAAAGTGGCATTTGAGCTCATTTCGTATGCCGAGCAGTTCTTCTTGTTAGCGTGTTGAATTAGTCTGTTCTTGAGGTGTGTAATTTATTCTCTGCTAACACAGATATGCTTTCTGAGCACTGAGGTCAGATTTGGAAGCCCAAGACAAACATTCGAGTGTTGTCAAAGGGATTTAAGTCATGTTTGTGATTGTTCTCGAATCAACAGAAAATGCTCTTGTTTGTGTACTCACAAACCAAGTACTGTCGCTCTGTCATTTTATCTGTCCATAGTTTTTTTACTTTAAAGCCTGCTTTTGGGCACAATTACCATCTGTTTTTCATAGAATACATGCATTGTTTGATTTTGATAGGAAATAGAGAAGAAGAAGTTAACAGAACACAATGGCGAGTGAAAAGCTTATTATGTTAATGTCCGAGTTTCCAGAGTTGTTCGATAAGTCCCATAAAGACTACAAAACAACAAAAGAGAGGAAATATGACATGGCAAATTATTATCTTGAACTTTAAGCACCATCCAGGGGCAAGGAGCATCAACAGAGCTTCAACAGTGGTGTGAAAGCCCACTGCAGAGTTGCTGGTGTAGAGTTTACGTTTGCATAGGTGTGTGTTGACCTCAAGGTTAATTGATTTTATAAATTTTTTCCGACCATGGAATTTGTAGACAACTAAATAAGTTATTGAATAGTCGGAATTCAAATTTCTATGGATTAATCTTCAGATTTCTTAAAATAACAGATGCATTTCATAAGAATAGGTACTACTCTTTGTTTCTTTGGGGTCATTAGCAGCTCTTTTTACATGTTTCCAGTTATACCTTACACTGGAGAAAAATTGCATTTAATTTACATTTACACCATTAGCCCTAGGGTCAAGTCAAACTCAAGTAATTCATGCTGGGTGTCATCATCTTAACACCTGTGTTTGTGGAAGATGTGGCCCAGGGATGATGTTAGGGTACAGAAAAGTAATCAGGAAAGTGGCTTTCTTGTCCTCCGCTAACAGAAGAGAACTTCAGAGATTCAAGGTCTCTATATTACCTAAAAATTCGCTCTGATTATATCTAAGAGAACAGCTGAGATCTGGCTTATGTTCATACTTTTCTGGCAAATATCTCCCTCTCTAGTCAATTTAAACCATGAAATAAATGCTAAGAAAGGCTTTCTGTAAGAAAATGCTCTTAAAGAGACGATATCTATTTCCTGCAATTTACTTTGTTCAAAATGATATATTATGTACTAGTTTTTATCTAAAATGAATCTAAAATGCAATCTAACAGCAATAAATAATCTTCTAAAAATTAAGATATGTTTATATTTACTTAATTTTAACATATTAATATGTAAAACCATAATTTAAATATTGCAGAAGGGGAAGAGAAAGAGAGAATAGAAAAATATTATAATTAATAATAATAAAAAATGTTGCATTTTGAACTGTGTATTATACATAATAAAATAAAATATATATTGTGTTCACTTTACAAGCAATTCAACAAGCTACATGTTTAAGGGATAATAAAAAAATATTGCTGACTGATTGAAAATGGGAATAAGCATTAGTTGCAGCCCTAATTTTTTCTACATTTTGAAAAAGTTCAGAGTATTTATGGATTCATGGATTTGCTGAAAAAAAACTTTTTTTGAGAGGTCAGGCATAAACAATTTTAACATTATACTACACCTAAAGTATAATTCTTTATAATATTTTACAAAATTGTATTGCAAAACTTCAGAAACAAAAGCCTCTAGTTATTAGTTAATATTAGTTAATATCTTCTTTAACAGCTCCATATCACTCATATACACACACACGCACACGCGCACACGCACACACGCACGCACACACGCACACGCACACACCATAAGGAGATGAATACAATTAAAAGTTGGAAAATCTAACCTCACTTTAGTCAAACCCATAGGGGGCGACAGAGCAATTCTGATGAGCCTCTTCTCGTTCATCATCCCGACTTTGAGCTCTGTATCAGTATTTGCAGCCAAGAATCCAGTAAGCACACATGGACCTTCAGACAGTGTGTCAAAGGGGTGAATTTGCTCTTAGATTCTGGAATCAGAAAAAGCACACAGGGTAACTCGGTTCGGTTATTACTTTGAACAGAGGCTTCCTGTGAGACATAACGAACGTTTGTTCCTATTAAAAGCTGTAAAGGGATTGATGTGTGCATATCTTGTTTAGTCAGGGGGAAAACCATTTTGTTTGGCTAAACAGTGTTTTTAGATTTAATGGAAGTTAAAAAACATTTACTGCAAATGCAATCTTTAAAACGGTCACAAAAATGTCCAATGCAAACTAAAATAAAGTTAGAAGTATTCAGTGTTAAACAAGACATTGGCCAAATTTCTTGAACTTCCTTATGCACGAGTCGCAGGTGTGCGCTGTGCTGATCAGATTGTGGATGCTGGTCATCTCTTCATTCTTCATCTGTACTCGAGATGTTCGGTTCTGCTTCTCGATCCACTGCCTCTCGGCTCCACATTCAGCCTTCTCCTTAACCTCCTCTACCAGAAATGAGAACTCCCTAACGAGTCAAAGTTGTAACAGAACATCAATTTATTTATACAATAAGTGTGAAACAAGCAAATGTAATAGAAGCAAAAGCTGTACATCAGCACTGCGTTCTCTTGCGTATCTTACAGTGTCTGAGCGTACGCGCAGGCTCTCATACAGTGTTTTTTTACACTGTTCATCATAGCATCCAGGAGAGAGGATTTGCATACTCATACTTCACATTCCCCTAAAAATGCTATGGTTTGATGCATGAAAGAAACACATTAAGTCAGCAATTGGTTCTTTAGGCCTTTTTTTATGTAAATATTCCAACATTAATGAAATCTAAGTTTTTTTCCCTAACTCTAAGGCATTTGCACAGGAACAACACCAATTAATGATACATAAAAATTAATATTTCATACGCTTTCATTTCATTTTCTTCTTTTTTACCTGTCCTGTACAACTTCAAAGCAACCTCATGAGAATTGAGGTGCTTCATATAAGTTTTTGCTCTTTCCAGGTGAAGGTATGATATAGTGACTTTTCCTCTGGATAGAAGCTATTAAATAATTTTATTGATTATTTATTTATTTCACATTCATCACATTTATTAAATTAATCAATCGTTTAAACTTACATCAGGACAAGTTGGTGTTAAAAGAAAAGGGGAAATAGAAGGAGAGAAGTAATTGAGGGGGGAAAAGAAGGAGAGAAGCTTTTGAGGGGAAAGAGAAGGTGAGAGGTAATTGTGGGAAAAGGATTGAGTTGAAAAAAAAAAAAATAAGATTATATACCTACCATAGCACATTCAAGCAGTTTGTTAGCCTTTGCACAGTTTGCACCTGTCTACACATATGTATACAATATAAATACACATACACCCAGCTAATAATCTATGCAAAAAAATAAATCTCTCTCTCTTTGTGTATACATATACACATTGTACTTTACATACTTTACACATGTACATATATGAGGATTGAAAGACCTCATTTCTAAATGTTGTTCCTAAACTCAAGCTAAACATTAAAGTTTGTTGCTAGAGTTGAATTTCCCTTCAAAACCGATTTAAAAGGCTGTAACTTACCATGTTTTATAGGGGTGGGCATACCATTAGGCAAAGGTAGGCAACTGCCTTGGGTCCCCTACCACAAGGTGCCACCCATCAATTGAAATATAGAATTGTATTAATTTATTTCAAGATACCATGCTCAAGGGTACACTATTTTAAAAATGTCCCAATATGACTCTGGAAGCTCCACAATGTTCTCCATAAAATGGTTAAAAAATAATTGAATAAACCTGAAACTTAATAAAAAAAAGTAAAAAAAATTGGGGCCTTTTACATTTGTTTATCATAGGCCCCAAAAGGACTCAATTCACCACTGATGTTTTACTATAGCAGCTAAGCTGTTTAACCACATTAGTTGCAAATCATCCGTTTAAATAAAATTGCTGAAAAGTTTGAGCACTGCACTTTCCGATATTAAGAAATACAGAAGGGAGACATGAAGCCTGCACTCCATCACGAGAAAGAGCAAGGTCAGGAAGCTCTCTCTATCTCCACCTGGACTTACAGGGCAGATGATGATTGCTCCCAATGCTGTATTAGAAGTGTGACAGGGGTTTGCTATGAATCCCTCGCTGTAAATCCCTGCAGTCAGATGGAGAGAGAGGGAGAGAGAGAGAGAGAGCGAGAGCGGATGAGGGATAGTGAGAGATAGTATGTCAAGTGCCACGCTTTAGGGGACTTTAATTAGGATTTGTAAGATTGGAAAGCTAATGCCTCTCCCCAACTCTGACACGGATCAGAACAACCGGAGTGGGCAACAGAGAAGAGACGGAAGTAAAATAAACTGGGAAAACGGTCAGCCATTTCTCCAGAGAGCTCGGGTGGTTAGGCTTGCTTCACTGGAGTGGAGAAATGTGCCGCTGAAGAGGCGTGCTTGCTTTTCCACACACTTCTGTTCTGACAGGGGGTTGTTACGTGAGGTTTAACAGTCTTTTGGATATTAAAAGTAAGAATCCAGCTTTGGTTTAGAGCAGATCAGGTTCTTTGGAGTTGGATGAGTGGAACGACGAGGATTCAAATCCAAGGTCAGTTTGAGAATGATGTGGTTGAGTTGCAATCGAATTCCAAAAATCCATCCCCTGCAAATTAGAACACCATCCTGGATTAAAAATCATAACCAGATTTAAAGTAATTTTATATAGATTTTCATTGCATTTTGGTTGAACTGTGGAAAATTCGTCACATGGTCAAACCTTGATCACTGAACATTTTTAAGTGTGTTTCACGAGTTTGTTTGCATTGAATTAGTCCAGAAATTATTAAATTTTGGAGAATTGAGAGAAGCGTACTGTCCATGGAAGCGTACTGTCCAGGCTTCTCAGCCTGGGGCTGAGAAGCGATTTGGGCATGCGAACCTTCACAGGTCAGGGAGCCCCCAAGAAGACGTGGAAGAGTGAATTTTACATTTTAAAAAAAGTTTCTAAAATAGGTTGATAACTCTTTTGTTAATCCTTTTTTATATTGATCTCTTTTAAGTAGTGTTTGTGTTGCGCTTTGGGAATTTGTGTTTGTAACAAGTGTTACATAAATAAACTGTTTTGCAAATTAATTGTGCATTTAAAATCATGTTTTTAGGATTTAAGAACCTAACTTATAAATAGAAACTCAAATTAAACATTAAAGTTTGTTGCTACAGATTTGACCCTTAAAATTAAACAAATAAACTTTTTTAAATGTAAAATGTCCCAAAATGTCTCTGGAAGCTCCAAAATGTTTCCCTTAAACATTTAACCATCAAATTGGAAGTGACCCAGCAAACAGGGAACGTTCTCGTATCGTTCGCTAATGTTCTTTAAAGGTTGTCTAAATGTTAACTCCTATCATATTCAAAAAAGAAGGTTCTAATAACATTCTAATAACAATAAACTAAAAACATTATCTAAACAACATTCCTTGAATGTTTTTTGTGGGTGATAAGTGTTCTTACAGTATTAAAGGAAAGCTTTCTGTCAATAATGTTCTCAAAGCATTCCCAGAACATTTTTTTGAGTAATGAATGTTCTAAAAATGTTTTAATACCCTTAAGCGAATCACTGAACGTTAGAAAACTGGACAAACTAACTTTTATGCAACATTCACCATAATGTTTCCAGAATATTCTTGTAACATAAATTTGTTAGCTGGAGAAGTGGCTACTGGTTTATATTTTAGAGAGTTGATCAGAAGAATTGGAATCACTGTTTAATTTCATGATTGCTCCTACCGATATTGCGTTCACTGAACTATCCATCCATCCATCTTCATGTCGGCTTTATTCCCTTTCGGGGTCGCCACAGCGGAATGAACCGCCAACTCACTGGCATATGTTTTACGCGGCGGATGCCCTTCCAGCCGCAACCCATCGCTGGGAAACATTCACACACACATTCACACTTTAACACTATGGGCAATTGTTCTTATTCAATTCACTTATTCTGCATGTCTTTGGACTTGTGGGGAAACCGGAGCACCTGGAGAAAACCCTCGCGATCACGGGGAGAACACCACTGAACTATACTTCATATAATTGGCAAAAAATCACACAAAAAAGACTAAAGGAAAAATGGGCTCTTTGAGCAGCGATGACTTGCAGTTTATTGCAAACAGGGACAAGAACATCTAAGTCCTATTGAACAACAAGCACAGACAGGAAACCTATGAATCCAATTCAAACAGGTGCTAGCTTGTTACCATAAACAGATTTTTTATGTTTGCAATTAAAACCCTGCCAACCTTTTTTACAAACTCCTTCCACAATCCATATTTTTAGCTGTGAGTATTTATAATCAGAACTTTGCTTATCACACAAAGCTCTTTTTGAGACAAGGCTGTCTAATATATGGTGGCGCTGAAGGTCCAACCGATTTGAAAACGCTTCAAGCAGACGCACAAAAAACACTTTTTTAACAGATGACTGAGTTCTATACAAGTGAGCTCAAATGTGTTTTTAATTGTGCAAACTTTTCGGAAGAAAATTTCTTGTTCGATACGCCACAATCTAGCGTTATTTATCAGATGGTAAAAAGGACGGACCACATAACATCGATGTTCATATTCTGGGCTCGTCAGGACATGAAGAATCAGGTCGAGTTCAAGTTTAGTTTCAATTATTTTAGTTTGAATCAGGGTTGCACTGTGCCGTAACACTGTCATACATTTTTTGGTTAATTCAGCTTTTTTTTTAGGTTTATGTTTAATTGTTAAACATTTGCTTATTTAGTTTTCCTCTGAAAAACAAGATGATTATATGTTAATATGTTAAAAGATTAATTAAATTGTGTTAAAATTGTTAAAAGTTTGGATTGCTGAAGTTCAGGAACAATTGTCAAAAAGCTTTTATTCTGAAACTGGTTTCTTTCACAGGTGTTTAGAAGAATCATATAAACGTCCCAGAGCTTTACAACAAAACATTCATATGAGTAATAAACATTGATTTTATAGGTTTTCATCCATCCATTTGCATTGAGTGTCTAAGTAAGAAATCGACAACATTGTAAATATGTTTTAATTAATCACGACAAATTTTTTAGGACCATGCAATTCATTAATAATTGTTTCGATCGGTAGCACTACTTTATACCATTAGTTTCAGTAGCATTAGTACTATACTGTAGAAGTGTAAATGGGTGTAAATGGTCACAATTTAAAGAAATATTTTACAGAAAGTGAATTTTTTTTAAAGGCAACAAATCAGAGACAAACAGAACATGCTATTTAAGGTGCATTTGCCAATAAACAATTGTTGAAATTTCATGCTAAACATTTAGCACACGTTTACCATTTTAATCTTTTTACAAATGTCTGACATGATACTCCTGTTAAAAAAGTAATTGAATGTTTTGTCTGTACTGACAGCCACTTCAGAGGAAACATCTTAATATAATACAGTGTGGTGGAACATATGCCATGGTTGGGTGATCTCATTCTGTGTCCAAGCTCTTGACTGTCGCTTGTGATCATCTCTGGAGTGTTTCTGAGCGTTTTTGGCCGCTGTGATAATGTAACAGATGAATTCACAGGTGCCGGTTGGCTCAGAGTAAGACACAAAAGCTGGAAGACCATAAAACAAACAGAATCTCTTGATAATTGATTAAAATTTGATCCCTTTTGTCTTCTGGACCACAAGCCCTTAGGTGGGAAGCAGATCTGCACTGAAAATGTTTTCAGTAAATATGGAAACAGTTTTCTCATTGTGGATGGAAAAACAGAATGTAAATTTTTTTGATTGTTTTCATTATCCAGTTGTTAATCCAAAAGGCACTTCAAATGCAGTTTTGCAACGAGTAAACATCACGGGACGTCTGTCCAGAAACCTCAGCCAGCAGGGATGTCAGATTGGTGCATCGCAAATAAATGCTAGCAGACACGTCAGATAGGTGGAAAGACTTTTTTGACTCCCCTTTCGTTGTTTAGTTTTTTTAGACCAGTCATACGCGTATCTATTAGCCCGTGACAGTGTTTGAAAGCATTACATAAGACTTTGTAGCTTATTTACAGGTAAAGGTTTGAAGTTTGCAGCCGAGCCACGCTGTCGAGCGACTATCTCTGGGCCATTAGCACATTCAGAGTGATTTAGATGGGTTTCAGTCTAATGTGGGCAGGGAGAAGCCAGTAGTTATCGTTCAGCTGCTGCAGCCTACCCATAGTCAGGGGCATATAAAAGTACTGCTGTGTTGCTGTTGCAGAAATGTTCATCCTAGTCGAGTAGAGACAATCGAGTCCACCGAGAACCGCCACAGAGTTGCCACCCAGTAAGCTATGTTCTTGTATCCATTTCTCTTTTATTCTTTTCCTTTGTTCTTTGTTTTCCTTGCTACGTTCCTCATACATCTGCTAACATGTGCTTTCAGCACATTCCTGTCATCCTCTCAGCTGCACCTGCAACCTGTCCCCGTAGACACACTCCTACCCTTCAAATCTTTGCTCAATTCCTTTCGCATCACTACAACCATACTCCCTCTCTCTGGGACTGTGGAACTGTCAGTCTGCTCTCAACAAGACAGACCTCCTTTTGCTCTCCAGTCTTCACTGAACAACGTTGGTCTGGCTGAGACATGGTTTCTGCAGCCCTCTCCAATAACCCACACTTCCCGAGAGGTTGATCTAGGTGAGGGTGCTGGACTTCTCACCTCTCAGACTCTTTACCTTCACATCTTTTGGTAAGACATGCTCATTTGAATTTCATGCTGTCACTATCACTTCCTCTATTGTAATGCACATCCTCACCATATACCGCCCACCTGGAGAACAGCTCTCCATATTTCTTGAGGAATCTTTTCCTGAGGATGATTTCAGCCCGATCATTGTGTTTGGAGACTTAAACATACATCTTCATAAACCATACGATGCAGACTTCCACTCACTTATGTCCTCTTTTGACATGACTTTTCGCCCAGCCACAGCCACACACAAATCAGGAATCAGCTAGATCTCCTTTACTCACGCAACTGCTCCCCTCATCATCTCCCAGTTACTCCTCTGCACACATCTGATCACTTCTTCATCACATGCTACCTACCTGCTCACACTCCATGCCACCTCCTGTCACCTTCAGACGTAACCGGAAATCCCTTGATCCCACTCTCTTATCTTTAGCTATGTCCTCTACTCTCTCATCACCTGGAAACTTTTCCTCTTTAAATATTCATGATTCAACTAACCTTTTCTTTACCACAATCAATACATGTCTCGATCAACTATGCCCTCTCTTCCAGAACTACCTGACCAACGCCATCAAACCCCTGGCTATCACACACTCTCCATGAACAGAGTTCCCTCTTCAGATCAGCAAAGCGGAAATGGAAGAAATCAAAGAGCATGGCAGACCTCAAAGTGTACCAAACTGCAACTTTCTCAAGCGAAGTACAAGATGCTAAGACAACGTCTAAGGTTACGTAGGTAACCAAGGTTCCCTGAGGGAACGAGACGCTGCGTCCAACGCTATGGGGAACGAGTGTCTAAACACGCCAATTCGCCCCGGACTGACAGTGTCTTCAGCCCGGAGAATCATCCAGATCCAATACAGGACCGGAGCAACATCAAAGAGCGTGGACCATCCCGCAGCGCTACCAATCCTGGAAGAATACCAGATGACAAGGCCCTAGTCGCCACTCCTCTTGTGAAATGTGCCCTGTCCCCAAGGGGGCCAGAAAGCTAGAGGCTTACACCTAAGTATAGGTGATAACATTTTTCCACAGTCCATCTGCTCACTGACTGCATATTAGCAGGAGAGTCCGCTTATGTGTGAACCATAGCACACAGGCTGGTCTGAGCTCCACTGAGCCATGCGACAGACCTAACAGCCCAATGCCCACACTGGGCAGATACTAATAAGAACCTAGACAGGGGACTCACCTGGAGGAGGAAGAATGCCCACTGCCCACTGCCCCTACCCTACAGAACTCTAGCACCGATCTTGACCGGGCAGAGCTAATCCAAAGTGTGGGACACTCCAACACTGTGACAGTCGTTGTCTCGCGTCAGACCTCCTCGTAGATGGAGCCCTGGAGTGGAGAATGGTCACAATGACCTCGGACTGGAGGCCGAACGCTAGAGCTGGACCCCCACCGGGGCTATAGATACATCGCAATTCTGGACGGGGATGAACCACCGTCCCATATTATTTCTCCAGGACTCCGGGAAGCAATAACAGCCCTGATAAGCACGGGATACAAGTAGACCCGAAGCCCTGGTCACCGAGAGCCTGGGTGAGCGCAGGTGCAATATACGCTCCCTGAAGCACCGAGGGTGGCAGGGTTAGCGGAAAGTGGTGAAGGGTCGCCGGGAGACGACAGCCTTCCAAGAAGTGCGCCGCTCTATGAAACCGGAGACCCCCCTGGCCGTCAGCTTCCGGGAAGCAGTGCTACTGGGGTGATGGTTCCTGATAAAGCACGGGATTCAAGAAGACCCGAAGCCCTGGTCACCGAGAGCCTGGGTGAGCGCAGGGGCAATATACGCTCCCTGAAGCACCGAGGGTGGCAGGGTAGCGGAATAGTGGCGAGGGGTCACCGAGAAACGCCAGCCTTACATGAAGTGCGACGCTCTAAGAAGCCGGAGACCCCCCCAGCCGTCAGGAGCACTTAACCACAGCCTGTTCATAGGAATGATGGTCCTTAGACTTATCATTCTCTGGCTGGGGCTTCCCCAGATGTCGGTCCCAGGTGCGACACAGCAACTGCCTCCAATTCAACCGGCCCGGGATGTAAGATGCTCTAAGGGAGCAGAGCTTCTACGGGCCTACAGGGAGAAGCGTAGGCCCCCCCTGTCGGTTGATGTTGACCACCACGGACATATTGTCTGTGCTTCCATAGAAGCACTGATGGCCTCTGATGTCTGGCAGGAAGTGCAAAATGCACAAGAAAACGGCCAGCAAATCCAGGCAATTAATGTGCCAAGGAGATGGGACCAATCCTACCGACCATGGGTAGAGCGGTTCCCGAGCACCGCCGCCCCTCCACCCGTGCGAGGACACCTCCGTGGTTATAGTTACTCGACGGCACGGTGCCCTCCACGGGCCCTGGGACAGGAACACAGGGTCCCTCCAACAAGAACGGCACGGGGGCCTTAGTCTCGTGGTTCTAATAAGCCAGAGCAGGGAGCCCTGGGGAGAGAACCCTGCGCTCCCCAGCCACCACTGAAGGGGCCTCATGGAGCTGACAAACGGAAGAATAGTCGCCGCTGGCCCCAAGAGGCAAGGCAGTTATTCAAACTGCAGCCGACAGTGAGTGACCTAGCCTCGCTCTCCTGGTCCCCTCTAGGATCGCAGAGATCCTGGCCTGTTTAGACAGGCACACCCGCATGTGGTGAAATCCCATACCCCACATACTTACCTGTTTGGGTTGGGGAAAACCCACTCTTGCGGGGAATCTTGGAGAAGGTCCTGCGAGAGCGAAAGGCTGACAGAAAGCCTTCGGTACTGGTAAGTCATTGACGGCTCCTGATAAAGCACGGGATTCAAGAAAACCCGAAGCCCCGGTCACCGAGAGCCTGGGTGGACGCAGGGGCAAGTCCACGCTCCCTGAAGCACCAAGGGTGGCAGGGTAGCGGAATAGCGGCGAGGGGTCTCTGAGAGACGACAGCCTTCCATGAAGTGCGTCGCTCGATGAAGCCGGAGATCCCCTGGCCGTCAGGAGCACTTACCGAAGAACTTCCTGTGAGAAGGACAAATAGGGACTTGAAAGTATGCGTCTCGAGGTCGATGTAACAAACCAGTCACTGTACTTGATCTGCGCCACGATCTGCTTTAAGGTAAACAACTTGAATGGCAACCTCATGATGCGACTGTTCAAGCGCCTCAGATCGAGAATGGGGCGCAGGTCCCCGTCCTTCTACGGAACCAGGAAGTATTCTGAAACCCTGATTCTGTCCTACACAGGCACCACCTCAATGGCCCCTTGCGCAGCAGGGTGCAAACTTCCTGGTCCATGACCAGATCTTGCGAGATAACAACAGTAGGCAAAACCCCGATAACACGGGGCCATTATAACCCCGTTTCATGACCCGCAAGACCCACTGGGAGTGGCCTGGAAGGCTGAACAAGCCCCCATGAAGCGACTCAGGGGAACCTACCTCGTGAGGTCGGCTTCTGGTCACTGGTGGGTAACGACTCCTGATACAGGCACGGGATTCCATGGAAGACCGGAAGCCCTGGTCACCGAGAGCCTGGGTGAGCACAGGGGCAAAGTACACGCTCCCTGAAGCACGAAGGGTGGCAGGGTTAGCAGAATACATGTTGAGGGGTCACCGAGAGACAACAGCTTTCCATGAAGCGCATCTCGAAGTTGTAGACCTCCCAGCCCATCAGGAGCGCTTAGCCGCCGCCCGTTTATTGAAATGATGGTCCTCAGACCATATTTCCCTGGGCTGGGGCTTGTGTCGCCACCCCTCGGGAGGCAGCGACACTCCGCTTCTGGGCCTCTGTACCCAGAAGCAGCAGCCTTAGGAATCTGCTCCCACCCAGCAGAACTCCAGGTAAGCCCTCCCCACCAAGGCCGAGGTGGCTCAGAACGGCTTTGTGGGGAGGGCCGGGACCTTCAGGGATGACGTTCATAACAAGGCACAGCTAGCTCGCAAGCCTCTGTCCACCTTGGATCGTCCCATACCGCGCCCCTGCATCCCCTAGATGTTCGATAGTGAACATCGGGTTAAAAAGGCAGGCTGCGCTGATCCCCGGACCTACCACCTCGGTGTGCAGGTCCAGGAAAACGGAAGGCCCCGGCATGGAGTTTGCGACCGCGGGCGCCGATAGCGTTCATCAAGCTAGCTATCAATGAGAGGCCTGTGCCGCTGGCAGCCAGAAGATACCTTCTGACAACGCAAGTCACAACCTCCAACCGCTCCTCGCCTAGAGTGGGAGGAACCGCGACCGAAGCGGGCGCTCTGCCTCGGCAGAAGCAGCCAAGCCACCTGGCGCAGGGGAGAGCACTTTTCTCGAAAAATGCTCTCCGCGAGCGGAGTGTGCGCAACTCATGCGTTCACAATGCTCACAGCCGACCCCTGAGGAACCGACTGGGCTTGATCCGCTCGCAAACGCCGCATGGAGCGCGTGCGAGTCGAGCCTGGTGGCCAAAACCGGCGCTCCGCCGCAGCAGGAGCAGCAGCCAGGCCACCGAGGAGAACACTTTTCTAGAAAAATGCTCTCCGCGAGCGGTATGTGCGCAACGCATGCGTTCACATTGTTCACAACCGATTCCCTCAAGAACCGGTTGGGCTAAATCCGCCCGCAAGCGTCGCATGGAGCGCATGCCGGTGGCCAAAGCGGGCGCGGCAGCCTGGTCATATAGGCACAGAGGAGAGCACTTTCCTCGAAAAATGCTCTCCGGTCAGCTGGCCAAAATCCGCTCCCAAGCGCGTGCGACTCAACCCCGGTGACCAAAGCGGGCGCTCCGCCTCAGCAAGAGCGGCAGCCTGGCCATTGGGAACGGAGAGAGTGTGTAATGCATGCGTTCTCAAAGCTCACCAAGTATGATCCGCTCCCAGGCGCCATAAGGAGCGCGTGCGAGTCGAAGCCGGTGACCCAAACGGGCGCTCTGCCTCGGCAAGAGCGGCTATTCTCCACTCCCAAGCACGCCAAATAGAGCTCGTAAGCTTCAATAGCAACAAGTACAAGATACAGTTGTCCACACTTTTGGAACAAGAAGACATATAAAGAGCGCTTACTGAATGCAGAAAAGCTGGTGGCCGTCTCCATCATAGGCTCCTTTATACTGCGCACGGCAGGTGCGACGTCGCGCTCGGATGACGTCACACCTGTCCATTGGACGAGATTTTACATATAATTCAGAGCCGGAAACGCAGCAAGCGTTCCCCATAGCGTTGGACGCAGCTCGAGTTCCTGAAAGGGAACATACTACCACGACATGATTGAACATGCCAAGGACAGCCGAAAGCTCTTCAGGACTTTCAACTCAGTCCTCTGCACACCCCAACCTCCCCCAGTGATCTCTCGCACTGCAGATGACTTTGCTGATCACTTCATAGACAAAAACCTCACCACCAAAAATTCATCAACAATCTTCGACACATTCTATGTCCTCATTCACTACACTCACAGATGTTCAGGTGTCCAAACTCCTTTAGTCAGCGCATCCAACCACCTGTCCCCTCAATCCCATCCCATCTCACCTTCTACAAACCATCACTCCTACCATCACACCTGCCCTCACTCACATCATCAACTCCCCGATCACCTTCAAGGTGGCCAGAGTCAGCCGCTTCTCAAGAAACCTACACTCAACACATCACTGGTGGACAATTACAGACCTGTCTCTCTGCTGCCCTACACTACCAAACTCATCGAGTGGTTCTTCTTCAATCAACTCTCTTCTTTCCTGACTCAGAACAACAAGCTCGATGACAACCAATATGTGGCGTGTAAAAATATGTTACAACTGATAGAAAATACACTCATATATATAAATATATATAAACCAAGATTTGTTTAAAATCAGTAATTCTTGTTTGGGTAGCCAACAGTTTCTCTTGAACTCTCCTCTCTTTTTTCCTTTTATTCAGCTTTTATAGTTAGAAAAACAACGTAACATAATACAAATTTCAAACAACTTTTTGTCACCATGGTGTCCAATGGCTGCATAATCCATA
Organism: Danionella dracula; assembly: GCA_900490495.1. Taxonomy (NCBI): domain Eukaryota; kingdom Metazoa; phylum Chordata; class Actinopteri; order Cypriniformes; family Danionidae; genus Danionella; species Danionella dracula. The sequence goes on along the minus strand of UELW01000345.1, from coordinate 3,663,000 downwards.
ATGCACTTCGGTTTTGGAGCATGTAATGTCATTTCATCATTGCATTATGCGATATGCAGTACCTTCTGTAGACCTCAAAAGCATGCTCATATATGTTCTGGGCTGAAATGGAGTGGGTGTTCTCCTGATTCTCCTGGATCTAGCATCCAACAGACCTCTGATATTGTGTGCGCGCATGTGTGTACGCCAGGGAGATCCATCTCTGATTAAATCATGCTCCAGCTATCTCACCACCTGTTCTACACGTCCTCACTCTCACACACCTCATTACCCCCAATATGGCCATTACATTGATTAATCACAAATGTTAATTGAAACATGGATCTAAAACCTGCTACGTATAAATTAGAAGCTTTAATGAGCATTAGTGGCAATAGAAAATGTTTCAGCAGTACCCAACTCGGGTAAAGCCTCGTGGGATTTTCCTCGACAAAAGTAGAGATGATGATCATACTTATTAACAGATACCTTGAACTACTCAATTTTATTCTTGGGTTTAATATAAACATGACAATAGCTATTAAATAATAAGGTTAGTTGAGTCAACTGTTTTATTAAAACTATTTGCTGCCGCTAAGGAGAAGAGAAAAGACTGGAGTGAAGTCAATGAAGAGAATGGTTTTCAAACTTGAGCTTGTAAGGGTGGAAAAAAGAAACTGGTCTTTCCTAACATCATCATGGGTTGTCAGATCTGTTTCAAAAAAGGTTTGCAGAAATCTCTTAAAACTTTTTCTCGTGCCATTTGGTGATGCACTGTAGTATTCTCATTCAAATACCTAATAGGTGGTGCTTACCCAGAGTTATATAAATAGTTTATAACACATTATTAAGGCAGATGACTATAAATGATAACTTTAATGAAAGGGATTACATTGTATTGTTTTTTTTTACATACAGTAGTCTTTAATAACTACTAAACCATTTCAGAGTTAGACCTCTTCAAAAGTGCAATCTGGAACAAAAAAAAAAAGATTATGTAGTTTATTAAGTAAATACTTAAAACAAATTCACAAGCTTTAAGAGGCTTCTCCACCATGTCTTGAATCCCTGCTGTTATTTAAAAATATATGATTGATATTTGAAGGTTTGGCAGTCCAGTTCATTGATTCGTGGTCTATTTTATAGCTCATGATTTTTTTCAACTTTTCTTTACCCATTTTCTTTAAATCTAGTGTATTTTGTCATCCATCAGTTTTAATCTCTGAATAGGTTTCCAGTGCTTTGTTGGGTCACTATTTTTCCCCAAAAGCTGTTATCTAAGACTTCTTTAATGAAAGATTGAGCGCATGGCTTTGTAAATAGAAGGGAACCTACGTGTTTGCTAAAAGTTATCATGATGCTAACTCTCAAGGACTTCACTTTTCATCTGGATAAATATAGGTTGATCTTGTGAGGGAGAAGGTTTCGGTTTGAGATATTGGGTGCTAAAATATTCATAATGCTCCTCCGGGTTTTCAAACAGCTGAACAGTACCGGAACTAGCAAGAGAAAAACCTTGAAAAAAAGAAGTTGCTGTTTTATTAACGTGCCTCATCCAACCCAACTCTATGTGGAGCACCTGTCGCAAGAACCAGAGCGGGGTGGCATTAATCACAGCATGTGTGAGGAAACTTCACACACCTTAATTACCCTGGTAATGGATCCAAAATTCCCATCCGTCTTTCTGTAATTCCAGAGGTAGAACTTGAGTGTGTGTTTGTCGAGAGGGAAGCCAGATTTACAAGTGCTCCTGATGGTCAAGGTGCAGATTTATTCACCACTGCACACATAAATACACATACACACTCACTCTGGACAATGAAAGTTTAATGCGTCAAGGCTGGAAGGCAAATGACCCTATTGATTACACACAAACACAAACCTACTCGAGTCAAGGGTAGGTTGAATTATATCAAAGAGCAGAATGAATAGCTAGAGGATATGAACAGAGCTCATATGTTATACAGTAATAAAATACAGTCTTTCCCTCACCAGAGAACAACCCAAAGTGCTGATGATTGAGGAGAAACTGGCATGTATGTCAACCTTCTTGTTGCCGAATGCTATGTGAATCTAGATGCAACCTGAAGCAAGAGCTGCTCAATAGATCATTAGAGGGATTTGATGTTTCAATAAAAAAAAAAGAAAATCAGCACTTCCTCTGATTCCATTCTGACACATCATCACCAGACACCTCATCTTTCCCAGATGCTTCAGCCGTTTATCATAATTAGGGGTTTAACAGATACTGTCAGTACACGATCCGTCTAGTGCATTTCAATGCTTTCAGGTTTAAGTACATGGTTTGAGGTTAATGTTCCACTATTTAAGTGGTTAAAATACACTGATATAATCTTTTCAATAATCTTGGTACTGTGATACCGCAAGGTACAAAATTAATCGGTTCTGGGGTGGCCTTTGTGTGCTGAATTTTTCATATGTCGAAGCAAGTTTTACATGTAAAATACCTAATTCATTCCAAGCCACATAAAAAGAACAATAAAAAGTGAAAATGACATGAAAACCAGAGAAAAATAAAGTAGGATCCTTAAATCCTTCAAAAGTACACATTATAAATCTAATAAATAATAATAAAACAATGAAAACAGAATAAAATAAATGAAAAATAATAACCCTTACCTTTCGAATGAGGTGAAGTTTCTGAGGAGGAGATTAGGAGAACTGATGGTAGCGGAGTAGAGCCATGGCCATAAAAATACGCTTTGCCAAAAAGCAACACGAAAGTATTCACGAATGTAAGACACCAACACAGGAATGAAGCAAGGGAGAGGCACGAGCACGAACATGCAGCAACAGGGCTGGAACTGACCAATAGGAGAGAAGGATACTACGCATAAACACACAGCATGAGGGCTGGAACTGACAAATAGGAGAACAGGATACTATGCACAAACACACAGCATCAGGGCTGGAACTGGCCAATAGGAGAGCAGAACATTTGGGGGAGTGTTGAAGGTGGATTCGTGTCCTAAAACAAAATATTCTTTGCGTGGCCTTTCATATCTTGAATTTTCAGTAACGCAAAGCATTCGAATCTCGAGGTACCACTGTACTTAGTTATAAGTTAAAACTATGATGTAGACGTTTTAGTAACTTGTTTTGAATAGCACATGTTTTCAAAAAAGTTGATTTTAAGATTTATTTACCTTAACAGATCTTTCAGGATCTGCCCATTATCTTGTTTGGAGATTGTGTCGCCAGGGGTCAGATAACTGACAGTCCTTCCCTCAGTTTTGGTTTCACCTTGTTGTCAGTTATCTCTCTTATTTTGCTTTGCCACCTCCAGCCACATGGCTTGGGTCATGTGACTGACGGTGGCCATCTTTGATTTGTTTTTGCACATGGTCTATTTTTGTTCCTCCCTTCCCCCACCCTTCTCATTTTCTAGTCAGAGTTTTCAGTTGGTTCACCTGTAGTTTCCCTTGTTATGTTTGATTGGTTTCCCTTCATAAGCTTCCCTCAGTTTGCTTTTGGGGTCGGGTCATTACATCACTTATCAGTGTGTTGATGGTGTTTCTATTTTCTCTAGTGCAGCAGTGTTGTCTTTCTGTTCAGCCAAGTTTTCAGTTGTACATTATTCGTTGGTTTTCCCCCCTTGTGGGTTTTGCTTTGGTTGCCCTGCCTTTGTTATTTGTTTTGTGAATAAATTATTATTTTATGAGAAGGACTGTCATGCGTTTGGGGTCTGCGTTCGTCTTTTGGCCTCCTGCGCCTAACAAGATCGTGCTGTACTCAATTTTATTATACAAAGGTTTTATGTTGTAAGACGCCATTTCTTTGCCCAAAGATGGAATCAAAGGTGGTGGAAAGGTGATTTTGTGTGCCTCTGCTTTCTGTTGGATAAACATGGCGAGAACAAAGAAATACACACAAAGGCGCTGACCGCGTAGTGATGTTTAAAATTTGGATAAAACCATTAAAACCTTTAAATCTCACTCCATTAAAATTAATAATTTATGGTCACATTATTTTCTCTTTCTCTCGTTATATTAGTTTCTTCAGTAAATTATATTACTTTAGGAAGACATAATGATTCTTAAAATTTGCCTTTTATCATTATTTGTTCATATCTTCTGAATACTGTCGCTCTCCAAAGATCTCAATTTACATAAGCCTTTGACGATCAAGAGCGGTCTCAGAAGTGTATTATAATCGTTCAACTGGTTCACAAATATGCTATAATGAATTACACACATAGGATTACAAAGTCAGGAATGTATTGCCAAAAGAATAATACTTTAAGAATAATAACTTTATTAAATAAAAATAAAGATTGTTGAGCCACAAGGGGTAAGTTTTTATTGGTGATTTGGTGAATTGTGATTGGTTAATCGCTCAATGATCCTCAGTGCTATCAGCTGATGTGTGTGTTCTCATGTGGAGTCTTGCTGTATGTTTCAGTGACAATAAACTGTTACTAACTCATACTCGAGCCTTTGATGGTCTTCTAAACTCAAAGAAAAGCAGATTCTCTTTATTTAATAAAAAAATAAACAGAAGAATTCGTAAAAATTATAGTGAGCAGTAGTTATCGTTCAGCTTCAGACCTCTCAGATGAAAGGCAGATTGGCAGATATGGCTGCTGAGTTAAAGTTGAACACACTGGCAAATGACTGAGGAGCAGACTGTTTGAATCCTTTTATAAATGTGACAGACACTGATGTGTGGCCGCAGTTATCTCCAGAGCGAAAGAGGACCTTTCAAATGCGACTGCTTTCAATCGCATCTGTCAAAACTGAGAGAAGAAAAAGAAAATTCCATCCCTGTTATGAACTAAAGATGGCATTAACTACAGCTGTAGCTGTTTTGTAAATGCTTTTATGTGAACACCAAATAAGTATTGATTTTAAGAATTGAAAACATTGGTTTTAATCTGACTTTAAAATATTTGATTGCCTCCCTCACAGAAAGACGTTTTGTTTAGAAGCATTCTAAGGTATGTTATTCTGGTTTAATTATTGAATATGTTTGATAATAAGGATCTTATCTCCATCTTAAAACTCACCATCAGGGATTAATATCTGATTCTTTGTCTGTGCCCCAATGTTCCATTAGTTTTCATGTGAGATGAAGCGGTCCCAATTCTCATTGGAATGAAGATGAAGAATCCGAGCACTGAAAGAAAGCAGTGGAGCAAAGACTATAATAAGAAACCGTATGTTTTTTAATCCCAAATTAATGTTGTGCCATTATATAAGTGACTTGTTGGTTAGGGCGTCACGGTGGCGCAGTGGGTAGCATGGTCGTCTCACAGCAAGAAGGTCGCTGGTTCTAGGCTCAGCTGGGGCAGGTGGCATTTCTGTGTGGAGTTTGCATGATCTCCCCGTGATCGCGAGGGTTTTCTCCGGGTGCTCCGGTTTCCCCACAAGTCCAAAGACATGAGGAATAAGTGAATTGAATAAGAACAATTGCCCATAGTGTTAAAGTGTGAATGTGTGTGTGAATGTTTCCCAGCGATGGGTTGTGGCAGGGAAGTGCATCCGCTGCGTAAAACATATGCCAGTGAGTTGGCGGTTCATGCCGCTGTGGCGACCCCGAAAGGGAATAAAGCCGACATGAAGATGAATGAATGAACTTGTTGGGTACTCGGCCAGTCAGCTGGTTCTGAGTCCGAGATCCACTAGCATTTAAACAATAAGATTCTAGATTCTGTTCCACCTGAAGCTCGTAGCCAAAGACCTGCATCACCTGATTTCTAGAGAGCTCATCAGATGATTATCCAACAAGCGGCTACCTCCTTCTCTCCCTATCGATGCGGAATAAGAAGTGACTGAACTGAAGTATCTTAACAGGCCACAGGGGGCAGAAGTGAGGTTGAAATTTTCATATTAAAACTGTCTAACTTTGGAGTTGAAAAAAAAACTTCTTTACGCTGCAATATTTTTTTTATTCAGATAACTAGTTTTGACCTTCATATAAAACTAGTGAGGTTGGTTAAAACATTTTAAATGTGTTTGTTTAAGCTATATTAACATTTAAGCCTTCAGCCAATCAGCTATGTCTGCCTCTGTTGACGCATTTTTGGCTGTGGCTGGCTACGCCCATTCTGAGCCTCCTTTACCCTTCCAAAAAAACCTCTGGGTGATATCACACATGGTAAGTCCATGTTAAATATGATCGAAGTTATCCAATAGCAGCCATATTGGTTTTAATATAAGGACTACACTTCCAAGAAACAAACTTTGTACACTTAAAATTGAGCAAATTTACATGTTTAACATTTAATGTTTTTAATTATATAATATATATAGACCCCCTTCCCTCCCCCAAATTATTTAATAAAAGAAAAATAGAGGACCCTGTGCAGTTGTTTACTTTTGGTCCCAAAAGATCTATTTTATCTATCTTAGTGGGATTTAGTTTAATGAGTAATATGTTTTTAAAAGTGTCATACATTTTATTTAACTTTTTTTACATTTTTTTTCATCATTTATTTATTTTATATTTTCCCAGTAAATCTACAGAGTAATATTTTTTAGTGAAAAGGAAAAAACTTATTTTTTTAATTACAAAGTACTATAGGTTTCTGTGAAAAATTTGTTTAAAAAAATCTGTTTAGATCAAGACAGAGAGTTAGATATTTAAACTCAGTTTTAGTGTTCATTTTATGGCACTCAATAGTATAGTAATAGAGTTAGTTTACTGTCAAGATTTTACTGTATATTCAATTTCTAAACAGTTAAAAAATAAAAAGAAGCCACCAACTAACAGCATTTTTGAAACCCATTGTTAAACTGGGTAACAATGGTCTTGCATCTAAGTCTCTTTCTCTCCCTTTCTCTGCTTTTCTCTCTTTCTTCATGTGGCATCAAGGGAACAATAGCAACCTTGAACTGTTGAATTGCTTTAGTCAGAGCGGCTGACTTCTTGTTCAGAGGAAATCATCCAAGACCGCCGTGTCTGTCTAGATTAAAGGGTGCTAGGCAGCTTCTGAGATGTTGAGGGGAGAGAGAAAGAGAGAGTAATTACAGGTAATAAGTCCAAAGGGCCTTTCATTCGCCCGGGGTTACTAATGAGACCGCTGCACCAGCAAGCAGGGGACCACATGAACGGCAGGTGGAAAGACAAACGAAAGAAAGAGAATGAACCAGGTGAGCGTAGAGGAGGCCAGGAGGATACCCAACGAATCTCTGTTTGTGGAGGCTCTTTGTTTTTGATGCTGCTGTGAACTTTGTTTGGTATGCTAACGATGAGGCAGGTCGATCCTGGCTTTGGGGAGTGCTTGTGTTATGGATAATATTGTTAATTGGAAGGTAACCTCTTGTTGTACTCAGGACTTGTTTTGCTTTTTCTCAGGTTCTGACCCGGATATACTTGATTGGATCAAGCAACATCTATAAATAATCTGTGTAACATCACACCTCTGAATTAACGTTGGTATTCTCCTTTTTCTTGTTCAGAAATGCAAATTTCTGTTTTATCAGCTTTATGTAGTGCAAGGGGTGTGGGCTTTATCGTATAATCCACGATAATTTATATGCTTTTAAATTTTCATATTGCCGTACTCTGACATGTCGACAAATAATGTCATGCATTTTACACAAGCTTATGAAGCTTGCCTCCACACCACCCTCAACTCAATGAAGAGCATGCTAAACGCAAATATACAATTTCCTTGTGAAGATAATCATTTGAAGAGAAACTTTTTTCTTATATCTGTTGTGTTCTGTTCTAAAATTTTAAGGTGTAATGTGAGTGTTTTATGTTAAAAAAGTTAAGACACTTCATGTGTATTTTCTTGGAATTAAAAAAAAAAGGTTTTATCGAATATTTTGTCAATAAAAATATTGTTTCATATCATCATCGTTATAAATATTGGGATATTATTTAAGGGTCATATTGCCCACCCCTATATAGTGCTGCGGTAGTTGAGTCTGGACTTGAGTAAATTTTTCTATGGATTTGGTCTTGACACAGATTCGTTTGTTTTTGAACTCCGAATCGACTTGGACTCATTTACATTCGGATTTGTACTTGATAATCAGTCTCAATCGAGATAATGCTACTATACTGTCACTGAAACAGCATTATCAGGAAAAGAAAACTTTCCGGATTTGAACCAGCATTGATATCCAACTGATCAGACAGCAACGCATCACCAATCTTTTTTTCTCTCACAAATCAAACACAGACACTAAGTCAGCAAACAGTTGAATAATGAGCTACCTAAATAAAGTTGCACTTTTTTTTAGCTTAATTGTAAACTATAGCACATGAACTTTGAATGAGTTGATCCATTTTAGGTTATCTAGATATGATGCTGTGTTAGCTATGGAACTACAACAACGTATTATTTTAAGTAATCCAAAAGTGACCAACACTAAATATGACACTATAATATTTACTATAAATTAAATAATAAAGTATTTTTTCATATGAACATTATAGACACTTAATCGGATTTAAAAGAAACAATCATTCATTCATTCATCTTCATGTCGGCTTTCTTCCCTTTCGGGGTCGTCACAGCGGAATGAACTGCCAACTCTCTGGCATATGTTTTACGCAGCGGATGCCCTTCCAGCCGCAACCCATCGCTGGGAAAAAAGAAACAATCAAATTTAATTTATTGAATTACTTGTGTCATGGAGATCAATTAGACCAGCAGTCTGTGGTGGAGGAACTACTGTTCAGTTATTTCCTCTAACACATCAGGAGGGAAAGTAGCGTGTTTCAGCTTGATTTTTGAATGATTCCTGTTTTGGCCTCAAACTCGACTCTGGTTTGGACTTTTCATGGACTCAACAATGGCGGACTCGACTACAGCTTTATCTTTATGTATTCATAATATTTTGATGCATACAAGGACTCCTGAGAGTTTAGCTGGGGTTGGACATTTGACACAAGTGGTCGGACGAGTCAATTTAAACACAAAAATAAATTAGTCAAAATAATTTGATTAATTAATCAAAATAACTTTGTCCACTCTGAAAAAAGCTATAGACATCCTCATTTTGTATTCCCGATGTGGTGGCAGGGGACAGACATACTTTACTGGGGGCCTGGATCCGGAGAACTTTGGTAAACCTTGCCTTAGTTTATTTCCTAACATGCACATCCCTAGATTACCACACACAAGACATTCCTCACCCACATTTGTATTTTATCACAGCTCAATAAACCTTAACCGAAGATTTCTGTTCTTTAATACTTTACCACTGTGTCTGTAACTCATTCTCCTCTCCATACTTGTGTTGTCTAATCGAAGAAAAAAGTGTGAACACTCGGCCTACAGTTTTGAGTTTTCTCCTAACTTACAGAACCATCTCCATCAGTCCCAGACGTCTGCTTCTTTCTCCACCTTTCTCTCTCTCATTAAGGCTAGTTTGCCCTCTGCGATCAGGCGCTTGCGCGTGTTGTTAGACATTAACAATTCAAACAGTTCTTCTTTTTATCCTGCCAATTGCAATTACACTCTTCCAGAGGCACCAACTAATGAGTTTCCTCTTTTACACCCCCTGGACCCGCTGCTGAATAGATCCTGCTTCTCATTCTGAGTTAAATAAATAAATAACAGCCGACAAAGATTAACACAAAAGGTCTGCGTGAACATCTCAGGGACCGCCTGGAGACCGTTGTTAGTGGAGATTGTTTTTAATGAGAACGCAGTGGAGTAGAAAACCACGCTCTCTGCCAGTGTCCCAGTGTTATTTGCACACATCTGAGTTGCCTCGGCCTACTGAAAGGTTTAGGTAATTATAAGACCTCTGCTATTGAGTCCTTGGTGTATTAATGGAAGAAATTTTCTGGAGACTCGTTGTGTTTCTGGGTTTGGTTCAAATAATCAAATGCTTTAGTAACTATTTAAGAAAATGTAAATGTAACAGGTATATATATATATATATATATATATATATATATATATATATATATATATATATATATATATATATATATATATATATGTACACCCCCTTTAAAAAGAACTAATTGAATCATTGAATCAGTAGTTCAACGAACAGGACAATTTCTAAACTTTTAAATAGAGTTCCAAACTTTAAGCTGACTTTTATTAAACACCTATTTAACACCATAACACGAAATTAAGGTTAATAAGTTAACATTTTTAACACTTTAGTTCACTTTCTTTCTATCCCTAAGTTATTAAATAACTTAGATAACAAAATCTTCCGTTTTGCCAAAAATTGTTTAAAGCAAAATGAACACACCCCCAACAAAAACTACTACATCTTGTATTTTGTGATTTTTAAGGACAGCACCAAGTCTTCTAGGTATGGAATGAACATATTGCACAGTCTGCAAGAAGAATCTCTTTTAGAGCCTGGATGCTGAATTTCCATTCCCAGATTGTGACATTCTTTCTTCATTTTCAATCAATACATTTACAATAAAAGCTTTGTTAACCCTTTAACTGGCACACCAAGAGAAAGGGGATTAAAAACTGTTTGTTTGTATTCGTTAGCTCATAATATTGGTAATATCATTTAACTTTTTTCCATATGTAAGTACCATATGTAAATATGAAAATCCACCAAAAATTACTAATACTAATTTATTTTCAAAGATTATTCAACGAATCTTTGTGATTCAGCTTTTAATTTTGATATATTTTGCTTTGATTTTTAACCTGTAAACTTAAAAAGCTAAATAAAACACAAGTGACTCAAGATATGCTCAACCATTTAATATAAATGGAAGGTAAATGGTGAAAAGTGGTGAAAAAAAATGTAGAACAGAAAGAGCTCAAATGCACTTCTGTGGGGAACCTCCACATTGTCTCCAATTACGGTCATCGTTGCTGTGCAAGAAGGAAGTTCCCTCAGCAGAGATTAAAAGGGATCGATTGGCAAACAGATTCCCATCTCAGAATCAATTAGCATCCCCTTTAACGCTCGGAGAGAGGTTTTCGAGCTGTCTGAGCCGTGTGCAGGATGCCGTGAGACCATCGATCAAGCCTCCTCCTCAGACTCCTAATACCCTCCACACTTTGCTCTCTCCATCCCTCTCAGGCGCTTTGAAGCTTGTTTGCCTCTGATTCATCCCATGTGATTAAGGGAGAGAGGATAGCAAGTTAACAAAGCTGAAGATTTGCCAAATAATGATGACTTTGGTCGAGGAGCTGGTGGATAAAGCTGAATTTAAGCCAGTAACTATAAGTGGTTGATTCAGAACATTAATGAACTTGTGATTTAATGCATGATTGATATATCTCACAGCATTCTGAAGGTTTCTCAGGAGGATGTGCCCACGAAACGTCTCACAAACCTATTGATCTCAGCCTGAAATCATTTTCTTGTTAATGTTTCGCCTGGGTTTTTCCTCTTTTTGTTTGATCGGTTCAGCTTTCAAATCTGTCAATTGTAAATATCAGTTTGCATCATTCTTCACTTTAAGTTGCAGTATTGTAAAAATATTGTAAGTTGTTATAAACGCCGGTTTTAATGAGTGGATGCCCATGTATAAAAAAGAAAATGCAAACTCCACACAGAAATGCCACCTACCCCAGCCGAGCCTAGAACCAGCGACCTTCTTGCTGTGAGACGACCATGCTACCCACTGCTCCACCGTGATGCCCTACCCAAAAAGTCACTTATATAATGGCACAACATTAATTTGGGATTAAAAAACATACGGTTTCTTATTATAGTCTTTGCTCCACTGCTTTCTTTCAGTGCTCGGATTCTTCATCTTCATTCCAATGAGAATTGGGACCGCTTCATCTCACATGACAACTAATGGAACATTGGGGCACAGACAAAGAATCAGATATTAATTCCTGATGGTTGCATTTAATTAAAGCTTAAAATTTATAAAATAAAGTTGTTTAAAGAGAAAAGCATTATGGTATTTGTGCAAATTAGGGGTCATCTGTTGACTTCCTAAGGAGCCAATAGCAACTTTTCTTACTGAGGAGTTGGCAACTCCTTATCTATTGAAGAAAATGTTTATTCGGAATAGATATTGAAAATAGTTTGTTGTAAAATCACTGTATTACTTATGCCTTTTTGTCAATAAAGTGAGTCCGTATCAAACCAACACATCACAAAAAACCACATCAACGTGCTGAAGAAATGTTCCGCTCTCTTTTTCACCCAGACATCATCGACAGTTTCATTATTGCTCATCATTGACTGACATTTCAGCTTTTGTTTGATTAAACTCTAATGTCTATATCATGTTTCAGCACATTTGACATTTACCCAGAGAGAGAGAGCGTGAGGTGAAGACTCATTTAGTAAATGAGCTCTATTTCTTAGCGCAGAGATACAAATGATTGGAGGAAACAGAGTGGGCCAATTGAACGCTGCTTTTCCTCGTTCTCCATCTCACTCCACATTAACACGCTCATATTTCTCTTTAATACAATCATATTAGAGGATTGTTTAATGATTGTTTAGAGGATCTGCTTGAAATGACTGAAACTCTGGTGAAAGGATGTGCAGAGGCCCTCTGAGGGACAGGTGCTCAAATATAAAAAGGGGCACATAGATTTTTTTTTGTCCATTTCTGTTTCAAATTGTTGCTCAGATAAAGGTGATAAACTTTACATTATGAAATAATAATAATAATAATAAAATACAAATAAAAACACATTTTGTTACCAAATTAAACAGTCTTTGTATCACAATATGCTTTCAATTTATGCATTTTAAATATATACCTTTTTTACTATTATTACAAATATGACATACTCTCTCACTTTCTCCTTCCCTTTTTTCTATCCCTCTCCCTTTATCTCTCTTATCCTCTCGTCCTCTTACTCTATTTACATCTCTCTCACCCTGTCTCTTCCTTCTCTCTCCCTCTTTTTTCTTTCTTGTCCTCTCTCCCCTTTTTCCTATTATCCTCTCTTCCCCTTCTCTCCCCATTTCCTCTCTTCACTCTCTTGCTATTTCTCTCTCTTCCTCTATCGCTCTGTCTCCCTCCTTCTACACTCTCTCCCCTTCTCTTTCTTCCTCCTCTCTCTCTGTCTCCCTCCCTCCCCACTTTTTCCTCTTTCTCCCTTCTCTTTTTTCTTTCTATCCATCTCTCTCTTTCTCCCTCTTATCCTCTTATCCTCTTATCCTCCATCTCTCTATTTCTCTCTCTCTCAACCTCTCTCTATCCTCCCTTTGTCTCCCTCCCTCTCCTATCTCTCTTTTCCCCACTCTCTCTCTCTCTCTCTCTCTCTCTCACACACCTGTCAGGCAGTTCCATTTTATAGCCATCAGGACATTATTCCTCTTTTAATTGTCACTCTCTCTCTCTCTCTCTCTTCACCTCCAAGCATTCCTTAACACCACTCCTGTCCTCATTGTTTCATCCTTTTGTTCCATCTAATAGTCTCAGAGATGGTAATAAATCTTGACCAGCCCAGCTGAGACAGATGAGTGGTGACATTGACGGATGAAGAGGACTTTGCTGGATTACAGGTGGAGTCGGCTGATTGATTAGGTTTGAATTGCACACGAGAAGAATTACTATCAGAAGATATGATATGATGGACTTACGTCTTGCTCAGCCAAGCTTGATAAAAAGGAGAGAATAGACTGGCTTTACAAGCTTCCGTATTGCACACGGTCACATCTATAGTGCAAGATGTTTGTGTTGCATTTCCAGAATGCAATGAAAACCACTTAATCCAAGACAAGAACAAGCTGCAGAGAGCGGCTCAATCACATGCTCCTGTCGAGTCAGAAAACAGCAGTGCTGCAGTAAACACACCTGCCTATCCTGCAGGCTCATGTTCCAGTTGACAATGTTGTTTATTTATGTTGGTCGCAGTAGGATTCAAGAAAAGTAATGGAGCTAGCTGAGAATTCGGTGCTGATGTTGACATCGCGACGAAGACAAGCATCGAAAGAAGGAACAGATTACTGAAACGCTAGTACAGGAATTGTTGCTGGACGTTTTTCAATTGTTTTCGATTAATTCGAATTTTGTATTTTTCTTAAAACAAGGAGCCCCATTTAAAAAAAACATTCCTACGTTCAAACGCTTAGCAGTGATGGGCATCCTGGCTCATTGAAGAGCTGGCTCTGCCAACTCCCAAATTGCTGTTTTGTGCAGTTAATGACCAAAAAAATAAATTCAAAATTTTTTTACTGTCAACATTATAGGGTCCTGGTGCGTGGCCCAAAAACGAATACCAGTTGGGACTGAAGGCTCATGTGTTTTGTCTTGAAATACTGCTAAAGGATTTTTAATAATTCACATAAATTTGTATATCTGGCTCCATAATTGATTTATAAAGATTTTAGCTTTAATAGTATTCTTGGTCATAACCAAAGAAATTAAAATGTTATTTATTAATGATAATGTTAATTTTTAACCCACTCAATGACCTTTACCTTTACTACATACTTGATGCTGATATTCTTATTAACCCTTAAAAGTGTTTTGGTGAAAGAAGAATGACTGAAAAAAGGTTCATACATTTATTATCATTAATGTGTAGTGCATAACCAATGCATTAGATTCAATCAACATACAACTTATGAAATATGAACCAAGAGTAAGGAGTTATTGTCTACACTTATCTTGGAATTGATAATTCTAAAGAAAGGCTTTACATTTCGATTCCAAGATTACTACATGATAAGGGAGCTCTATAGCTTTTATTTCATAGACCAAATTCAGAGATGAAAAGGTCGAGACTTTCTATAAACTACCTGCTTTTGAAAGCTTCTTGAGACCAATCTCCTCCCAGAGAGGAGTGACCTAACCATTAGTCCATTAGCATTAGTCAAAGGTGTTGAGAGAGTTCTATTTGTGGAATATACAATCATTGCACTAAACTCTGAAATATATTTCAAAAAATATTAAACATAAACTGGTTAATGAAACATTCTTTTGTGAACATGGTTAAATCAGCAAAAAATGTGGAGGGCTGTAGGCCATTTGATGCAGGAGATAATAGGTTAAGAGAAGACACCCCATTGTTTTATTATGTGAACATCCCGACCCAGGAGAACTCTTTTATTTTCCAGCATTACAACATCACATAGGTAAGTTTTTTTAGATTGTAATGGAGGTGAGTGGGATACTTGGTCATGTCTAAAAGTGTAATTGTAAAAACGACTATTGACATCCCAGCAAACACAAATGTTCCCCTAATGCATTTGATCTCCTCAGTGTTTTTGAGAAACTAAAAATATAGTTCATATTTTTTGTGAATATGAAATGTACAAATTCCCAGTCAAATCTTACATTCCAAAAACATTTTCTGTTGGTTATTTTTCCTACCATAAAACATGCAAGAATTTATTTCGTAGCATTCATTACATGTGCATTAATGACTCCTCATAGCCTTTTGTTAATGGTTAGGTGCCTAGCACTATAGTTATATTGTACTAATGTTATAATGTTGTTTGCACTGGAGAACTCCACTACACTAAAAAAGTCATTGTGTGTGTGATCGATCACACATTCGGCTATAAAGCTGATTGTGGTAACGTTATGTTAAGATAAACAAGACTAAAATTAAACTTTCATTAATCCTAGGGTTACGTGGTGACTTCTTTTTATTCCATCAAACTCCACTGAGTGTTTCATTCAGATATATTCATGTTGACTTACGACAAACACTTGGGAGTTTAGAGCTTTGTTGACTGTAAATGCAACAGAGAAAGGGATCTGGATGGAAACCAGGAGGATGAGCAGCTGAATGCTCACTTGAGCGATGAATCACAGCGACCCAGTCTGATCTACACCCACAGCCGACTCATCCTCTTCAAACCAGAGCTGAATTAAACTCTTTTCATTAACCTCAGACCCAATGATGTTTTACAGAAGTGTATTCACTCTGTTCACTGTTTGCAAAGAGTGCGAAGACTCGATGTTCAGGACGAGTGGGTGCCTGAATATTTGTTAATCTTATTTAGAGTTTAGTTATTTATTCCCCACAAGACTTCATGCTTGGTTTGAATGGACAGCTTCCTATCGCAGAGCTGTGTTGCTTTTCTTCTGATTGCTCCATTTGACCTCTGCAGACCCTTTATCCACTTAAACAGCAGGGCGAGTCTGACTGACGTGGACTGAGTGGAAGAATGCAGACTTTCTTTGGAACATTTTACTGATTATATCGATTCTAAGCATCAAAAACAGAATCTTTCTCAGCTTAATGCAAAGTTTATTTCGCAAGCAGATTTTTTCTAAATCAAATCTACACTAACACAGTGCACTTTTGGGTGTATTTATGTTTACTTTCAGGTAAATGCGTTTTTCGCATGCGTTTGTGCTCTTTTTTGCTTTGCAGTTTTTTAACAGTCGCTAACAAGAGTTTGTTCCATCAGTTGCCCCGTTTTCTAAACTCTGAACACAGTTAGCACAGCATCAGTCTGTTGTTGCCATACAATTAACAAATTTCATGTAGTTTTCACCCAATATGAAATCAGTGAACACATTTTCGGAGTGTCGGAGTGCCTTATGTATGAATGCTGGTCGCTCAAAAGGCTAAATCAGAATGTTTCATTATGACTTTGGTACGCTATGAAGCCACACAGCTGAATGGATTGTCATAGCATCACTGTAACCATAGTTGGGTGCCTTGCGGAGGAATACATACTGTGCTTCGACATGGCTGGTAACTTTATCCTGATATGGCACCTGCAAAAATTTACAAGTACGCTCTAGTTATCATTGTCAAATGTTGTCTAAGCTTTCACAAATATGAAGGCCGGATTCGATTAAGGATTTGATGGAAGACAAATTAACTGAAAAGACAGTGCATCCTTTTGTATTTCACATGTTACAACTAAAAAAGTAAAATAATTTAGAATCAGAATCAGCTTTATTGCCATGTGTGTGCGTGTGTGTGTGTGTGTGCGTGTGCGTGCGTGTGTATTAGCATACACAAGGAATTTCCTGTGGTACAATGGAGCCGTCCCTGCAAACAACATAAGTACAATACAAACCACATTAGTACAGTAAAGCACCACACAACTAACAAGAAATTAACATAAGGCTATGAGGTAGAGTATTTTGAAGAATTTATGAAATGTAAAAAGTTGAACAAAAGTCTATAAAGTGTAGTGTGCTTAAGTGCAAAATGCAAGGATATGAAATACGCAAGAGTCCAGGTGCCAAATGACGGGGGAGCTAAGAGTTCAGCAGACGGATAGCTTTGGGAAAGAAGCTCCGTTTGTGCCGTACAGACCTGGTGTTGGTGGCCGGAGAGCTAAGAGCTCTAAAAGGTGGTAGCCGGGGTGAGTGGAGTCCAGAATGATTTTGTTAGCCATCTTACTCACTCTGGTGGTGTACAGGGTAGGGTAGGGAACCACCGATGATCTTCTCAGCCATATGAATAGTCCTCTGAAATCTACGTACGTCTGTTTTAGAGGCGAAACTAAACCAGCCAATGGTGGAGGAGCAGAGAACAGACTCTATGACTGCGGAGTAAAACTGGGTTAGCAGTGTCTGTTAAAGGTTGAACTTCTTCAGCTGGCACAGGAAGTACAGGCTCTGCTGGGCTGTGACGATGAAGGTATAATCGTCACCAAACAGCAGATGTGCGTGTGTGTCGCCTTGTTGATGGTTGTATATATCCACAGATAGGTGCACATATCTGTGAATATTGTAACCCTTTACAGCGAGAGCAATCCTTCCAATGATACGAACAAAACGAATGACAAAAGTATTTAATTTCCCTTTTATTTACAATGACCTAGAGAGTTTGTAATGTTTCTGCCGCTTGATCTACTCCAGTGCGAGTTGCTCGGTGCTTTTCCGGGTGCGTCAAAGGGGGCGGGGTAATGATGATGTCCCTTTTATGACAAAAGCAGTTGCATCAAACCATTGTGTTTGGTTTAATTTTGGTAGTCATTTAATTGTCTTTAAGTGTTATATTTCATTATGATTTGAATTACTTTAAAGTATTTATGTTGAATGATTTTCCCAGCGATGGGTTGCGGCTGGAAGGGCATCCGCTGCGTAAAACACATGCCAGAGAGTTGGTGGTTCATTCTGCTGTGGCGACCCCGAAAGGGAAGAAAGCCGACATGAAGATGAATGAATGAATGAATGTTGAATGATTTAACATAGATATTGTTCACTTATTTCAAGTTAAGTATATTTACTTTTTCAGCTACTTGTTGATTAATATCGCCCTATGGTGGTTTTAATGGTTAAGCCTAATTATGTTATGGAGGGAAATAGATCTACTTAAGTCAGTGTGGCAAAGACCTCAAGAGAATGAAGAGGGCTCATGGTAGAGCTGTGATTGTTGCTGTTAAAGCAAAGTTGTCAAAACTCTTGGTTGTATCATTTGCTTGTATAGACACTCAATGGGTTTTTCTCTTCTTCAATAAAAAAGGAGATTTGCCATTTTTTTCGCCTCTTCATTGCTGACTCCCCAATGCCTCAAGGCCCTCTAAGTCTACACTATGACATGGGCCTTTTTCACAATGGAGTCGATGTATGCTCTCCACTTCAGGCCCAGAGAGATGATGGTGCCCAGGAACCTGAATGACTCCACTGGTGCCACAGTGCTGTTTAAGATGGCAAGGGAAGGGAAGTCCACAAATCCTCACATAAGTCCCTGGCTTATGCAGATGTTGCAGGATGTAGTGCAGCCCCATGTTAACTGCATCCTCCACAGACCTGTTAGATCAGTAGGCAAGCTGCAAGAGGTCCAGTAAGGGTCCAGTGATGTTCTTCATGTGGCCATGAAGAACTAGCTAATTTAGTTATATAATAAATTATTTAGCTATTATTTTAATTTGGTGAATTTATGGAAGTGAAATTACATTTGTTTGTTGCTTTATAATTCACAAGTTAGAATTTAAAAATGTCAAATTATTGAGTTATTATTTTATTGGATGAATGTATTTATGAGAAATTAATTTCTGGAAGAGGAATTAATACAAATATGAAAAAAAAAATTAATCCAAAAATGTAGTTTTTTTTAAACTCATTTAGTTATTTGAATAAAGTTTCAAATAAACTCTTTGTCTGTTTTGTTTCGCTTAATGCAATTTATAATCCGGTGTGCCGTATAGTATAACAGCAAAATACGGTGGATTTTAACCATTTCGAATGTTTTAGCTATTGTCTTTATCTGGAAATTGCCGTTTTTGTATTGTTTGTGCACCAAATGTAAGTATTTAACCTGAATCTTTTAAATTACTCTAAAGGCCTGCAGGCATACTTACTTGTAAACACCAGCCTTCCTGGTTTATCATTTTTTTACAATATCATTTTATTTTACAATATAAGCTTTAATTAGAAAACAGCGCCCCTGTACCATTGTTTGCTTCTGGCCCCAGCCAACTAATTCCACCACTAATGTGCATGAACCCATAGACCCAAATAAACCTTGTTTTTTCCTGTGTAGCAGTGTGTAATCACAGCATCTAATGATCCCTGTGTGCGCTCTGCTTTTCCAACCAGTCCAAGCCGATAGCCCTAATTGAGTGCGACATGTTAACGACCTCACGTCAGTTTGGTCTTTCACTTCCTCGCTTGCTCTCATCTCACTGGAAGAGTCATTTGTATCATTGACTTTCCCCTGACGACCGGCCAGATGAAGAGCTTTCCTACACTGCCTGTTAATGAGGGGACAGTAATTATCACAGCAACCTGAGCGGAGCTGATACGTCCGCTCTGCTCGACTCATTCATTACAGGAAACCCAGATAAACCTGTCCAGTTCAGGCCTGCGCCTCTCATTGGAAGATGAAGCTGCTTTATATTTATGTCAGCGCACCGTGAATTGAACAGAAATCAAACCTGAATGAAGTCCTGATGAATGCTAACAGAAACAATTATGTTTTTATTTTCTGTTCTTGCCACATCTGTATTCGCTAATCAATCAGATTTAAACATGCATTTTTTTTTTCTGGCGCTCACCATCACTTATTTATTTTTGAAGAAATTATGGATAATTATGTACAAAAAAACATGCTATAAAAAATATTTTCAATTGCAAATAATCCTGTTGGTTATTTATCTTGGTGTCAGTGTTTCTGTGGTTGTGTATTTTTACCAAATTCTAAGAAATTTGGTAGACTCATCCAAACAGTGTAACCAAAAAACAAAAATATTATTTTTGTCAGGCTCTTGTGATAATACAGTTTAAAAGGACTGGATTTTTTTTAATTAGTAAAAAATGATAGAAGTACAAAAAACTGGGATCACCATATAGATTGCGAAACATAAATGGAAACACAGCTGTATTAACATCTTCATGTCGGCTTTCTTCCCTTTCGGGGTCGCCACAGTGGAGTGAACCACCAACTCTCTGGCGTATGTTTTACGCGGCGGATGCCCTGTATTAACATGTTTGTAGCATTTTTAAAATATTTTTAAAGTTTTATACCAATCCTTATTTATCACTTACCCTACCAAATGCACTTGTACTATATCTTGAAAATAATTTGATGGGTTTTTAAAATAATTTTTTTTTTAATTATTTGATGGTTTTTTTTTGTGTTCATTGTTGTGATAATATACCTTAAAGTAGTGTTTAACAAAAACGAGTACATTAGTTTTGAACAGTTATCCCAGTATATAGTCAAATGTACATTAAATGGATATAAAAAAATTAGGTTAATCAATTAAAAAGGGTTTTGTGGGAGCTTGGCTGATAATTGATCATCTAATTATATGGTCCCCCCTTCCACCCCTTCGCCTCTTCGGGGCGCCACTCCTTGTCCGGAATTCCCACTTAGTCAGCTCTCTAATCTCTAATACACTCTTTATTGCATGCCACTCACGCTTGCAATACTAGGCAATTATGAGCAGAGCGAACTCGTGAAATACATTTTTGTAAAAGTTTAGATGCTGAAAACGAAACATGTCATTGTTAAAAAAAATTGTGCTTCTCTACATAGCAGCATAATAATAAGGGATCCTTTTTTTGTACAATTTAGAATCAGTCTGTAAGAGGTGCTATTTAGAACTGGCCTTCAAAAGTGTTCTTTATAACCTTATGTATAGTATTTGTTTTTTTACATGTAAAAAATTGCTGCTTGACACCTTGTTGGAGTCTAATTGTGGTTTGTCTTTAGCTCTAAATGGTTTAAAATGTGGTTAGACTGTTCAACTCAGACAGGAGCAAGAACCCGTAGAGCTGGAAGGGCAAGGTGAGAGAGACTTCACACGTTTTGAGAAAGTTGAAAGGATATCACACATTGTGGGTAATGTAGTGAAGATCAAAACTCAGGTGATTGGCTGTTGACACAATTGTTCAATAAGGCAACAGTGACTTCATGTTTCAGGTGAGGAAACATATTTTTAAACTTTGAGCTGGGTTGCTTTCACATGTGGTCCTAAATCTGTGTATGATTTATTTATTTTTGCAGTTTGACCTAAGTTTTAACAGTTATTTATATGACTGACTTAAACACTGTCAGAGTGCAGGGAATCCCAGGAAAATCCAAGAGCGACTTCCTGATAGCTCGCAAAGATCTTTTATTGCAGGTACAAAACAAAACACTGGTAAGAACCAGCCAAACTGATTTAGTTTTGTTCTGGCTCAAAAGACCACTTCCGGCCCTGGGAACTTAAACTATTCTAGGCCACATAGGCCTGGGATACTTGGGGCAAAATGTAGGCAAGTGAGATCAATGACCCAAACACATCGGGGAAGGGGAAAATTTTTAACAAAACAGTCACAAATTCAGGAAAACTCAAATACCACATACCAAGTCACTGGAGAAGGCTGATTTTGGTGGTATGCATATTATAAGTAAAAGTGCATATATGTGAAGCTTTTTTGGAGACTGTCAAATATTATATAATATAAAATATTATTATATAATAAGAATATTGTAAAAATCACAACAGGGGCACTTCAATGGTTAAATAGGTAAAAAAATTGTATAAATGTTGTACTTTTCATGAAGCAGTTCAAAATATATCTTCTTAATGTTTTAAATCACAACATTTAAACATGTTTTACATATTAGAAATGTTTCTTTTTTAACTTATTTAACCCTTGAAGTGCTCTTGATGTGATTTTAAAATGTTCAATCTGGCAGTTCTATATAAAGCATTTCTACTTTTTATGCAGCAGTCCAAAATATATCTTCTTAATGCTTTAAAAACACAACTTCTAAACATGTTTAACAAGGAAAACTATGGAGACTATTAATAGAGTTTAAAAACTGACAGATAAAAATAATGTGTTGTGTAACTGATTTGTAAACAGCTTACAGTTAATACTCCCTTCCTCACAAATTGTGATCATCCTTATCCTCAGCTTCATAGATAAGGCACATCACACGCATAAAAGTGCTTTTGTTCTCAGACCGAGCTGCTGTTATTTACTGTTGTCTGGAATTATAGCGCCTAATCTTCTTTGAGAAGGCAGTATCCGGTCATTGTGGAACGATATGCTAAAGAGGGTTTCAGTCTCTTTTTAGTGCCACAAAGGGGTTTTTAAGTACTTAAAAGAATAGTTAATCTTTTAAGTGTGCATTAGCGTCTCTGGCCCAGCGGTTTCTCCATATTCACCACATCTCTGGGCCAAAAAGCAAAGCCCTATTGTTTTTAAATCTGCGTTATCTCACAGCGGCAATGGTGAAGCATGGGGATGCAGAGTCATGATCTTTCTTGTTTTTAAACTCACAATAGTGGCTTTTAATGGATAATACTTAAAACTCATGGAGAAATCCATTGGTGAGACTTGGAATAGATATCTTTCCTATAATTATTTGTAAAGAGACTGTTCATTTTATTTAATAACATCTAGGTCATTTTGGAAACTTTTTATTTATTGTGTGGTGAGGCGAATGTGTGTGAATGAGCTGTGAGCCGTGCTCAGGTTAAATGTTAAGCTACTCATTCTTTTCTAAAGAAACCTCCAAAGTCAAAAATCTTGGAAACAAATTAACCTATAAACGCTGTGGTTGTTTTATTTTAACATGATGCCATATTGCATTTTCCAGTGATGGGTTGCGGCTGGAAGGGCATCCGCCACATAAAACATACGCCAGAAAGTTGGCGGTTCATTCCGCTGTGGCGACCCCGAAAGGGAAGAAAGCCGACATGAAGATGAATGAATGAATGCCATATTGCATACACTTTAAACCATGCCCACTTTCCAAAATAAACTTCTAAACAAACCTGACACTTATGAGGTCAAATACTACTGTTTAAACTAGATTTTAAAGTTTAAACTTTATATTGGCTTTATAATTTAATTTAAATATTTAATACATATTTATTACATTTTTAAATATATATTAAATACATACAAACAGATATTTTATGTTTGTATGAAGCAACAAAAAGTTTATATGAGGTTTGAAAGAGTTTTAGTTTGATTAAGGTTACAGTTTAAAACTGTGAGAAGGTCTGAAAGTGTTGAAAAGTAGGAGTGGCTTAATTAATTGACATAAATTTGTCATCAATATGAATTCCACTCCCCACTAGGTTTAAGATTAAAAAACTGCTGCATCTGTAGGTTGCTTTGTTACTGAAATATTCAACTTTGAATATTGGAGTTTTTGTTAGGAAGTGGGTTTGCCCTAATTCCTTTATTAAAATGTGGTATCATCATCCATTCTCCACTAGGGTTAAGATAAAACATCATCTTATTTAATGCCATTGTTGTTTCGCATTTATTTTGTGACAGGGCGAATGAAACAGGCCCAACACAGATTAAAAGGTGTAGGTTATGACTTTCATGGACTCATAGCATCACAGCATCACCTGTTTGTGGCTGTCAGGGGCACCGTCATAAATCTCAAGCACTGTTGGTTTGAACAGTCTGGAAAATTAGGATGTTATGGATTTGAAGCTCCCGTGCACTCAACGCACTTGCAGACCCTGGAGATAGTGGATGGTGGCCTCTCCTGTCTGACTTTGTCTGATTCTTCTGTCAGACTTAGACCTCCCATGGACTGACAGACTTGTGGTAATGTGTATGCCAAGTTCTTATAGCTCTTAAACACGTTATTTGATGTTGTTTTTATTATTCTACGCAGATTTCTGACATTATCTCCTCCTGGATGCTTTAATGTACTCACTTTAAACTCTTGTTTTTCAAACTGGTCTTGCTCAGGTTCCGGGTCCTTTCTATATAGAAAGTCAGTGCTCGAACTGGGCAATTGGGACCAGGGGCTGATGCTGCCTCCTCTCCGGGCAGAGCTTGGAGGTTCACCACCTGAGTTTTAAAGGGGATGGTAGGAACCTTGGGCACATATCCAGGCCTGGGATTCAGAATAGCATGAGTATCACCAGGTCCAAACTTTAAGCAGGTCTCATCGACAGAGAATGCCTGTAGAGCCCCCATCCTCTTAATCGAGGCAAACATGACCAGGAGTGCTGTCTTAATTGACAGAAATTTAAGCTCTACTGATTCAAGCGGCTCGAATGGAGGAACTTGAAGTCCTCTAAGGACAATGGAAAGTCCCAGGAGGGAACTAAGGAAGGCTTAGAGAGTCTAACCCTTCTGAGGAATCTGACCGTTAACTCATGTCGTCCCAACGTGTTGCCTTCAAACGGAAGGTGATAGGCGGAACAGGTCTACCTCTGCTATACCAAAGCATTCCCAGATCTGCTGGACTGCCAGGGGATGAAGTCGCCATTCTCCTGACCGGGGTTTCCACCGAGACAGTGTATCTGCTGTCTGATTCAACCGGCGGGGGATATGGACTGCAACTAGGGACAGACCCCAATGCTGACTCCAGAAGAGCAGTCTGAGGGCGAGAGCCGACAAACAGGGTGAGCATATCCCTCCTTGTTAATTGATATACGCCCCCGCCGCCGTGCTGTCCATCCTGACCAACAGGTGATGTCCCTGCAGCATTCTCCTGAAGTGCTTTACTGCTAGGAACACTGCACATAGCTCTAGGCGATTTATGGTTCAGGAAGGTTTCTCATTCCAAACCCCTGAGACTTTGTGCTTCCGGCATAAAGCACCCCACCCAGTCCTTGAAGCGTCATTTGTTACCACTATGCGCCTGGCAGGTCCTCCCAGGGGACATCGACACGGAGGAACCAAACATCTTTCCAAAGACGCAGGTGGAGGCGGCAACGAGGTGTCACGTTCACCTTCAGTGGCCCTGGTCGCCATCCTCATGTCGGAAATCGAAACTTGAGCAAAAGCTGGAGTGGTCTCATATGTAATAAGCCGAGCGAAATAACAGCTGCTGCGGAAGCCATATGCACCAGCAGCCTTTGGAAGTTCTTCAGAGGGACCACTAATCTTGTGAAGATGGCTCTTTTCTCAGTTGATCCGAAGCCCAGATGGCTGAGGTGGCATTAGACCCTGTCTCTGTGGAGAATCAACTGGGACCGCGTCTGGGCCAGTATCAGCCAGTCATCCAAGTAAGCTAGGATTCGAACCCCTTTCCGTATTAACGGTACTAAAGCCACCTCGATCTTTGTGAAGGTGCAAGAGGACAGAGACAAGCCAAAGGGGAGTACCCAGTACTGATACCCTCGACCTTTGAGGCCAAACTGAAGAAAGGGTCTGTGCCGAGGGAGTATACTCACGTGAAAATATGCATCCTTCAGATCTATTGTGGAGAACCAATCCCCTGGACGGACAGAGTGGACAGTACGTCTGAGGGATATCATCCTGAACGGAAATCTCAAAAGATGAGAGTTCAGACGACACAGGTTGAGACTTGGACGCAACCTGCCTGTGCGCTTGGAAGCTAGAAAGTATGGGCTGTAAAACCCTCTTTTCCTGTCAGGAGGAGGGACCAGGTCGATTGCACCTTTGCGTAGGAGGGAATCGATCTCTTCGCGCAGGACTGGGGCCTCTGTGACTGAGACAGAGGTCATCAGAACCCCATTGAACCTGGGCTGCTTGGCAGCAAACTGCAGTCGATAGCCGCGCCAGATAGTGTGTACAAGCCAAAGGGAAATATTGGGAAGCTCCCACCAGGTTTCTTGAAACTCCACTAATGGCATCATACGCACTTTGCTGATAGTTTCCATAGCGAGGCCGCAAACTAGCAGACTTAGTGGTGGGGGGTCTGAAGGGACCTACCAGGGGCGTCCAGGCTTGACCTGGGAGCAGCATCCGGTTTCAGCCGAGGAGGTCCCACTCGAGGTTGACACCAACACGGAAGCTGAGAGCCTTCCGGACTGCACTACATCAGACGCCACGCTCTTGAATGTGCCTCTGAGATGAGAACTGCATTCAGATCTGCAAGGCAAGCCTCCTGGCTGTGCACATAACCCAGGGAGTGTGGTGGTGGCACACCTTCCCTCCAAGGGGGGGCGGGCTGGTGCCGAGGGCAGTGCAGCAGCTGGACTCCCTGGGCGGCCTGTCCTAGGGCCACTTCCGATGGACCCTCTTTCCTTGATGATGTTGGGGGGGGGCCCTGGACAGGATGCTCTTCCGTCGACTCCTTGTAGCCGCTCTTGGTCGACGTCTTTGACCTGGAGGCTGACGATCAGGGGAGGACTGAGAAGGTTTTCTCTGGCGAAGAGCATGCGGTGGGGGCGCCAACCTAGAAGGAGATCTGCGACATCTCTTCCTATGCAGCATCATGAATTCTCCCAGACCCTCTGCTTGCTTCCTGATCATAGACACCCGCGACATAAGGTCATTGTTACGATCCCTTATGTTTGATTTAGAAATGTCTGTTTTTCCCTAATGCTTTTTCTTCTCTCCTTAAAATATGTGGAAGGATGTGGCCAACTAACATCTATTTCATCCTACTCTGCTGCGGAGGGCGTGAACCGGCTGCCAGGTGTTTCTCATCAGCCAATCCGGGCGTACTTAACGGCAGCATATAAAAGACAAGTCATTATCGCAGGAAGGATCTGTGTGCTGAACTGGACGGCTCGAGAGAGAGAAAGCGAAAGAGAGAGCGAGGGGAGTTGTCAGCAGGCATGCTTGTGTGAGTGTGGGAGTGAGTGCGAGAGCACAAGCTGAGTGGTGAAGCTGTGCCCAACTCGCTATCTTGCAGGAACTTAGAGAGTGATCGAGTGTTTTCCTAAGGAAGTTAGAGTTGTTCCTGTAAAAGTGTTTGCTGCTAAACTGTTTCCTGTTAAACGCATTCTGCTGGCTTTAGTTAGGGTTAGGCATACCATTCACTAGATTGTTTTCTGTTAGAACACATTAGCGAGGCAAAGGAGCGTCACCCACTGTATTTTTTTTGCAGATAGAGTAGGGAATTTTTTTGCAGATAGAGTAGGGAATTCAGGGCGTCGCACACGCCGAAGAACTCGGTTGTCTGTTTGTTATTTTCTAGTTAGGTAAGTGGGCGGGCCTCAGTAACACGGAGTTTTGTTTTGATTGTTTGTTTCCTTTGGCGCATCCTTCTTTAATTCATTTCATTCCCTCTGTTACTGGAACGACAGTCCAAGAGGACTGATTTTTGTGTTATTGATAAAAAAAATTAACATTTTTTGTGCTAGCTTGCCTGTGCCTGGCCTCTATTCATTTCAGCTCACCAATTGCTCCACTCAATGTGCACCCTAAACTTTAAGGTGTGTAACAGTCATATACAGCGATGTCGAAGAGACCACAGGGGCATTGAGGAAATGCCTCTGATCTTGAGGGAGTATGTCAGCCTGGGTCAACCAATGTTGGCGGCTGTGGACTACTAACGTAGACATCGTGTGGTCGAGCGAGCTAGCTGCCCTCCGATCCTCTGTAAGACCTGGGCCACAACTCCCCTCCCGCATCTCTTTTAGGGCATTGGCTTGTAACACCTGAAAGGCTGCCATGGTATGCAGGGCAGCGGCAGCTTGATCCGCCGCAGCATAAGCCCTCAAAGTCAGGTCCAACGACAGGCTTAGCTGGCAGGATATAGGCCTCGGCTGTTCATGCCAGACGGCAGGGTTACCCGGGCATAAGTGCACCGCCAGTGCCTGCTCTACCTGGGAAATCGCTTCTTACCCCATAGCTACCGCACCGTCAAGGGGAGCGAGAGAGGGGAGACTGACCAACCTCACTTTCAGAGGTGCCTTCCAAGTTTGGGTCAGTTCCCGGGGTATCATCCCAGCGCGACCCCACAAACCACACGTCCAGCTTGGAGATCTCGGGTGCCAGGGGCAGAGCCACCTGCAACCCAATTTCTCTGGCAGCCCGGGTAAGCAACTCAGCCATCTCCTCCGCAGCACAATCTGCCGTCACCTCAGAGGGGGAGAGCGAAGTACGTCTCCTTCAGGAGATGTGCCGTCTCTCTTCGATGCAGCATTGGAGATCGCATCATCAGGCGCACAGGAGTACTTAGAAGATGCAAGTAGTGCATCTTCCGATAACAAACTGTGGCGCATAGCGGATTTACCGGGGGAGCGGGAACCGGGGACCCTCCTTGACTGAGGTATACACTCGTTGACCCTTACGGGCGCAAGCTAAAAAGCCTCCGGTGGTGGACTGAAAGAACTCCAACCTCGCCTTAAGTGCGCTGTCGGATAGAACTGTGCAATCCACATATTCTGATCCCTCAAACGCTGCCTCAGCATGTCTACCTTAAGACAACTGAGGCAATGATCGTAGCTGTCCGTCAATGCAATCTATTCCCTGCATCCAACAGACTTGCACGGTCGCGACATGTTTGGAACATGCTACAAACAGTCGATCGGCAAGACAAGTGCTCTACTAAGAAAAGGAGACTTACTTGTTGGTGGAAGGCAGTGAAAGAGCTGAAGTCAGGGGCGTGTAGCGGTTTAAACCTTCTGACTGGCCGAAAAACCTCGCTGGTTGCCGTTCGAATCACCAAATCTCCAAAATCCAACTGTAATAATCCAACTGTTTTCTTTTGTGGTGTCTTTCACAAAGTCGTTGCGTGTCAGAGTATGGCTCCAAAGGAAAAACAGGAAGAGTGTGTTAATGCGGTTTATGCGGGATGGCATGATCACGTGACCATCAGCGCGTTCTCTAATTGGCATTTTGAAACATTGTGGAATGAGTAGAGGGCCCCTAGCGGATGGGGACTTAACCGACTGATAGGAACTTAATCTCTCAATAACCAAAAATCCTAACAAAATAAACACTTCCATCACAAATATAGCAAAATGTGTAAATGGTTTCCAAACAATGTATTGGTAAACTTAAACACTGGTTAGTAGTAACTCAACAGAACCTTTTCTAACAGATAATAAAAAAAAACCTTTGCCAAATCAGTCAAAAATAAGCAATTAATCTGAGGTTTCATCTCACTTTCAATTCAACAGGTTCTAAAATGAAGGATCACCATGTACTTCCAGCCAACTCTTGAAAATTTAAAAGGGGAAAAATGGCTAATATAGTAAAGAAAACAAATCAACATTTTATGACAAATAATGAAATTACATTATCTTATGAAGCACAGTGTGCTTCCAGCCAACATTCAAAAGTTTAAAGGGGCATTACACTATTAATTCAGAGTTACTGAAATGCACACTTAGGTAGAATTTTCAGATGTTAAACACTTGGAAAAAACACCCAGAAATTTAAAGAGGCAGTAAATACACTATTAATTCACCCTTATTACCCCCTTTTTGTGCAATGTTCAAAACTGGAAGGGGGAGAAATTGACCTAGGTCCTGCTGCTACTTTACAGTAGCATTAGATTGTATGCTATTTTATATTCTCCCAAATAAACTATTTATCAGTACACAAGCCTTGTTTTTGATTGACAGCATATTCTCATGCATTTGTTATGGCGCTGTGTGCATCGCCGCTACCTTTCGTTTGATGGATTGCTCCTTTCATCCTTAGACTTGATGTGAGTTTTGTAACAAATTAGAAAAAGATGCTGTGTTCAAAGAGTGTTGGGTTTGCCAATTACCGTGTGTCAGAAACAAAACAAATCACCCAATGTGAAATTGCATTCTGAATATGCCTGGAGATTTGGACTGATGGATACTGGATAAATAGCAGGAAATTTCTAATTGGAAAACTGGAGGAGTAGCACACCTAAAGAAATTAATACTCACAGAGTCTTTGTGTACATTTGTTTTTTCCTCTTTATTTTCTTGTAGAATATAAAGCCCTTCATTTCCTTCACCCTCAGAGCTGCAACTGTTATTGTGTTTAACAGCTGTGATAATCAATACCTGACATCTTAAACTGCCAAGTACTTTGTAGAGCTGTCACTCTTTGTAAAATTGCAACAAAATCATGTTATTTCATGATTTTTTGTCAAATGTCCATCCGTCCTCTCAAAGCGTTAAAAGCTAACTTCTGAAAGTCACAAAGAGCAATGTTTATGTCAAGCGCTGGACCTTTGATTTTTGAAATTCACAAATTATAATATTAATTATATTATAAATAATAAAAGTCATATTCTTGGGAGCACATTATTGCAGTTGAAAAAATATGTTTTTGAATACGGAATTTGTCTTTAAAGGTCCCATGTTATACCCGTGTTATAGCACTTAGAATTAATTTTGAGCCCTCTATACTAGAGCTGCACTGTTAATAATGTTCAAAATGCAATATTTTTCATTAACAACCCTTTCATCCCTACTTTCCTTGTGTTTACCTGTTCTTGGTTGGGCTGTCATCTTATAATCTGCCGAAGTCTTGATGAAATCAATAAATACATGTATTATGGGATATGTATCTGACAACTATGTGTTAGAGGTAACTAAAAGCCTTTATATTGTTTGCTGCATGAGCTGTTTGTGGTTCAGCTGAAGAGTGTTTTCGACAAAATAAAGGCTGCGACTTTTATAGTGATTGTAGCTGTTCATCAGAGCTCCGGGATGAAAGCTCCTAGAAGAAGACATCATTCTCATGATCGCTTTGTTTCTTTCTCATCTTTCTTGCTGCTACAATAATGTTGCAATCACTTTTTTCTGTTTCTCTGCTGGAGACAGACAGGAAGCATAAAACCTTCTGCCTCCCACTACTTCCTCCCATATCTGATTTCATTCTTTCCCTCATCATGACATTTTGTCATAAGATGTGACTCAAATCTAATCCTCTGACTGCTTCTTCCATTTGAGAACTGAGAAGTAAGAAGAGTGAAAAAATATCCTTCAAATAAACCATTTTCATTCATGGTTTATTGCTCAATTTTCTCCAAATAGTCTAATGTTTTGATAATTGCTTACTTACTCTCTAGAATAGTAGCGAAGGCTTGCCTTTCAAATAGAGAAAGCTAATCGTGGAACTTAAAATATTGTAATTCTACAGTAGTCCAATATATTCAGCTGTTGTACAGGAATGCAGGAAATTTGGAGAAACACAGAAGATACGACTCAAGGAAGAATTATAATCGCTCCTTGAAAGAAGAAATAAAAGCTGTTGACACAGATGGGATCTTTCCAAAACTCAATCGATGTGCATCAACATTCAAACATGAACATTTTTATTTTATTTCCTATTTGTTTCCCCTAGTGTGCTGATACAAGGCCCTGAGCTGCTTGTTCTTGGCCTGATTAAAATCTCCTCTTATACATTTTTTATTTTTATTAAACTAAAATGATTTATATTATTCCCTGGTTTATGAATAAACATGCAAAAACAGCTGTTATAATAATAATAATAATCCATTTTCAGTGAGTTTTTCGCTTGTTTTGTGCATGTAAAGCCGTTTTTGATCGCAGTCTCAGTGCTCACCAGTGCCCTTAAGGGCATGGAGCAGTTTTGGAAGGAGTGCTGAGGTTGACTCTTTGTTCTGCTGCTCACCTGAAGCTTTTTTCCGGACCCTTTGCAAGCTCTACACGCACAAAATCAAAGCCAAGCAGCCAGGCCAGAGCGATGCAGGTTCTCTGATCCTGTTACAGTGTTTTTAATTCTGTTGATTTTAAACAAAACAGTAATATGTTTCATCAGAGTTTAATAACAAAAAGGCATAGTTCCAATATTACTTGAAACGGATGAATTAAACTGTAAAGCTCAGTTTCCTCCTGTATCAGATGCAGTGCTGTGGAGCGATGGCGTCTCTGACCCTCTGCACTACAGACCATGTGACGCTCTTCCAGGTCCTGGTTTACATCTGGAGATGGAGCATCAGCGACTTCAGGGAGCCTGTATAAAGGATACAAAATTCAACATTTGCTGTTTTCCTTTTCTCAAACACAATAAGCGGGTAAGTAATAAAATAATTAAAGGGGTCATGAACTGGATTTTTATAAATGGACAAATTATTTTTAAAATAAAAAAATAAATACATTAATAATATTTACAAATTAAAATAATTATCTGATAATCTGATTAAACATTGTAATATTTATACCAAGACTCTATTATTAATAAATGATTTCTTTTTTTCTGCAAACCAATGTTACTATATAATCTCTCCTATCATTTCTTCACACATGAGCTGTTGTTTTATCTGAAATTGTTAATTAATTTAGAAGGCATATGATCCAAAAACTACCTTGCCATGCCTTGACTTGCCTAATTAAAATCCTTTGTCTCACCAACTAAATCTTTGGTCCCTATCCTTGAAGAGTTGCTTTGAAGTCAAATGAGTGAAGATCAGTCAGTCAGTCGGTCGAAAAAAATTATAAAAAATCATCTGAAAATATCCTTATATCCTGTTCGGGACGCCATTATTTTGTTGAATTCTGTTCTCTGGTCAAATTTAACATAATACATTGGATAACCCTTCCAAGCTGATTCATTAAAACATTTTTAGGTGGAAAATAGTGATAAACAACTCTCCCCAAGAGGGGTCATTAAGAGAGGTTGTAAATACCAGGGGATAAGAGATGATGAAGAAATCTCATTCAAACACTTAAACACTCAAGTCAAACATCTTTAAAACACATGAATGAAATCACCATATTCTACAAATTGTTTTCAACCACAGCACCTGTCAATCATTAGTGGTGGGCGGCTCGACGATCGAGAGCATTTTGTGATGCCAAAAGTCTCTTTAGTTTCTAAACAATGCTATTTTCTTTTAACCAAACATACCGAAACTAAATGTTGAACTCCAACATGAGTTTATTCTCACATTTACCTCCAGAAATAGTAATAATAATGCCTTCAATTTAAATAGTGCTTTTCTAGACACTCAAAGATGCTCTACAATTTTCAGAGCATTACTCATTCACCCCACTTTCACACTCTGGTGGTTATAAGCTACCTTGGGACCCCTCATCTGCCTTGGAGGAAACCTTCCAAAGGTGGACTTTTCAAAGTATGTGCCCTTTAAGAGTTCACCTGCTTCCAATCTTGAACCCTAGCTGATGATGATACTTGTTATTTGTGACCTGCAGATTATTCAGTCAATGACGTTATTATTCATGAGACATCCGGAGTGAGAAATGCCATGCACTCTACTACAAAGTTGTTCTCTGAGCAAACCGTGAATTATTAAACATTCAATTTTCCAGCTCGAGTTTGAAGGGCTGAATAAAATCTGTTGAAATGCACGGTCAAATAACACTTGACGATTGCTTTTTCATCGACCCTATTGATAACCAGACTGGGCTTTCAGGAGAACCTGCAGACATGTTTCTCCCAAGTCAATCTATAGATAATAACCCGCTGCTGCATGAGGACGACCTTCAGGGCTCTGAACACAGCGCTGTTCACTCTCAATACTTGTGGAAAACCTTCCATGCATGAATCACTTATGTATTGGGTATAAACGAATAGCTAGTAGCAAAAGAAATAGAGACCTTGTCTGATTTTCTACGTCGTACAGCCTTTACATTGTTTTTAAGCGCAGCCTTGTGATGACAAAGAATTCAACAGCATGTGATGTTTAGAAGCGTTCAGATTCTTGAATGTGTGTGCAGCAGTGATTGAATAGTTTTTTTTTACGGAAAGAAAAAGATTAATTCAAAGTATAGTCTTACATCTTTGCTCTCTCTCTCTCTATATTTCCAATCTGAATATTTCTGAAAGTGCAGGGAATTCATTCATCTTTTATAACACAGTGTCCCAATGTTCGTTCGTTCACGTGTGTTCCAGTTAATTTAGAGTAAACATCTTGTGAACAGTTCATCATAAAACCGCATTGTTTTATCCCTTGCTCGCTCTCTTAATGCAAATGTAGATGATATTGACATGCGATGATTTTGTACTGTGAGGGATAGCATAGATCCAAAAGAACCAAACACATAGCATAAAAGATGTTCCAAAGTTGGTTAGAATAAGAAGTGTAATACCTTTGTGCTAAAAACAAACAATTTTGGTGTTCACTATTATAGCCAAATTCAGGCACTTTAATTCTATATTTATTTTAAGAGTTTGCTTATATAGACATAAAAAAGTCTATTTTGCTCATATTTGATAAGTCAATAACTGATTTTCCAAAAGACACAATATCTGCCTTGTTGTGCTGTTCTTTTTTGTCCTTTTTGTATCTATTCTATTGTTTCTATTTTAAGATTTTAATATCTGTGAATAATAGTGTGCTTTTACAGACTTATCATATAAGGTTATAATTATAGGAGCTTTAAGATATTAGCCATGGTGAAAAGAGTACTAACATATCATTTTCAAGTACAAGTACCATTTACTAGCTAAAACTGTATTGAAAGTAGAGTAAAAGTATCTATTCTAAATAATACTCAAAGTTTGAGTAAAAAATAGCCTTTCTAAAAGTATTCAACATTAGTGAGAGCTACACTATGAAATCATTTCACCTCATATCTTAGTTTTAGTTAGTGCTGTCGATTTAAAAAAGTTTAAACTAGTATAAAAAATACATTATTGTTTCTCCTCAATAGTTGTATTTCTGACTGTATGCGCTGTCATTTCAGTCATTACATGTGAAAGAAAATCCAATAACAAACCATCAATCAGTTCATTGTTACAAACACTCTGCAGAAATATTCATTAAGGGAAAAAATTAAACAAATAAAAAAAGAGGTTATAAAGTTGTACTCTTGAAAGTTGTCTGTGCAGAAAAAGTTGACAGGACATGATGATGCAGTTTCGCTTTATGTCCTTCACACGAAAAAACTCCTTCAGGTACTCTCTGGGATACTGAATTCCTGACTTTGTGCTGACTCATGGTAACTCATCCATAACTCCCTCATCCTTTTCCATGATTTCACAAATCTTGCTCCAGACAGGTGTATTGACGTCAGTTTATTTTAACGTTCACATTTTTTTAATGTGCGAATTGATACGACAGGAATTGTGACACTATCACCTTTACCAGTGAAAAATAAAAAAATACAGTTAACTTCAGGGTGGAGAAACATTGAGCAGTAAAAGTAAGTAAGTAAGTCAATTTTAATTGTAAAGCACTGTTTATAACAAACATGTTGTACCAAACTGCTTTACATATTACATATTACATACAATCAAATAAAATTTGAAATAAAGTTAAACATTTCACTCAAAGAACATACAAAGGATAAAACTGTCACGACCGGTATGCAGACAGAAAACCCAAAATCAGATGAAGCAAAATAGTTTATTTACAGCCGGCCAAAATCAAACAGGTCAGGTCCCAGGCAACGAAAAATACTCCTCCTTTCCAGGGGGAAACACAAAATTCCTTAGTTCATAAAAAAGGTCACAAACAGACTTGCAGACTCAATAGGGAAGATCCAGGAATCGCAAAACGAATCGGCCAGTAGACAGGAGCAGTTGGACTGGTTAAGACCAGGTCAGTGTCCAAAACTTGAGGCAGCACCGAGCAAGGACTTCGGGTTGGCCAGGGACTACACCGCAATCTGAGACGGTAGGGAGAGAGTCCTGGAGTCACACAGAAGGGGTTAGCGACACACAAGCAGTTCACCAACATCTGATGTTGCTGGGTCAGAAGCGAACAACAATCTGGCACAGAACAGATCACACCTAGGGAATAAATAGGGGAGCTAATGAGGAGAAAATGAGCAACGACAGGTGAGACGAACCAACTAACTGAATGACAACAAGGGGGTGGAGAGAAACATTTAGGAGCACAAACAAGGGAACCTGTGGCTAATACAAACAGACCAAAATAGATAGAACCAGCCGATCAGCCAGGAGTCCTGACAAGAACAGCACAGATTCATGCACAGATCTATTGAAAGCCTTTAATCTATGTTTGAAACTGTCAACAGATGGGGTGAGCCGGATCTCCCTTGCAAGGCCATTCCATAACTGAGGAGCAGCAACTGAGAACCTCTGTTACGCTCTGTCAGAATCGGCTGAGCGCAGGGCGCTAGTGTGGTTTTGAGGAATTAGGAACTGATTCAAATATTGACAAACTAGACCTTTTAATGGTGTAGTTTCTCAATAAAACTAACAAAATATTAGTTTTATTAATAAAAACTACTAAAATATTAAAACTAATAAAATAATCCTATACTGAATCCTGTAACTGACAGGGAGCCTGTGCAGTTTGGCTAAGACTAGGGTGATATGATTTACTTTTGTGGTGCCAGTCAGCAAACTTGCTGCTGCATTCTGGACCAGCTGAAATCTCGAGACAGCTGCTTTTGGAAGGCCACAATAGAGAACATTACAGTAGTCCAGTCTGCATGAAATAAAAGCATTTATGGTTGCTTCCATGTGAGCCCAAGATAATGTTTCCTTTAGTTTAGCAATTTGGGTCAACTGCCAAAAATTATTCCTGACTGACACAGCAGTAAAAATGTACTCTGAAAAATAATATATTTGAGTATTTGTAGGTTGGATTGTGATCTAAAGTGGGCCGGTCTTAGGACTGAAAATGAGTCTCACTCTGGCCCTGTACGTGATGGTACAGATCAAAAATTCTCCGGGACCGCTGGGAACATCTTAAGAACCACAAAGAAATATCACAGTGAACCCCTTTAGCAACCACTCAGAAACACTTAGCAGCTACTTCACTATCTCCAAGGATAACATCCCAAATCAGTGTTACTGTTTGTTTCCTTCCCCTGCCCTGAGATGCCAATCTCCGTTTCCCTCGGTCACTAAATATTCCTCTCCTCTACCCTCTTTCAGCCAGCTCTCCAGTTGTCGCTCCTCCATCCCCTCACAAATCTCCCCCAGCTCCATCAGTGTCAGACACGGAAGCAGCAGTGGCGTGGAATTCGATTGAATGTTTGCTGGTGAGTCGACCTCCTCTGAGCAGAAATGACTGATAAAGGAGAGAACGAAGGATGAGAGGAGTGAGACAGAGACAGAGCAGAGCTGCTGATAAACTCAAAGAGACAGGACGCATTGAGTCAAACACATTTCAGAGGTGTTCTGCTAAGCTCTACTCTTCTGAGTTTCCAGAAGAGTTTTTGTGCTATAGGAGAGCTTTCTACAGGAATTTGCTACAACTGACCTTTTTCACACAGTAAACAGACTGTTGTTTACTGTTTGCTTATTAAGGCTTTAAATGAACTGACTCCAACATACCTCATGGAATGTATTCAGATTTATTAACTAAATGTTATAAGAAAATGTGTTTTTATTTGATTTTATACACATTTTTAAGGTAAAAAGGCATCATCGACATAATTTCATTTCCATAAAAACTTAATAGAATACTCCACATTTCACTCTACTGTAAGTTTGGGTGTCTCCCCTTTCTATGCTCAGTTTTTTTTCTAGCAACGGCTCTTCTTAGCTTCAAGTGAACCACTCTCATGTTTTGCCTTCAAACTGGCAATCTTTTTTTGGGAAAAGGTTTTTAATCATTGTATTTGCTTCTTATTCAAAGACTAGTTCATTAGATTTTTTTTGTTCTGAAGTTGTTCTGATTCAACTTCTAGACTCTAGGTTCTAGTGCCAAGCCTGATATTAAGAAAATTGTTGAGTAATAGAGATGGGCATTTCTGCTCATTTCAGAGAGACTTTTGAGGAGTCAGCTTTTCTGGCTGGTGTCTGATTGTTAAAGGTAGTTGTCATATTTTCTAGATTATTAGCTGCTAAATGAACATATAATATAATTATGTTAACTTGAAAAACATTGATTTCACATTGCCATTGAAAAAGAATGGAAAATGATTTTGGTTCAAATGTTATTGGCCAGTATAATGCATTGAATCCCATAGGCTTTCATTGTAGAAGACCAATTGGTATTGGTTGTCACTGTAGAGTCATACAGAAAATAGGGACGACTCAATGGACTTACCCAGCCAGTCAACACTCAGAAATTGTCATAAATTAGTTAGGTAACACCCCTTTGCTACAAAAAAATTTAATATCTCAGAAATGAAGCAACCTACACATGTGTCAGCTGTTTTATATTAGCCCTATTGGGAATGCGATTTTAACATGATACCAAATTAGCATAAATTAATTAATCCACACCCGCTTTTCTGCAAAAAGTTCAGTTAAATGTCTTGGATTTGAAATAACCAGCAAATGCACAGGTCTTCTTATCATGTGTGGCCGGGTATATGTAAGCAGCCAGGGTTTCC
Organism: Danionella dracula; assembly: GCA_900490495.1. Lineage (NCBI taxonomy): Eukaryota > Metazoa > Chordata > Actinopteri > Cypriniformes > Danionidae > Danionella > Danionella dracula. The sequence goes on along the minus strand of UELW01000345.1, from coordinate 3,624,922 downwards.
CTTAAGGACACCACACACAGATGAAATATTAAATAAGGGGGTTCTTTATTTTGTGACTGCCCCAGATGGAATGAGGGAACAGCGTTAATCAGAAGTGAGTCAGAAGTGAATTTGTGACAGTGAGCTATGTCTCAATAAACAACCTGTTTATCCAAAAAATGAATTTATATATTTAAACAAATAAACAATTTAAACAAGTAAACAATTTCACTATTAAACAACTTCACTATTAAACAACGGTAGTAGCTTCTTTCTGTAAGCCAACAAGACATAAATTAGCATCGCAGACTCACGTTGATACTGCTATACACAATTTAACATTCAGTACTTCAAAGACTTAATACAATTTTACAATGGTAACACTTTATGCTGGAAACATCCACTTACACATCAGATGCTTAACAATTGCGATGTGGCTTGCCGAACATGTTGGGTAGAGTCCAAGCTTGTCCTTGCACTATTAGCAACTTTGACTCTTTTCTCCCCTCTGTTAAACATAACCAAGTTGAAATTACCCTCTACCTTGGCTTAATTGCAATATATCATGGCTCAAAGCTTATTACAAAAAGAGAACTCACGCTCTTTCCATGAAACCAGTCCTGGTCCTTTTATGAGCTCCTTCTTTGCCTCTCAACAACCGAAGCCACCCCCGAGCGGCGCGCTAAAGACTGTAGCGAGGAGTGTTTACCTCTCTTCAAATTTTATCTCGCTAACTTCCAGCTTTATCTGCCGTAGACTTGTTGCATTCAGACTCAGTACTCAGGTGTTGCCGCGTCGTAATGAACTCTCTTGTGCGTCTCAAAATGGCACTCGCTCAACAACTTGTGTAACACTTTTCGCGCTTCTCGCTCTGAACACCTGCGAGACTGACTTCTTAAAGGGCCAGTAAACCATCTTAACTGAACATTAACGGAACCAAGAAAACACATCAAACAATACTTTTCGGCAAAATAAACCCACTATTTTGACCCGGTTACACATGCTTTATTTTAACATGATGTCAAATTTTTAAATACATTAACTAAGCCATGTCCACTAGGCTACGAAACCCTAACTTATTCAGACCATCTGACAGTTTTAAACCATAAAATTCATCAAATTAAATCAGGCATCAAACAAACTGTTGAAAGCTTTATCAAACTATAATGTATCGGCTTTCTCAAACCAGCATAAAGTTTGATTAAAAAACTTAAAAATGTAGTTTAAATGAAGTTAATCCAAAGTAGACATTTTTGTTTGTGAAGTTCTATATAAACATATTTTGATTGATTGATTGATTGGCTTTCTATAGAGCCGCCAATGTTTTCTGTTTGTTCTGTAGTAGGTTTTCCAGCCATCCTCTCTCTGGATACGTTTAGATTCCTTCCATATTTCAACTGAGCTTTCCCTAACAAGCATCCTATAAATAATGCCTAGCGATGTATGGGGAGAGACAGGCCGAGCATGAAAGAAGTGGTAATTACATTTCCTGCTCGCTCTGCATGTCTGATGGAGGTAAATGAAGCCAGGCAGCTGTCACCTGTTGGCTGATTTACGGACGGTGTTGAGCATGTGCTCTGCTTGTCGTTTGGTGTTTATCTGATGGAGGACAGACACTCAGGCCCTTTTATGCCCTTGATGCCTGTTGTTTCTCAAATCTGAAAGCCAACCCCCTTAAGGCTTGTGTTTTCATGGCTTATTACACTCTGTGTGATAATGAGAAGAATGACTTCTCTCATTTAGAATGAGAAAAAGAGGAGAGAAAAGAATGACAGTCACAAACTAATTTGGATCTATAATATCAATGTCTGCCTCTAGATTTGAATTCTGCATTGAAGCAACTCAAAGAGTTTTATATGAATTATTTTAGTTTGATTGCTTCATTTTAAAATCACATCCCAAGTATATTGATACCAATAACATACATGTTGTTGATTCTCTCTTGTATTCCTTGTGTTGATCACACTCTAGTTCACCTGAAAAATTATCTATATAAATCCAACAAACAGATATATTACTACATTGAAAGGAAATTAAATATTATTATGACACTGTTTGTTTGTCGTACTGCTCTCTTAGCCTCTTAGATCTCTGACATCACTTTCGTTTTTCCTTTATTGAACTGCTAATGAAAATGATTCTGAAAAAAAGAGACATGAAGCTTTGGCTTCTTAAAGAAACAGTACACACCATATTCACATTTTCAGTTTGAGGAATTGTTTTTTTCTTTTAAATGATCATGTGAACACATGCAAAAACATGTTTAGTGTTGTTCCTTATCAAATACACACCTGAAGCCTTATTTACAGTTTTTCATGTACATTTGTTTAATTATTTACTTATTTTCTGGGAGCTAAAAAGGGCTTAAGGAACTTTACTCCAAGCATGCCACACAGCCCCACCCCCTGACAAATTCACCCACTAACAAATATAGACTTATAGAAGTTCATCTTGTTGGTTTCTGGCCATCGAGAGTTGTTCAACAGAGCCCACACATATTATAAAATAGCCGGATGTGCTACTATTGTCCTTTGAGTGCAATCACCGCATCATCTTTCATGGACATCCTTACATTTTCCATTGGGATACAAACCCACTAGATGTCTCATTCATTGTTTGCCCCCTTTAACAACTAATAAAAAATCACATAAAATTGCCCTTCATCTAAAGGCACTTGCATTAGGTAAACAACGGCGATATCTCATTATGGAGTGCTTCTTAAAACCTGTGCGTCTTTGTCTCCAGCTATCTGTCAGCTGGCGAGTGTTACGTTCTTGTGTGTGCTTGGGTTTGTGGGGGCCTCTGGATTGAAGCGCCTATCTCTGGTGTGCAGCTGTGAAGCAGGTCGTGAGGACACATCTCCTGCCTGGAAATAAAACACGCACACAGACACATGCACAGACGAACTCTGCCAAACCAGATTAACACCCAAATAAATCACCTTCAGAGATGCTCTGCTGAACATAACGTGGAGGATCAGGTTAAAACCCCTCCTTCTCAAGTCCTCACCGTCTCAAGCTCTCTGCCTCATCTCTACTGGGTTTGATTGTTTTTGGATTTTTTCTAAATTTTTTATGATACCAGTATTTCAGAATTATGGCATTTGTTGGTATGGGTTTTACTAAAGCTGGATGCCGTGAAACTGACGTTTCTGAAATATGGAAAAAACAACAAAAGCACCTTCCTTATTCATGAACTAAACCATTCCAAAGAAGAAGGAAACCTGAAAATATTTAAACCTCACAAAATGCATGTAAATAAAAAGAGTTAATTATAAAAAGAGTACAATTTTGTTTAAAAATCTGAATAAAGTAAAGCTAGCATTTAAATGAGGAGCAGACGCTCACAGCGATGCTGAATGGATTCACGAGGTGAAAACTCATTTGGTGGCCAAGTAGGAATGAATGTAAGCTTAACCGCTTAGTCAAAATGGTTATAAACTCATGAACTGTAGTAATTGATGAGAGACAAGTGATTTTTAAATCACAAACTGGTAACCACCTTCTCCAACCCTCACAAACCACTAGTCTGTAGCAAGTCGTCGGCATGTCTGCTGCGGCGATTTGGCTCAGCCATGAAATGCCTATGTTTTTAAGTGTTTTCAAAGAATGTTTGGTAACAATGAAACGTTATGAAACAAATAACGTTATAAAAATGTATATAAATAATGTTATTTCTTATAAACATTATATTAACGTCAATGTTATGCCTGGTAACATTACTCAAATAGCATTTACCTACAAAACAGGCTACAACAGAAAATTAATTCATTCGTCTTCATGTCTGCTTTCTTCCCTTTCGGGGTCGCCACAGCGAAATGAACCGCCAACTCTCTGGCATATGTTTTACGCAGCGGATGCCCTTCCAGTCGCAACCCATCGCTGGGAAACATTCACACACACATTCACACTTTAACACTATGGGCAATCGTTCTTCTTCAATTCACTTATACCGCATGTTTTTGGACTTGTGGGGAAACCGGAGCACCCGGAGAAAGCCCACGTGATCACGGGGAGAACATGCAAACTCCACACAGAAATGCCACCTGCCCCAGCCGAGCCTAGAACCAGCGACGTTTTTGCTGTGAGACGATCATGCTACCCACTGCGCCACCGTGATGCTACAACAGAACAGATAACCATTAATAAACAATAATTCCATGAGAACCACTCGATTTAGCACCCTGCAGTTTTTTTTATTTATTTATTTTTTAAATTACATACCTTTTTTTCTTCCAAACACGGTTTTCTCCCGCTAACTTCACTCCTCATTTGTCTCAGGGTAATTCGGGTGAAAATGTCCGAGTGGGTTAAAAAAAGAACCCAGCGTTTTTAAGACTGATGTAATGAAAAGAAAATTAGGAGTGGAAAAATGTATTTGGACACCAGTCAGAGAAAATAAAGAAATAATATTAAAGTTTCTTATAGAAACAATTGTGTATCTAAGGAAATGGAGAAGGAATAGGGCAAGAACTCTGGTCAAAACTCCAAGATAGAAGGAGGTGGTAATGCATCAACAAGCTGGATGCCAACCGTCGTGAAAGAAGAAGAAGATAATTACAGCAGAACTAGAAGTAAAAACAATAGCAATTCAATGTACCAAAAACAATAAAACAAACATTAATTGTTTCAGATAGTTTAGCAGCACTGGAGAGCATAAATACAGGAAAATCAGAAGCATGATATGATCAATGAAATTATGGAAAACCTAGAAGAAATGAGACAAAAGAACAATACAGTCAAATTTATGTGGATACAAGGACATGCAGGGATCAAAGAAAACGAGATGACAAAGCAAGAAGAAACAACATTAGAAATAACATTGAGTAAAGCAGAGGTAAAAAATTATAATATACACAAAAATAAAAGAAATCTGGCAGAAAAAGTATGATGAAGAAGATACAGGTACAAATTTATATAAAATACAACAAAAAATTATTTACATGAAACAATTACATGATAAATGGAGTGAAAATGAAACAAAAGAATATTAATAAAAGTGCTCAGCATCTACAAAAGTAAGACTAAAAAGGGAAAGTGGAAAGGAAAAAACTAAAGTTCAGACATGAAACAGTAGAATCTTTATTAATTAGGAAGGCATATAGAACAATCATAGCATGTATTAAAAATATACAAATAATCCATAAAATCAAAATAAAAATCAATACATTTAAGATCTTTTCCTTCATCGATGCACTGATCAAACTACAACTGAACTATTGCTTCAAGATTGCAAGCTGCCAGAAAACACCAGAAGAAGAAAAAAATTATAAAAGCACTTATTGAAAACAAAAAATATTCATAGAATTAAATTTTTTAATGTAGATATACAGGGAGGATAGTATATAAAGCAAACAATAAAATAAAAATATGAGTAAGGGGAACTGAATTCGTATGAAGTATATTTAGAAAAGGGAGAAAAAGTTTTTTATATATATATAGCTCTGGCTTCTTCCTAGTTGGTGTCGGTAATGCCCCAGTAAACTAGGCTTGCAAACTACCAGTAAACCACAGAAGAAGAAGAAGAAGAGGAAGAACAAAAAGACTGTTTGGCTGCAGGTGAGCTTGTGAGAATTAAAACCCATGTTTTGTGAGCATTCTCAGAAAGACTTGCTAATAATACCTTGGTGACAAAATTTTTTAATAAAGACATACTAGCCTTCTTGAAACAGACTACAACTTTTTTACTTGCTACATTAGTAATTCTTTGAATCAAATTGAAACCTCTTTCTCTCAGAACGGAGGCTTTTGGTTACACTCTGAACCTCTGAGCAGTTTTGATCTCTAGTTCTTTTTTTGCTAAAACAAGTTATTCCAAAGTTTTCATCCAGTCTTCATCCCCCCTGATGCAGATGCTTTCTCTTGTAACTAAGCAGTATGTTTGGCAAATGTCTTCTCCTTCGGGGCTGCTTGTTGTTTTCATGTTTGCAGATTTTCCTCCTAAGTCCGCTGAATTTAAAGCCATGTAAAAGCTGCAGCTTGTGCATGCAAGTTAAGGAATTTGCAACACCAGACGCTGATGTAATTACATTTGGTTCCTTTGTTTAGACTTTGCATTTCTGTTCATTGTTCTTGGCTAACATTTGTTTCTGTGTATTCTGGATGATTAGCATAAGCAGAACGCTGTGGCACAAAACATCCTTTTGTCAAGTCCATTTATGGGTATACCAAGTATTTACCGAGAGGCTGGGTTTGAAGAATTCAGATGCAAAAACCTTTTTTAGCTTCTTTGTGTAGGCCTACACTGCAAAAAATACATAACAGTAAAAGAAAATAAAAAGTCTGTCAGCAAGATTGCAAAACTGTTCCAAGTGTTGAGAGCCTATTAGAAAATGTAGAAAAGTTTCCACATTCAGAGGCCATTAGTGGAGCCTGTTCCTGCTGGCGTGGGTCTATTTCAACGATCCCTAAATCTGGTCTTGGAGATCCGGAGCAATCAAGCAGTAGGGAAAACAAAACAAAACCCTTTAAAAAACTACACATACAGTATACTGCTGCTGGAGTCAGATCTTCTAGAACCACCACACACAGACATATGCAAGACCTACATTTCAGCGGTCACAAACCTTGTGTCAAGCCACTCTTGAAGCATCTCGCCTGAGCTAAAGAGAAATAGAAGTGGACTACAGTCTACAGGAAGAGAGAATGCGCAGAGATGCGCAGAATCCATGTTGCTTGAGGTCCAGCGTTAAATTTCTTCAGGTAGGGATGGTTTACAGTGCCGTGTCCTCTGCTGCTGTTTGGTCACTGTGTTTTTTGAGGTCCAAAGATAATACAGCTGTCTATCAGTAGGTTTTAGAGCACTTCCTGCTGATGAAATGCTTTATGGAGATGCACTGAGCAGATTTCATTTTCTAACACACAGTGCCAAAGCTACCAGTATCTGGTTTCATGTTCTGATCCTATCAGAGGTATTGAGACCACCAGATCCACCAATACAGAAGAGCTGAAGGCCACGATCAGAACAACTTGGGCTCTTGAAACACCTGAGCAGTAACTGCCACATATGAGCTTTTATTGCGATGTTTACTTGCAGTATTTAACAAAATCTAAGATAAAGGACTGTTCACGTAAGCCAGTTTGAAGATGTGTGGATTAAGACCCAATTAATAAATTAAACAAATGTTTAGTTAAGTCACTCAATTGCAACAAATACCACAAAACAAAAATTAAACAACTTCTTTTAACATGAATGACTTGAAATGTTAGAGGTCTTTTTTGTAATATTTTGCTTCCAAAGACATGGAAAAACAACCATTTACTGAAATTCTTGAATAAAATGTTACTTTATTTATGTAATTTTACCATCAAATGCAGATGTTTACAGTTGCTTGTTAACTTCTGTGAAACTCTTTCACATTAATGCAAACAGAAACGCGCCACTCTGACACTGTTTAAAAAAATATGGATCAAGTTCTTGCATCAAGAGTTAACTTGATTTTGTTGCTTATTATTCGCTTTAATGGAGAAAGCAAAAAATATAGTGATTTTTTTTTCAGGGTCACTCAGTTTTCCGGCTCAAACTTCAAATGTCTCATTCCACTAATTACAGCCCCAAAATTACATTTCAGCCATGCATCGCTGATCACTGGCTCGCTTTGAGTAAAGAATTGTAATTTTCAGCTCATTTTTCTGGTCCAGAGGTTAGTTAGCAGAATGTGCTTCGGCCAACTGATAAATTATGCTTTCCTAAATGAGATGTTTTAAAAATTGCTTTCGAAAAATAGGCTCTTATTTCACAGCCGAGCACAGATGGTGGCGAGCTGAACGAGACCTGGAAGTAAAGCGCCTCGCTGGGGGATTGAGATGCTAGACACAGAGCAGGTGTTAACCGCCGGATCATTGGGAACGCTTCATTACGAAAACCCTCCGCTTCTTTTATTGCATTTACGCTCGGTAAATACTTGAAATAAATAGCATTAGGACATGAATTGGAAAGAAGCCTCTTTTTCTTCATTCTCTATTGAGAGGTTGTTTAGTCACACAGCACTGAACAGACTCCAACAAACGGTAGCGTTTAAATCAGTTTCTATCTGATAGCAGCCATAATTGTGAAACAGGTATTCAGGATTTTTTTTAAAGCTGATTTTAAATAATTTCATCTAATTATGCAATTAAGACTTTTCAAGGTGAGATACTGATATTAAAGGTGCTGAATCATGGAAACTCAGCTTCAGTTTCTTGCATACCCGCTGACTGATCCGGAGGTGAACCGTAGCAGAAATGTGTCGATTAAACAATAAATAAAGTGTTTTTGGATGTCCCGGACCAACAGTATTTTTGGGACTCCAAAAGATAAATATATTAGTTAGTATAAATGTGCAGATTTTCTGTATGGTGACAAGAAAAATCCAGCGGGGGGCATGGCGGAACAGAGTACACATTTTGTTTTGCGAAACGCAAACATTTGAGGTGATTCAAATACATTCTTTACAATAAATACTGCCTTTTTATGGTTATTGAGGGAGCAGTGAAAGTCTAGAGGGGTCAAATATTTATTATACATGATATAATAAGGACATAATGTGACCCTTTTTTATGTATGCATCATCCCATCATTATTATGAAATATATTTGTATTTATTCTTTTGACAATTGTGATGGTGGTTGCCAAGAAAAGGCAAGACATAAATTGTCTGATGAGCTAATTTATTATAAAGTACAAGGAAGTAATTCAATATATAAACTCCACATTAAAGTGAAAGTTCATAATAAAACAGTTTATTACATAAAGTCCATAATAAAGAAAGTTTCTCAGCTACTGAAATTAGTTTTTATTTTTTAACTTTTAACCAATCGTCATTGTCGGTTACTGCTGTGTTTAAAGGCACTGTTTGGAAAAACATATTAATTTCATTTAATATTTAAACGTATATTTCTATGTAAATATCTAATGTGAATAAATTTAGTTGATGGGGCTTATATTCTGTGCATCTGAGTATCTATAGTGATTGTTAAACTGTGATAGTTATACATTTATACTGTAAATGATTATTGATTCTTTTTATAATAAATGTCTGACCAGGCTTAGACCTGTCTGTTTCATGTGTTTTATGTGTTTGGTTGTCTAAAATAGAGATAAGCAACATTTGGCTGAGTGACATTTTATTTGTGGAACAAATCCTGAAATCAGGAAAAAGAGGTGAAACCTGGTTTGTGGTTTAAAATGAAATAAAGAGCAAGCGAGCGCAGCTGTGTTACAGAAAAAGGAAATTGTGCTCCTGCCCCTCGCAGTTCATTTGAAGTCATTCTCCACAAAATCAATTTTCAATTTCCTCCTTGAGAAACTACCTTGCTGCACTCACCAGCAGTCCTGCTATTTGCACTTCATTAGCCAAGCCCTGCTTTAGTCTATTATTTATGTGGAGATTGTGTACTTTAAGGGCATTTTGGAAAAATTTCACTGCTAATGTTGCTGTATTACAAGCTAATATTTAAACTTATAAGAAGTTGTATTTTGGCGAACTGGTGAGAATACTCAATTCTCTGCTATTAAATTTAAGAATTAATTACTACACTGGTGTTTTTAGGCTTTTAGTGGTAAAAATCAGGGAAGTTTTCTTCATACAATATGTAACTAATGGGCAGTTGTGCTCTGGTGGATAAGGACTTAAAACATAACTTAAAACATATTTGCTTTCTATTGATTGTAGTTTTGTTTAAATGTTGTTTATAAATGATTAATGTATTGTTGCCATGACATTTCACTAATATGTATTTGCCCTGTTTTACTGCAGCATCTTCCACAAGCTGCTAGATACCCCTTCCTCCATAACGTTCAAGCTGTTCCCAAAGCGGGTCAAAATGAGATCAGATCCAAAGACTTTTTTTCAGGTGTGTCAGATCAATATTCCTGTGAAGCTGCAATGAGATCTCTTTAATTCATTTATTTCATATTTTTGACAACTATGTTGTTTATCAAGTGTGATTTGATTGAATGACTGTTTTGTCTTTGAAGTTTTTGAGACTTCTCTTCTCCAATCTCCTCCGCTCTGCGCCTCTTCTTCCCTTTTGTTTTCTTTTTATACTTTTTCTATTTTCTTGACACCTTTTCCTCTCCTTTTAATTTCTTCCCTTTTTCCTTTCTTGTTTCCATCTTTTGTTCTGTCCTTTCCTTCTTGTTCCCTAGATTATTTAATTGTTTAATTATTCTTAATTTTCTCCTTTTCTTTTAAACCATGATTTAAGCACAAGCATTTTATCTCATATATCTGATTGTGGGTGTGAGATTACTATTTGTGATTCTATCAGATCAACCAGGAACTGATCTAAAAAATGTTCCGGGAGTCAATAGTCTCCTTCTGATCCGAGATCAGCACGGAATGGACACATTAAAGTCCATAGCCTGATGTACTGCCCCTGAATACCCACAGAGGTACAACCACTGCACCACTTATAACAGGAACAAATTTGAACCCAAGCAAATTCTACATTTCTGGAGCAAATTCATGGCCCTGTTTCTTAAAGGGTCACGAAACACCCCTCGTTCAGTTCGCATCGGCAAGAGATTCTTTAAAAATTTTTCTCAAAAATGAGGCCTGATGTGCTGCTCCTGAAGGCACATGAAATAGCTTTAATCAAAAAATGAAATAGAGTTTCCGATAACGGGAAAGGAAGTAAACATGCATCCTGTTATTTCAGTTTGTACTGATGTTAATCAAATCAATTACACCATAAGCTGATGCACTCATTAAAACTCTGTTGCGTATATAGAGGGAAAACAATGGCTGCACTTTAATAAGATTTCTTTAATGTGGTAGATTAATTGAAAATATGTTCTAAAATGGCTTTAGTTTTGAGCTATTACACACAGAACATCACAACAGGAGAGTTGATTAATTAAAATGGTAAATGCATTTACAGACATTATTGTAAAAGCATCTAACATGCAATTAAAAACTAAAATACATCAACTAACTATAACAATAATAAACATAATGAATAGATTAGCGTTTTTGATGTCAAAGAATAAACAAACAAGAAATTGTTCAGTTAATACCAATGCTATATTTTTCTGATGAATAAACGCTACACTGCGTTTACTGAGGCAGGTTTCTTTTGCACTTGTTTATTTTGGGATAAATAAGTTTGCCTCCTGGAGCAAAACCTCTATAGCACACTTCCTGTCTCATTCAGGCTCGGCTGGGTTCAGTTTGCTGTAAACACACTGAGCCTCTGACAAGAGAAAGATGGGAACAATAGAAAGAGAGGGCTGCTCTTCATCCTGTTGTCTCGCTTCGACTGGAGCCGAGTCGTTTTTGGCTCCGTCTGTGGAGGTTCAGCCACCCTCTCTCAAACCCAGACTAAAATAAAGCTGCTGATGTGCTGAAAAAAAACTTTTGAGCTTTGCAGATGTCTCATAAACAAGACACTCATTTTTATTCCTCACATTTTGCTCTAAAAGTTAAGTTTTTGTTTGGGATGTTGAAGCTCCTGTTTACAGGACATAAACGTTTTTTTAAGCCACAGAATCTTCACTGTGCATGGGCCACTTGATTCATCAAACTGGTCTAATCTTTTAAACTAGAAATCAGGTTAAAACAGGTTTCTATGTTTTAGACCGAACATGTTATACAATCAGCATAAACGCAGTAGTTAGTACATAGAATTAGGTGCTTGGTATTTAACCTCTTATGTATTTCCAAAGTTGTTGAGGTAGAAACAGAATGATATCTCGACACAGGCAAATCTTTATTTCTGGTTATATTAAAGCAGGTTTTTGAGTGCGTGTCTCCAGAGGTTACACGTCAGTCAACGAGCTATACCAATCAGAAGCAAGACTTCTGATTGGTCTTCCAGTCGACTGAATCATGTTCATGAACTTATTGTCATGACACTCATGGTCTCATGGCACTCATGTTTGGAAGCAGAAACACGGCAAACGAATAAAGCTTTTGTTTGCATAAAAAAGGATACTAGTGTTGGTTTTAATCTCCGATCATGAATAGTGTATGTGTTACCTCACACGACTCTTGGGCTCAAATAAACACGTTAAATCGATCCCCCGCGAAACCCAGAAAAGCTGTTAGAAACTCACTAGACAGGAAACTATTTATTGACCTCTCTATCGTCTGTAGATCGACGATGATTATACATTTTGAAATATAGCCCAGGCCTATGCCAAATGGTACTAAACAAGACTAAATATTCGTATTCGTATCTATAACACAGCATTAACAATTAAAAGTGATGTTTTTATGATGTAGTTCGAAACCTACTCCTGGGTTTACAGAGTTTAAGCGGATAAAGAGCACACCTCTGAAGGAGTAGAGTGTAAACCTCAGTCTTATATAATAACTTTTAATGAATTAGTTGGCAATCAATAAAATGTGAAATGTTTACATTTCCTTATAATTGAATCCAAGCTCTTTATTTGCCAGCTTGAGCTGTGTTTGAGTGCTTGTGAATGAAGAGGATGAGAGAAGGGGCAGACTGACCTGGGATCTGCTTCATTTATCTTTAATGTGCTCTGGCTGACACGGGTCCTGTCAGATCTGCCTGCTCAAAGAGAAGCAGGAAGCTGTGTTTGATCCATGCTGCACGCACACACATACACACGCACACACACGCACACACACACGCACACACACACACGCACACACACACTGAGAAAAATACACACTAATAGAGGAAATCCTTTTATACTATTCCTGCTTAGCCTCAGGTGTATGCTGTTAAACACTGTGTGTCAAAGCTACTGAAGATTCTGATGTACATTTGCACACTTGTGTCGCCATCTCCCATAGACCTGACTGATGTAAAAAAAGAAAAAAGAAAAGAAAACAGTGGTTGTTCTGCATGCTCAAAAACTTATAAATTTAAACTAATAGATATTTTTTTAACCATCCATCCATCTTCATGTCGGCTTTATTCCCTTTCGGGGTCGCCACAGCGGAATGAACCGCCTACTCACTGGCATATGTTTTACACAGCGGATGCCCTTCCCTGCCGCAACCCATCGCTGGGAAACATTCACACACACATTCACACTTTTAACACTATGGGCAATTGTTCTTATTCAATTCACTTATTCCGCATGTCTTTGGACTTGTGGGGAAACCGGAGCACCCGGAGAAAACCCACGCGATCACGGGGAGAACATGCAAACTCCACACAGAAATGCCACCTGCCCCAGCCGAGCCTAGAACCAGCGACCTTCTTGCTGTGAGACGACCGTGCTACCCACTGCGCCACCGTGACGCCATTTTTTTAACCAAATCTGTCAATTAGGAAGATTTACAGAGGATAACCAATCAGATTGTCTCAATTTACCATGAAAGCCTAACTTGTTACCTTTTACCAAAGTCGCAATAGTTTTAAATAATTCATGTTACCATAGTTGGCTGCTTGATGGGGCATAGTAATTTACATAGTAAAACATTTGTGCTACAATGTTTAACTAACTTGAGGCTAGAGTAGTATGTTAAGTTTTGATATAAACCTTTACTGTTTAACTAACTTTAGGCATATTTAAACATATGATTTATTTGCTGCGGTGCCACAGAGCTGATTTGTATCATCACGGCAGACGTTTTTAAGGAGCACCATCTGTATCTAGAAAACGTAAAAAAAGAATTCATATGTAACAAAATATAAACAGTGAAGTGTATGTCTGGTCTCTTTCTGGTGTGCATAATATCATACAAGTACAGCATGTAATCAATGTTTAAACAAAACAAGCCCCACAATAGTGAGATGGAGACAATTTAAACATACACATTTTGAGATTTTTTAATTTTAATTTGTTTTTTGGACTTTTTTTCCCCTATTGCACTACTTTCCACAAAGAGCCTATATGCAGTATGTATGTACATTTATGAAAAAGTGTGTATATGCCACATTAAGGTATGATTACATAAAACATTTCAAAATATTCCATGGTTATTTTATTAAAATATTTTTGCTGTTTATGTTATGATACACATTTGACTATTATTCATATTTTAAGTATTTAACCAAACCGCAGTTTCAAGCTAGTTCAACAATGTTGATTTTTTTAAGATAAAATGAACAAAATATATTTAAAAAAAAATTATTTGAACAAAATCTAATTAATAAAAAATTATTATAGTAAAATATCAAATATTTTCCATTTAAGCCCTAGCTTTATTTTTTATCACTACTTTTTTGCCTGCAGTTAAATAGCTGGTTTACACTGATTTTTTTGTCTTTAAATGTTACTATTATTTATATTTTAAAAATTTACCAAACAGTAGTTTTAGATTTTGAATGGTTTTAAACTAGTTCAACAATGTTGATACATTTTTATTTACATAAATTAAGTTAATAAAATAAACACAAAAATGCAAAACATTTTCTATTTAAGCCCCGGCTTTATTTTTTTTTTCCTCGCATTTCTCTTCCTGCAGTTAGATAATTTCTGTTTTACATTGAAGGCATAATAGACTGAATAGATGACTGCGATTCAGTGATTGTATGCTTCTTGTGATTATGTGAGCCACCGAGTTTAGAACAATCTAAACCCCTTTGCAAACAAACACTATATTGCAGCACAACCCTCCGCTCACAAACCCATCTCAGTCACATTTGAAATGCATTACAGAACAAAAGCAAATTGTTAAACCATTTCACTGCAGCGATGGAACATGAACCAAATGCTCCCGATATCCCTTTCAATCCCTGGAGCTGGAGAGACTTCCTGTCTCCCCACATGTTGTACAGCACTCCCAGCGCCTCAATATCTCTGCAATCTTACAAATTGCTTCCAAAACGATTCTCCGTGGAGGGGCTTTCTTCTCTCAGATCCTTTCAGTCAGAGGAGCCTTTCGCTTCTGTCTTTGTAGAATGTTAATGAATCTCGGCTTGTTATCATATAAATAAGAAACACAACAGACTGCGATTACAGGAGTTTCTCTAAACCTGCTTAAAATCTTCAGGCTTCTGTTACCTTCGCTTTAGGGACGTCTCAATGCATGGCTTCAGCTCACACAAGCTAATAAACATGTTTTCCTCCAGGAAATTTTTCTTGGGGAGTAAATGGAGTGAATAATATAAAAGTACAGTGTAGGGAGGATTAGATGAACCAGACCATATGTGATTGTAAGAAAATTAGATCAGTAGGGAGAATATTATGAATGAATATTATCAGATTAACTTTAATTATACTATTCTAATCCATGTACCATTTGTTTGATTTTCGATTTAATAACGAAAACAAACAATGAAAAACATTTAGTTTTTTTCATTTTTGATTCTGTATTTAAATTGGAAAATGCAAAACACAAATTATGAGTGCTCCTCGCATTTTGATTCAGAATTTTTCTTTTGGGGATGTTTAGTGTAACCTGGAAGTTCAATGACTTCACAGACTGTGTTTTTTTTTTATTTGTAGCAGGAGTGGGAAACTATCGACTGTGAAACTGAAGTGAAACAAGCGATGACAAAGCTTGAGGAAAATGGGAATATAGTTAAGTAGATATGTTGATTTTTTAAATGCGATTTCATGGGGCGTTGTGTTTCACACATGTGTTTACAATAGCAAAGAAACACATGGGAGTTTTAATATTGCACTGTACAAAATTCATAGGTAACAACCATTTGAATGTTTCTCTTGTTTCTTAGTAAACAATTATTTCGAGTTGAATGAGAAAAGTTTTAAAAGTTGCAAAAAATTTTTCAGCTGTTAACTAGGGGTGGGCGCTATACAGGTATGAAAGTGAATACCGGTATTGTAATGTGCCATGATATGGATTTTGCAAAACCGTGGATACCGTCACATTCATAAATGTCATGAATTCAGCCATATGTGAGAACTTGTTCTGAGAGCAAAGGGGGAAGTTAGTCAGGTACAAAGATTGCTTCAGCTGCTACTCTTTCTGAAATCCATTGAGCCAGAATAAACTAAGTTGTCAAGAACAGCAGAACACATCACTAGATTTGTCAATATTAGCGGTTTTATAACAAAGAGTCGCAACAAAGACACTAAGTTGGTAACACTTGACAGCAGTTAGGACTGCTGGCAGGGCGTCCTCTCTCTCTTTCTCTCTCTCTCTCGCTCGAATCAAGACTCAGGTTATTTGTGAAAATGTGTAAATAAAGATGTTCAGTCTGTATTGTAAGTATTCGGGTCCAGTTCTAGTAAACTGGGAGAGTGAGAAATGAAGTAGAAAACAACCTGGAGTGGTGAGTAAAAACCGCAGGAGGGAAACTTGTATAAAACAAGACGGTGAAAGTGTTAAGCAGTCACATTTTACATGTGCAGTTATACACTTAGTGAGGGTTCATCATGAAAACATTCTAGCAGGCTCCAGGTAGCAGACTTCAAAACTAATCTACATGAGAACACCTCAGCATTAAACATCGAGTGCAGTTTTAGGTGAAACGTTAGCAAGTAATCCGGGTAATAAAAAATACATAGTTTTGAAAAGAAATAATGGGAAAACAAATTTGCTTTTCATTTTTATGTTTAAAAAATAAAAGTCGAATGATTGATACACAGATTATGTTCCGATCCCGGTTAGAAGGCTATTTACACATTTAATAACATTTAAGAAAAATTTACAAAGAAAACATAAGAATAGAACATAGAAGATAGGAAGTAGGACAAAGTACAAGAGATGGTTAATCCTAAAATAGTGTCTTCAGCAACCATTAAAACATTTCACCTTACAGCAACACTAACAACTTTCAAAAAGCAACTAAAAGCTCTTCTCTTTAGGGAACACTTACAATAAAAATGTGTTTTTCCTGTTCTCTCTTCATTTTGTTTCTGCTATGGTTGCTTGATTAGCTGATACAACTTCTACTACAAGCGACATGAGATAGACTTTGACTGTGTAACAAATTGCATATTGTCTCTCCCCTACTGTAAGTTCCATATTTCAGTCAGACAGTCATAAAGCTCTCTGTTACTCACATATCCTTCTGAAAGATGAATATTAACAGTGCTCTGGCGCAATGCTAGTCCTAAACAGCTCGTTTGGTGCAACTTGATGCATAACTTCTTTGAGGAACATTGTTACAGCTCAAACTTTTAAGGCATGCTCCACCAAATAAACAAGATTTAATTCACTGTAAGCACTTACCCAGATGTCATCCCAGACTCCTAAACATGTTTTGGGATGTTTATTTGCTACTATTAGGATTTGGAAAGGTTCTTAATATGGTTTTGGGAGTTCCTAACAACAAGTTTAAATAGGCGTGATCTTGATAACTAAACATCAAAATTGATAAAAAAAATTTTTTATTTAAAAACAATTAGAAAATAAAGATTTTTGAGGGTCTTTTTCAATAATGTCATCATCAAAAATGGCTGAACTGGTATAAATTGGACTGCCCTGATTCGGCATGGTAGTCTGAATGAATTTTGGTCAAAAGGCCAAAATTTTATATTTTATAAAATGCAAACATTTTATCTCCATATCACTAGGTGGCATTGTGCTGAAATGCTCCTGGCAAAGTTAGGTGGTAATATCTCAAAGCATTCAGTAAGCTTTAATGCTGAAAGAGATATATAAACTATTATTATTGCTACAATCACTATATGATGCAGCTGCAAGAGCTTATATTTCTTTAAAAATAGTTGAAATTACTTTTTTTCAAAATCAATCACCCTCTAGAGCTAACCAAAGCCATCAAAACCTGAATCACTGTTATTCCAGCGTGGAACAAAATGTGATGCTTTCTTTTCTTTCTTTCACAATACTCTGTTTTACCTCAGTGTGAGGAACAGGCTGAACTTTTCATGTTCTTCAGTAATTTTTCCCTCTGTGAACTGCTGTGATTCAAAGATCAGTGAGTTCGACAAGTGTGTCGTGCACTAGTCTAGTTCCCTTCAGTCGCCCCCTTGAGGCTAGATGCATTGTGTGGACATGAAAATATTTCTATAAAGGGGAATCTATTAACCTTTATAAATTATGTGATATGACCTTCATGGCTTTCATTCAATGGTTTGAAATACAAGTCAGATCCTCTTATGTTTTAGAAATGTCTTATTTTGGATGCTTGGCTGATTTGTTGTTTTGGGTGTGTTCCTCACTTGTAAAGTAGCTTTAGTCACAGCAGCTGGTCATGTCATATTTTTTCAAAATGCTTGCACTACATCCTAGTGACAGCATAGTGACATCATGCTTACATCTTAGTTACATCTTAGTAAAAAGTTAGCAGCATTCTCCTGTTACTAATATCATAGAAATAAATCTCAACAAAGCTATTTTTGATGTTAGCGAGTTTCGTGAGATGTTGAAGAGGCTGTTGCACGAGACTTTGCAGCTACTCAAGTCGATGGTGGCAGATGGAGAGCATCCTTGCTGTAGACTGTAGCGCTCTGATGTCATGCACGCATAGACATCATGATGCAGACAGAAGAGGAATTCTGAGAAATGTGATTGTAGAGATACAAAATCTTTTTTGTTGCGTATATCACATTTTTGATGTGGGCTTGATTATAGTTTGCAATCGACTATATATTATTTTACCCTCAGAAAAAAAAACTAAAGTGATCTACAGGAAATACTTTGTAATAGCTAGCGTTTTTACATGGTATTGTTCAGATCAGAAGTAAAAGGTAACTAAGTACTTGAGTACATTTTGTTTATATACTTTTTTTACTCTTACTCAAATAAATCATTTGGTAGTTATTTTTACTCTTACTTGAGTAAACATTTTCATGAGTACTTTTACTTTTACTAGAGTACACTTTTGGATACTCTGTCCACCTCTGCTACGAAGAAGAATAAGAATCACAGATTGTTGTATTGTCTGAGTGGGCGTTTTAGATTATGCCATTAAGCACTCGTCTCAACTGGGCTCAGCGGGTTTAATGTCATTTTACTTCATCTAAATGTACAAAATGCATTAGTTTAACCCATCGTAAGATGTTCATGCACACATTTTTATGTCTGAACCCCTTCCTGATTTTGCATCATAGAAACTCTTTAACCATAGAGTACTTTGATTCTAAGCGTTCTCATTCTTTATTTTTGTCTTGCAGTTATTCTCTCCGACTCGCTTGTTCATTTCTCTCTCTCCCTTTCATTCTCTCTCTAATTCTCTCTCCCTCTCTCTATCTCTCTTTCCCTCACTAGCTCAGTCTTTCTCTATCACGCTTTCATTCTCATCTCTGTCTTTCTCCCTTTTTACTCTCTCTACTCCTCTCTTTCTCTCCCTCCCTCATTCTTTCTTACATACTCTCATACATTACATCTATTTTAGGAAAAGCATAGATTTGTTGCATCCAATTATATTTATAATTTATAAACTGTTAATATTTAATTTAATTATATCCCAACTAATTAATTATTCTCTATTTAATTTTTTCCCTCTGCATAAAGCACCTTAAAAAGACTTTTAAATTAATTATGTTTCATTGTGAACCTTTGCAGCAGAATTAAACAATACATGAAATTTCAGCACTGATCACAAATTAAATGGTAAAAAACTAAAACAATGTTTAAAATACCTTTTACAGTTATTTCTGAATGAAATTATCATTCACCTCTCACAGCACTAATAGCTCCACTTGCCCTCTGTTTCTCCTCTTCTAGTAAATTCATTGGAACACCACAGTTCTTCTCTCCTTCATATTTAGAACGCTCACAATATCAGCCCTGCACACGGAAACCAATAACAGATTCAGCAGGGGATGCCTGTGATTCAATCCCCTCTAATTTCATCACCTCTGCTGCACTGGGGTGTCAGTGTTAGGAGTTGGAGGGGCATTTGTACCCTGACCCACTCTGGTGGAGCAATCGAGGCCAGAAGATTGAGGAAACCTTCCTTTCTCAATCACACAGGGATCAAAACAGACCTGAGTAGCATATTTCAGTGACTCCAGAGCAGTAACACGCTGCATCAAAGCTCTCACTGCTCATTTTTTCAAGGACAGCAATCTCTGATGGGCAGAAGAGAAATGACAATGTTATGAAGAGAGGAGGAGAAAGACAAGTCTCCTTCCACTCGGTACTTTGAGGAAGATGCTGAAGCTCACCACAGCACATAACTGACTTGTGGGAGTATCATCTGTGTGGTTTTCCCACTCTCCTGCATGCGAAAAATAAGAAAACACCACTTATTGACTACAATCAGTGTGATCCTTTATAGAAAACCCAAGGTGCCATTTAACAAGATAAGATAGCCTCTCACATGAAAGGTGATTATTGAGATCAACATAGGCTTTTATTTTACAGCTCGATAGTATTGACTCATTCGCTCTGATTCTTTATTTTGCTGCAAGAGAATAATTGTAATTTCAATCAATAATCATTGTATAATGTATATATTTTTAGGATAATTTATTTAAAGGACACCTATTATGAAATATCTAACCTTGGAAGATGTTCAACCAAAAATGTGTGCATGAATGCTGTGAACATTCTTATATTGGAGTGATTTGAATTCAAAGTAATTTTTGGACATCTAGTTAAAATAAAATAGCATCGCAAATTTCTGTCCCGCTTTTCATGTCATAAGGAATGCCATGCCCGTCCAGAGCGGTAGATATACCAGAGTGGTGTCAGATGCGAATTTTCTTGCCTACTTCAGAGTAATACTTCTGGATAATGAAAACACGATTAATAAAATTTGCAGTTACTTTAAAAGTTACATATTTTATATACATAAAAAAGTATTTTATTAGCACAAAACATTTGGAAAATCTATTACATTGGCAATTCATTAAATATGAAACCCACAAAACGGCTGATAAATGTAAAAGATGATCAGTATTTTTAAATATAGAGCTGGAGTATAATGTGAAGGATTATGCGGGTGAAAATTGTTCACCTTTATTTGACCAAAAATGTACCCACGACCTCTTATTGTTTCCATCCAAAATCTAATGTTAAAAATTGGAAGTTAAAATTTTACAATATTCCACTTATTATTGTAATTATTTCAATTTTCATCACAATTCTGTCAGATCTGTCCTATTAAAAACCATGAAGACCGATGGCACTGAGGGCTCATCAGACCCCCCCATGAACCACGTGCCAGTCTTAAAATACTGACACCACTCTGTATATCTACCACTCTGGGCCTCACACCCACACATCCTCACACCCACCACTAACAATTGATGGGTGCATTTTGTGTCCAAGCATGTAAATTACATGCACAAAACAAGCTATTTGAACAGCTGTTTAAACATTTAAATTAGTAAACAGAGCAAAAGTTTAGGTCATATTTTTTTTCAGGTGTAAAAAGGGCACCTCGGGACCTTGTTTCAGGACATCAGAGGAAACAAACAGCAATTCCTGTAAGAAATTAGGCTAGTGGGGAGCAGGTGTTTCTGCGGGCAGAGTTAAAAGGACAGGGATGCAAACTGCTACTTGTACGCAATCATAAACAAAACTAGCTTCATTGAACTAGGAGTAAAATGGACATCCAGCAGTACATATATGATCCAGAGTTCGATCTTCAATCTGAATGGAAAAATGAAGCCCAATTGCAGTGATTCCAGCAGATGTGTCTGTACGGTGAGGAACTGAACTTGTTTGTTCAGAGTTTATTGCTAAACTGTTGTAACGTTAAGTCACCTGTCTTGACGTCGTTGTTCTTGATTCTCTGCATTTAAGTGTGTTAAAAGCTCTGTCATTTTTTGATTTAATTCGATTGAATGCTTGATCATGAGAATATTACACTTTTGACTGAGTAAATAGATATGAATTCAATAAATAGCAAAACTTTGCCTCTTTAAAAACAGGAAGGATGTGTTCTGAATTCTGAGACATGCTGCATGAATCATTTGGATTGAATGATAATTTTGAAATTCAACAAAATTATAATAACTTGTAGTAAACTAAATGATGGCAATAATAGTTTGGTGTGCAGCTGAATATTTCTCATGGCTCTAACAACATTTTATTTAAGAATTTAACTTGATGTTTTCAGGCCGACCTAAAACCTCTTCACCCTGTGTGGTTTCAATTCATTACGTTTACTAGTGCACTGCCCATCTAGAGAGCTAGCACAGATAAAAACCCAGACAACTGTGTGAAAAAAAATCTCATTGTAAACTACTGTACTATTATTTTGAAGAAACTCCCCAAGCAATGTGTCTGTATTTAGGAGAGCATGGGACCTGAAATGTTTTCTTTCAGGGGCTCAAAATCCTAGCAGTGCCCCTGCATGAGATGGTACAACTTTTTTTATGAAAGGACATTTTTGAACTACTAAATAACAAAATATGATTTGACTGAAGGATTCTACATAACTAAAAAAATCTTTAAGCAACAATAAAGCCCCATCTTCTTTTTTTTTAAAGAGTGTGAAAACTCATAGAATCTAACAATGTTGTCTTGCTGCAGTCTCCATGGTGCTCAAAACAGAAACTTAATAGTAAATACATTTAAAAACAACACATTTTTAAATTACCAAACAGACCTCTTTAGTGTACAAAGCTCATACTAAACTCCGATTGGATCTCCTCAAGGTCTTTCAGGAACTCCTGCTCAAATCGTTCAACACAAACATTCCCTCACACCACAACGAACAAGCATGGAATATTTACGCAATTAAGCCTCGCATCTATCTTTCAGAAGCAATTCCTTAGAGAATGACAAAACTGTTGTCTGATCATGGAGCAGGCTTCAGGTGCTGACCTTCAATGTCGACGCATCCACCCAAAAAGTAATCACAAAAGAGAGTGTTCAAAGCAAATTGCTATCTTGTGACACATGCAATTATACCGTTTCATGAGCATTATCGTGGTGACCTTATACAACAGGTAAATGCTGCTCTTGTCACCTTTTATTGGCAGTGTGAAAAGCCACTGGCGTATAATAGCACGTATGTCCCTCTCGAGAGTGCATCTGGAAAGCGTGAACCTTTAGCAATTTTGTTAAATGACATTGTGCTTTTTGTGCTCTCACCCCTGAGATGTTCCCACTGCAGGAACAGGGAATAATGAGAGCGCTGTGCTGAGGGACGAGGGTGTATTAGAGGCTGTTGTGTGAAGCATCAGTGCTGTGCAATGACTGGAGATTCTCCCTCATCTGCTCCTCTCTCTCTTTTGTTGAAATGTTTGTAACGTGGGTTCAAGCTGAGCTGTCAGGATCATCATCTGTGTGCTGTGCTTTTCTGCAGGAATACGAGGTGTGTTTGTGTGCGTGGGTGCGTGTGTATGTGTGTGTGTGTGTGGCAGTGTTGTATAAAGTACTAGAAATTACTTGAGAAAAAGTACAGTTACTTTACTGGAAAATTACTTGAGTAAAAGTACAGTTACTGTACTGGAAAATTACTTGAGTAAAAGAACAGTTACTTTACTGGTTTGAGACAAAAACCTGATTCCTTTGCAAACTCATTTATGTGTCTATTCAATTTCTTATTTATTTATATATGTCCTTTTCTGTAACCTCAGCAGCCACTGACACGGAATGTAAAGAAACTCACCATCAACCATGCAGACGACTCACCGACACTCAAACCAGAAATGTGGCTTTTTGATTCCTTGTAGAAAATGGAGAATGTAGTTTTGACATTACACCCTCTAAAAATCAATCAATCAATCAATCAATCAATCAATCAATCAATCAATCAATCTACCAATCAGTCAATCAAGCATTTTTTCTTCAAAGCAGCTTCACAAAGTCCTAGTGTGGATTACGTTAGGTTAAATGGGATTTCTATTTTATAATTCTATGGGGTAGAAAAAGAAACTTTAGAACTTTTAATATGAGGAAATTAAATTGAATTAAACTGACCAATAATTTCAGACTTGCTTTATAAACCCATTTTGTAGTGAAATGAAGCAATTAAAACACTTATTTTTAAATAAATTTTTAATTACATTATTCTAGCTTCTATTTATTCTTTTCAGGTTTAGTTTTTCTGTTTAGATTGAGGCTGCTGTAGTTTGTTTATTTCTAATCTTTCTTTCTGAGGCAGATGTTTCAGTCCTGCAGCGCAGCTTCACCAGCACGGCTGATTCTGGCAGAAGCTCTCAAGGTCAGAAATCTCTGTGCTTGACCCAGATTGCTCGCCATCCGTTTCACGGTGCCATTCTGTGCCAAACGGGGGACCTTGACTAATGAAAAGAGGATTTCTCAACGGATCGCTTACGCGATCTGAGCCTGAGTTCCCGAGCTGATCTGATTGGCATGAGAGCAAATCAAACCATCTCACACTCATGATTGACTTGAACTCAATCCACTAGTTTCCTAACAAATCATTTGATAAGGACTCAAACGCACAATAAAACATCCAATCTGTTGCTTTACTAAAAGATAATTGTGTATGCGCAGTTTAAAGGACCAATACTAGTGGAATAATAGTGTTGTTATTGAACTTCATACTCTCCTGAACATTCCAAACTAAATTTTGGTTTAAAATAATGATCCAGATTCAATGTATTTGAGTTTCTGCAAAAACTAAACTTTCTATAGTTTTGCACATACTGTAAAAAGTACAAAAACTAGTTTATTTTTAAACAAAAATGTGTTTTTATGCAAAGAACACCCATTTAAAAATGATTTCCAGTGAAATAGAACATTATTATTATAACAATATTATTGTTTCTGATATTTGTGAGCTTTAAGAACAAGAAAATTGTACTAATTCAGCTCTAAAACGGTTAATTGATTATAGTTCTCCATTACTGTTTTAAAGATGCAGTTCAAGTGAAACAGCACTGTGATGAGAAATGCTGGCCTCATGTTTTTCAATTATTGTTTCCGTAATTCTCTTCACTTCTTCATCCACAGTACCAACTTCAATCTACAGGCTTTTTTAGGTGCATTCTTATGCTCCACATGGAACCGAGGCAGCCAGAAGATCCTCTTCTATTACACAAGTGAGAGAATACGCTGCATGTTCATAAACACTGTGAATAATTCACCAGCCTTGACCTGCCAGAGAGAGCGAGAGAGAGGAATCCCTTGTGTCTGAGATCCAGATCTGCTCAGACGAAGCCAACAGAAGACCGGTAAGACAATTCTTTCAACTAACTTTCATGGTTTTTGAGAAGCTTGTAGACGTTCAGGTCTGGTGTTCTAGAGGAACGATGCAGTTTAACATTTTGGTCCCTTTATTAATATCATCACAAATCCAAGCAACAGAACCACCATGGTCATGAAGTCATCAGCTCTACAAACCACTTTTCTGAACATAGAAAAATACAAAGAAAAACACATAGTAAAGATAAACCAAAAGCAGGCAGTGAAGTCATCCAAACAAAGAAAACAAACCATGTCCCGTTTATAAGACCACTGTCCTACTAAGCTTACATACATTTTTTTTTACTTGGACTTGAGAAGAGGTTGGGCAGACTTTGTTGCCTGGCAACAAAGATTTCGTCTTTTCAACAAGATTTCTTAATTGGTCCAAATGTGAACACAGGACTGGTTAATTTCTTAGAACTCCAGGCTAAAACGTAAAGTTCTGGGTTCAACCTGACAAACATGTTTTTTTTTCAGGATTGTGATCTGACATGACATTTAGCATTATGTCTCATTTGTATGCTTTTGACACAGTTTTTGTGGTTTGTCAGGATTATTAAATAAAAAATTTTTTGAAGGAAAATTGTATAAAAACAGGCAATAAAATAACTGGTTATAAAAGCAAATTAAACATTAAGAGTTGTCAGTGGAAATGTTTCAGGCTTGTTGTTTCAGTGATGAACCTGCATTTTTGGGCCATTTTCATGTTTTATTTGACATGTAAATATGACCCCTTAGCCTCCCTCAGGTTAGTTTATTAACTCAATACAGACACTATTTATTGAGAAATATGTAACTTGACCAAGTTTTATAAGTAAATATGTCCAATTGTTACCTTCTCCACTCAATAACTGAAAGAGAAAATTAGGAAATCTAGTCAGTTATGGCACTTGTTCACACAGCAGGCTCTTCCAGATCACAACACACGTTTCAATAAACAGATAAAGCCCTGAAAACATGAAGGAGGAACAAAAAAGGGACATATTATGTAAAGCTTAACCAGCATCTGTACAGTATTTTTATGCTTTTTTCAGTCCTGGAGGTGTGGAACCCTGCAAATTTTACCATCATAGAATATTAATTCGGCCAAACGCAAACTTTCAGGTTTTGCTTGCCACAAGTCCCACAATGAATTACAGTACATGCATTCACCAAGTCTTGATGCCTAACAAAGTCCACACATGGGTTTAGTCTCAGCCAAGCTAATAAACCATACTTTGGCCAAATAAATTAGAAAAAGATGCCTTACTCAACCCCTTCCATCGCCATATATTAACCAGAAAGTGCAAAACTGAGACACAAAAGAGCCTGCAAGCAAAAATATCAGCCATATCATATAAATTATTTTATTTCATAATTTTATGATGTAGTTTTTTAACAATGCATTTCAAATTATCATGTTATTAAGAATGTTACACTGAAATTTGTGATCGCCGTGATATTTGTTTTTAATAATTGTATTTTATAGCTTTCTTTTACATAGCGGTTAATGAAAATTGCAATTAAATAAAAAAAATATATATACATTTCTGGCTAATTTTCTGTATTATTAGTGTGGGGTACGTGTCAATGTTGTCAATGTATGTCTGCCACTAAATATGATCTCTGGTTCAAGTCTTGTGTGTCACACTCAAAACAGAACCACCTCTGCCAGACTTGGGCCTAGCTTGGCCCACAATGTATGCCATTGCCAGTTAGTTGCAACCATGTTCTAGCATGCATACTAATGTCGGTTCAGACGAGCCAAGAGCACCTTAATAATAGCAACAGGTGTGTTTCATGATGGTTGAATCAAAGATTTGCAGGACTCTCTAGGGTCAGAGTTGGTGACCCCTGGTGCAGAATGTTGCAACAATTTTTTCTTACTTCATCGTTTCTATTTTAAAGTATTTGCACTTGTTTTAGCAATTTGTTAGTTAGTATTATGTTAAAGCACTTTATAAATAAAGGATGAGAAAAATGAGGATTTAAATTTTTTTGCCAGCAGAAGATGTGGTCATGTAAACAGGACAGGACGAATGTATGAACAGGTTTTCAGTCAAGCATTGTCTTCAAAAATGCTTTTTAGTAGTGTACAAATATCACAGTCTTAACAGATTTCGTGCAAAACTCTGATTTAAAAAGTTCACTAGTTTTTTTTCTCTCCACATCGATGAATGCAAACGGCACCTTTTGTGTTTCAGAAATCTAGCTCTTGATTTGCGCTGTAGTGGATGCAATCGGTGCGGTTCACTGAAAATGGCACTTTAAAGTCAAACAGGATTACAAAAACAGCGTAAGCTCACAAACAAAAGAGAACGAATAAATAACTTAATTAAATAGGATCTAACAGGGATTGTTCCAGTTTTCTATTAATTTACTATTCAAAAACTAAAGAATAGTTTAACCATAAAGTGATTTAACATTTCCTTTGAGCGTTTGTAGAATTTTCTCTCGGAGGTCACACATTTAAAGTGCACGTGAGGAAAATTACTTGAGCTGCTCGTTTCACAGTCAGCGTTCACTGCCTACTAAAAAAAATGGAACCAATATGGCAACAACACATTTCATAGAAAGTACAAAACATGAAAAGAAAGGACGATCAGCACAGAAACCAAATACGAGCCAAACTTCTCCTTCGCTTTCTCCAGGTTTGTAGATGAGGGTCAAGCGTGTGAAAGCGGGCAGAGTGAGAATACACCAGGAGGAACCACAGCTTAAATCATCCCAATAACAAAAATATCCACTCTCGCATGTCTCTGCAAACCCACTTAACTCTTACATAACTTTGTTTTTTGTAATAACCTTTAAATCTGTACAGAGTGCAGGAAAAGTCTTGTAGAAAGAAGCTTGTTTTTCTTGACGTCGATGGAAACATTGAGCTGAGCTGAAAGGAAGAAGCCTGTAGAAGATCACGTGACGCTCCAGAACACTTGGATGCTGGACACCCACAGAAGAAGAAAGAACGAAAGAAGGAAAGATTTATCGTACAGGTTTGTACAATGTTCCTGTCCTCCTCAGAGTGGAGACGAGGAAGAGCAGTTTTCTGAGTCTTCCTCAGTGTGTTTAGAAGCCGTTGAGACTCTCCAGAGCCACCTCGTAGCAGAACTTGTACTGGTCCTGAAAGACAAATACATTTCAGTATAAACTAATCTCAAGACCTTTATAAGGCCGTTTTTACAGTGGCCAAAGGGTTCAAAAGAAATTCACAATTATGAAAGTAAAATAACTAGATTTGGCACAATTACAAATAAAAAACAAGGAAATTCAGAAAACACATAAAAAATGTATAAAATACAACAATGTTTCGACCAAAACGTAAAGTGATTGAACGATTTGAGAGATGACCACTTGGCACTGATTGGACGACATTTCTCTCAATCATGACGATCACTCAAACAAGTCCTAGAACTTTTTCTATAGTTTTCACAAAAAAAAAAGGTTATCATTACTGAAATGGTAAGAATTATTTTCACACGTGAACATCAGAACGGTGAAGTAGCATCGCATTGTGCTGTAATAACTTTTTCTAAATGTTCCCTGCCACTTCCTCATAATTTGATTGACAGAAGACTCATTATTGAATCTCAGCATTGAAGCGTTCCTCACACACGTGTAGTTCTTCTCACCATGGTCTCCACCATATTGGCTTTGTTGTTCCTCAGAGTCTTGACTGTGTGAAAGACATCGATGATGTTCTGCTGCTGGATCATCTCGCAGATGCTGCAGATGGCACAGAAGGTTCCGCTGCGTCCCCCTCCAGTCCTGAGGACAGATGGACACACATTTCACGGGTGCAGTTTGCTAAAGCCAGGGAGACACTGGGTGAGATTTAGCCTACTTTGCCACAATATGTTTTGGATTGGCCCAAGTTTCTGCTGAATGCTGTTTCGCCGTTCATGCAGTGTACAGAGCAGCTATTAACACCTCATGACCAGCTCCTGACTGGATTTTATTGTATTTGTCTACCATTGTATTTGTATGTGTCCTTCATAGTTTAGTTTAATGTTAATATTATTATTAATGTCCACATTATTATTGTGGACATTAACTTAGAATTTGTTAGCAATATTGGGACATTGTATGTTTATTTTTTTGGAAGCGCGTTGTTTCAGGCTGCTGCTTTTACAAAAGCAATATATATATATATATATATATATATATATATATATATATATATATATATATATATATATATATATATATATATATAGAGAGAGAGAGAGTTGTGTTGATTAATTGCTGCAAATCCTAAATTTATTTTTATTTCTTTTACAAATGTTCTTGAATAGATAACATGTGGAGAGGAGAACAGAAACATATAAATTTGTCAACATCAACATATAAACAAAGATACATACTCTCATTTTGTGTGCTGGAGTAAATTGGATCAAAATTAAATACACCATTTCAAAGTGTGCAAAAAAATTGGGGAAAACATAAGGTGTTCTTTTTGGAATATGGTACATTTTCTTAAATTTTTTTGACACAGTTACATGTGTGATTTTAATGTTAACACCTCATCTAGAACTAAAAAATACTGAAACCCAGGAGCCCATTGGTTGTGAAAGATGGTAGGGTAGGTCAGGTTCATGACCAGAATTTAAGATGAAATCAGCATAGGCCTAGGCCTCCTCTTTTAGTGGTCAAATTTCTTAAAGATTTAAAAATAATTTATTTAACCCCAAAATGGGGGAAAAAATCCACAAAGGGGTTAGTTTGTAGTTTTAGGAAAACAATTTGGAGCATTGAAAGAGCACGGCGAGATGAACTCACTTTTTTATATTGCCAGCTCATCTAGAACCAAAGTTATAAACTTTTATTATGTAACACACGTTAAATTGGAGGCCCTGCCTTCTGATCCCCATTGGTTTAAAAAAAACAGAAGATCCCTATCTTAGATTCTGAAGCAGATTTTAAGAATAAATCTACAACACTCAAGTATGGAGATATGTTTTCAAAAAGAAAAATGTAATGATTTAAAAACTGTCAATGTTTATAAAAATAAATAAATAAAAGGTATGTATATTAAGAGGTAGGTATGTCATTTTTGCAGAGTTTTATTTTATTTTTTAAATTTTCTTCAATGTTGTATAATTGAGAATGCTTGTGGAGAACCAAAACATTGTTTTTATGTTGACATCACATCTAGCTCCAGATACTTTTAATGTGTAGTACACTCTCCATTTTAAGAACAAATTTAGGTACTCTTTAAAAAAAACATCTTGAACGATCGGATTTAGTTGCAAATGATAGAACCCTGAACCAATCAACATTTGCTTGCTTTGAATTTAAATTGGATTTTAGTTAACCATTTTAGATTTTGTTTGAGGAAAATACAGACAAGCTTCTTTAAATGTTTTTAAGTTTCATAGTTTTTTACATCCAAAAATACCTTCAAGTTTCTCCCAATTTATCTGTATACTGATTGCTTTATTCATCACAGTCTTTGCAACTGAGATATTACAACAGCAGAACACTTTAGCATGTCGGATTTTTCAACACCTGACACATGTCTAGTCTTTAAACTTTAAGTTTTAAAAAAACACCAAAAAAATATTTGTCAGACTTAGCTAAAAAAAACCTACGTCAAGGAAGTTCCTTGTAGGTTTTTAAATAATATTTATCAATTCTCTATTTATCAATTCTTTTGTTGAGGGCACAAAATATAATAAGTAGTAACGACGTGCTACATTTTAGTAAATACAACAAATTAAGCTCCATAACAATTATAAACATACAATAATTTTACATAGCAATGCAAGTAATTACCATATTTAGGTGTTAAGGCATATTTCCGCATTATAATAGCCTGCGCAGAAACTTTAACCAATAACATGAACTATTTATTCAATAGAAGCTTGATATTTTTACCTACATTTGTTGTTTGTTTGGTTTTATCTAATAAATTCACAACAAATATTACTTGAAATATTTACATGAAATTAACTTATCACAATTTTCAGTAAATCCAACTTATAATCTGCATGAGAAAACAAGTGCCAACAAAGAGAACCCAAACAAACAGACAAACATACTCAACACCGGTAATCTTAAATACCCATCATGCGCCACACGCTCTGCAAATGAGAGCAGTTGATTGAAAGATTTCCTTAAAAAACTGATTTTTATTAATTTAAAATATTCAAATTAAAAAAAACATATCCTTTGAAACAAACTTGGATTTATTTGTATAGATAAAAAGTCAATACCTTTTTTATATTGTTCTTTTTAACAATTGCTTCAAAGCAGCTTTACCAACATAACAGCATAATTTCCTGCAAATGTCATGATTGCCATGTAAAATTGTTTTTTTTATTGTAATAATTCAAAAGCGTAATTTGTTGTAAATTGTAATCCAACAAAACATTTTTTTAATGCTGGGACTTGCTTTTTACGCAACTATGATTCTCGAGCTGAACAAACACGCATTACTTAAAATAAACAGAATTTCCAATTTCTACAAATAACAGATAACTTAAGTAAATGTAATTAAATGTATTTTTTTATGTATTGAGAACAAGGGTGCATTATTAAAACAACAAAGCAAGTAATTTTTTGAGTGTAGTGTAATTGTCCAAAAAAAAACCCTTGTGTTCTTCATTTCTTCCTCTCCCTCATCTTCAGTGTGAGTGCACTCTGTTTGTGTTGGTGCAGTGAGACTCACATGCAGTGGACAACCGTGCGTCCGTCTCCCCCGTCGTACTGCTCCTGCCACTTGGCCAGACGAGTGACCAGCTGCAGGATGGAGCGCTTGGACAGCGGTGTGTCTCTGTACGCTGGCCAGCCGATGAACTGAAAGTGCTGCACCAGCCGGTACCCATCCTGAGGCTGAAAGAACACCGAATATTCCCATCAGCAGATGCTTTCAGGAAGGTCCAGAAACTTCAAGATATCATTTGAGATGAGCTCATTAAGATAAAAACTTGATCATTTTTCATTGCTGTAAAATAAAATGACCAGTTAATTTTCTTAAGTTCTGTAGAACGTCTAAACGGAATGTGTTTAGCCAGTTCTTATTTATTTGATTAGGTTTTTAGGTGATGAGCAAAAACTCAAAAGTAGCCTTAAGTGCAACAGAGTAAATTAATTTGGTTTAAATTATGTTATTAAAGAAAATGATTTTTCAACAGATGACTAGAAGAAAAGTGGTAATCTCAATCAGATGGATTGTGTCATATTTTCAGGACAGAAGTCCATTGGTCTGGAACACTCATTAACTAAACTTTTTTTCGCTTTTAAGCTGAAACCTATCGATATTTTAATGCTACATTAGAAGAACCGTTCTTGGATTGTGAGAGATTAAAGGTCTATCTTAGATTTTAGACCAGATTTTAAAATGAAATTTACACCAAGCATAATGTTAAATAGAAAAATGTCAAAAGAATTTAGAAATTTAACCTAAAAAATGATGAGATGAGAACAGGAACATTATTTTAATGTTTGAAAAGTGGTCTAGAATCAGTGAGATATATGTTTATTTTGATGCACACTAAATTGAAGGCCACACCCCAGAACCCTATTGGTTGAAAGATGGCAGGTCCATACCTCAGGTTCTGAAGCAAATTTAAAGACGAAACCTGAACCACTTATTTAGCCTGGACATAAGCTCTTGAATACACATTTTAGCCAAAAATAAAAAAACAAAAACACAAATGATTTAGCATGGTTTTTCACTATTTATTTAATTACTTTTTTGTTCATTACATTTTTTAAAAACATGCATACTTAAGAGTCAATGTTTATATGACTTTAAAAACTCATTAAAAAAAGAGTCATAGAGTCAGTCACTGAGTGAAGAGCTGACCGAGGATCGTCTCAGCTCCAGACCTTCCTCTGACCCACACCTCAGCACACAACAGAGCAGGACTCACCCGTGCCATGTTACAGATCCTGAAGATACGGTTGATAATGTCCTCATCGATGTCTGCTGAGATGAACTCCACCTGGATGGGGCCGTAGCAGCAGGAGCCTTTCTCGGGCCAGTACTGCATGCAAAGCTGCAGAGAGACATCGGGGGTGAACTTCAGGAAAACGTCAGTTTCACATCCAAACTATTCATCTGATCACTTGAACAAAGCACTAAAGAAACAAAAATCAAGGAATTTTACAACCTGAACTCATCTTGAATGAATTTAGAAAGAAGTGTGCGCTGCAGAGAATGTCCATTACAAGAAATAAAAATAATCTCTCTCTATTTTAGATAAAAAACATATAAAAAAACATATAAAAAAACTCATTTGACCTTCCATACATTGATAATGTAGTCAAATTAAAATAACTAATTTGGTATTTATTTATAAGACAAACACATCAATAAAGGAGTCTTTTTGAAAAGTTTGATGCTATGTTTTTAAACAAACATGAATTGATAACATTCTAGTTTCATCTCAGATACAATCAGAAAATGGAGACACATCCAGCGGCCGCCTGTGCAGTACCTGCGCAGCATCCATCTCGTTCAGCATGACGATGGTGGAGCAGTTATAGTCGAAGACCAGTCTCCAGAAGTCAGCCATAGTGTTGGGCAGTGGGTGCTGGGTGACGATGAACGCCGCCGGCTGCTTGTGACTCTGAAAACATCAGTGACGGAGAGAGAGAGGGAAAATGACTTCCATCAAGGTTTGGTCAGGAGTGTTCAACATAACTATCTAGAGTAGACTGATGTGCACCGATACAAGAGAGCCTGCTATAACACACGCCAATGCTGCTGGGCCTATCCTGGGGGTGTTAATTGCAGCTTATTTATGTTTTTTCTCTGTAGTTTCATTACTGTAATTGTCTTTAATGGACTGACTGGAGGTGTGGTTTGGTTTGATTTTAGATTTAAACAATAATATTTCAGGAAAAAAAGGATCAGAAATTAGCTTGTATTTGATATCACATACCTACGTATTTTTTACTCTGGGTTCTCATTTGTTATTATCACAACATAATAATAAGTGACTTTAAATATTTTATTTCACTATGAAATGTGTCTAAACCAGGCTTTTGTCATATGTTAGTGATTACTGGTTAGTGTACAGTAAGTCAACACTTTTCTAATACTATTAAACGTTCTATTATCGACTGAGGGAGGATAATTATATTTCCTGGTTTCAAAAGAAACTTTACAGTTCTTAATTTAACAGTTTATGTATCTCTTTTTCTACCTCATATAATTATCAAATAGGACTTCTTTTTAACAGTTAATCCATATTAGGCATTTGTAAAGCTGCCTTGAAGCAAAAATAACACTATATAAATAAATTTTTATGAGTTAATTATTTAATTGGCAGATTGGTTAATGATTAGTTATTGATTTGTACACATTACACGCTCTTGTATAAGCTATTTATCAATTGCTGTCTTTAATTGTGACTAATTTAATAATGATGTTTTTCAACATTGATAATAATAATAAATTTTCAAACAAATAATAATAATATAATGCAGGCTTCAACACAGTTTAATCACCTGCATCGTGACTAAACACATGTAAATCTGTAAATATGAACTCTTTTAAAAGTAAGTTTTTATACATGATTTTGAAAGTATGTACAATATACAACTTCATGCACAGAGGGAATTCCTATTTACTCTACCTGATCACACTAGGACTTTGTGAAACTGCTTTGAAAGCAACTGCTAAAAAAACACGATATAAAAACTTGATTGAATGACTGATTGATGATTTACTATATAAAGAGATATGTTTCCTCCATTTTGGGAGTCTATGATACTTTGCTCAGGTCCCAAGAGTATTTAGCTTTGAGAAGCAACCAATAAATGGCTAACAAAGAGCTTATAAAAGTGAACAAATTAATAACTAGTCATTAGCAAAAGCAGTTCTTAATATTTAATTACTTACTTATAACTGATAAAGCAACACAATGTCTTTCATTTTGTAGAATGAGGCCCAGAAACACGGCTCTGAAGCGATTAAAAAGCTTCATCAAGGACCCGGGAGGTGCTTTCAGAGCAGGTCTATCTGCTCCTCCTCATCTCGTAGTTCTCTATCTGCAGAGTTAGGCTGATTTGTTGGTGAGCTGGTTTACGGTGCGCTTGTGATTATGATCGAATACAGAGATATGATCTTATCCTGCGCTCAGTTAAAAGGGCTTGTTTACATGCGCTGCTGCTCTGGGCTTTTGCTGCTTGCACCAGGGAGGGTCTCGGTGGGATATGATGGAGTATTAGAGTGTAATATTTTGATCTGAGTCAACACACATTCTGTTTTATTGCTCGATTGGGATGGGCTGTGTTGATCTGTAACTGCGTACAAATTCTATAGGGTAAATAGATGCTCGATTCTGATTGGTTGATCGTTGTTCTAATATTTACTATTACTTACAGGAGGAAAGCATAGCCCTAGTCAGGCCTGAATTCATTGTACTGAAATGGAAACAGCATACAATTGTTGAAAATCAAAGCCACCAAAGATGCTTTGCGTGAGAAGCTATCTACTCTGATGTAAACCCTGTATAGCAGCAATACAGAAACAAAATGAGAGCTTTTTAATGCATTAAAATATCTTTTAAGGGCCTCTGATTGGGAATGTACTTTTTT
This sequence comes from Danionella dracula, assembly GCA_900490495.1. Taxonomy (NCBI): domain Eukaryota; kingdom Metazoa; phylum Chordata; class Actinopteri; order Cypriniformes; family Danionidae; genus Danionella; species Danionella dracula. Next base: position 3,589,524 of record UELW01000345.1, on the reverse strand, counting down.
TCCCAGATCTTTTAGATGTAATATTAGCTCTGTCAGGCGTGAGAAGGTGAGATAAGGATTAGGTGAGTTTATTTTCAATAAGAAAACAAAAGAGCAAGAAGAACTTGCCTGTTAAAAGGTAGCAATTAATAAGTAAAGGTGAAAAGGAAATATTTATACACTTTTATAAACTGACAGGACAACATTACATCATCATCAGAAGGTTGGGAGCATATGGGAGAACAGTTTGAGTCTGGAGAAACTGGTGAACAAATGAGAGGATCAAAACATCTATTTTTAACTCATTGTTCTCTGAACAAAGGACAATCTAGCCTTTATTTATTAATTAAACAAATAAATCAGTAACTAGCTAAGTAAGATAACAGTGTAGCTGACGGATGTGCTTTATAAACTGCAAACGGTATTAGAAAAACATAAAATGCTAAAACATGAAATACATTTTGAGGGTTAGTTTGTGATCTACGCAGCCCATAAGGGACATGGCAATACAAAAAAAGGTGGGCAGAAAGTTTTTCTTTCTTACTTTTTTGGAGATTTTTTCACAACAATTTCCTCACAAAAAACAATCACCTTGTAACATATTATGATTAGCAAAGGAAAATGAAGCTTTGCGAGAGAGCGCAAAAAATTGTGAAATTAATTTTTCTTCCTGTTTTTTTCTTACCATCATGTCTCTTTAAGGGCTAAAAACTGAAAAAAAAAACCCTTCAAGATTTAAACAGTAAACAACACTCAGATTTCAGTTTATTTCTGAATGTAATTATTGTTCACAGCAGTTGATTTGTTAAATGCTGTGAATATGTATATTAGGGAATTTCCCTTCTTCAACCACTGTCTTAAGAGACTTGATCTAACTAACAAATCTGATCAGTTTCTGCTTTCTCTAGATAGACTCAAACAACACCTAAGTTTTCAAGTTCATCTGCAGATGGCTTTGTCTACAACAGTCTGATTGGATGCTGGGTTGGGAACTGGAGGTGGGGATGGTTGTACAGGAAACAGATCATTTGTAGTGGTCAGTTGATTTCAGACTCACGTCCATGAGAGCTGCGTTGATGTAGTTGCTGGACTCTCCGTCCACAGAGATGAGAAAGGGCAGGCAGCGGTCGACAGCCAGGACATCCATGCTGCGGTTTTTATCATGGTTCCTTGGGAGAAGACCGATGCTGCAGTCCTCCGGTCGAACCCGCGGCGTCACGATGTTAAGCGTCTGAGAGAGCAGAGAAGAAACACTGTTAAACATGAGACAGCTTTCTCCAATCTAACCCACTTTATTTATACATCACATTTTACATCTCAAAGGTCCCAAGTGCTAAACAACACAGTATTTAAAACCGACAACATTTATTTTAGAATGTCAAATTAATTAAAAAGTAACTTAGCTCGGTGTGACTTTAGCTTTAGACACGCAGGGTAAGATAAAATGACTTTAAATCTGACAAAAGTCAAAACGCAAAAAAAAAGGCAAACTACTAGCAAAGTAATTTAATCACACACAGCGCACAAACTGGCCAATAAATATACAATACAATTATTATTTAAAACAACAGCGTACAATCTTTTGTTATTTCCCCATCTTTAATTGATTTATTACTCTAAATGCAACCTATGAATAAAGATTTAAGGTTTAATAGGTCAAAGAGAAAATAAATGAAAAAGATAGAAACAATAGAAAAAATGACAAAGAAAAGACAAAGAACAGTTATATCATAAAAAAACAAAAAAGAAAAAAAAACAGGAAAAGCTACTGAAGGTGGCTAGTGAACATGTAACAATCTAGCTTTGTGTATAAGAAACCTTTTTGAAGCTTTCAATAGCATATATTCTATGTAAACATTAGATAGCAATAATTTTACTAAATGCATAATTAATGTTATTTATGATAACATTTATTAATGTTAAATTGTCGTTTTATTTTACAATAAAAAGATAGGCAAAGAGTTAAGAAGTTGATTAATTTCTAACTGAAATAAAAATAGCCCAGAACGTCTGCAAAAGCCACGCTTATTTATTCAATTTTTATTAAATTTTTCCTCCATGAGACATCTAAAGTAAAAAAAGGAGACAATTTAAATGCTTTCTTCCCTGTAACCGCAAATAAACATGTTACCAGCATGATTTGCAAGTCCCTCGCTCCTTTAAATTTATTGACTGCTCATCTACTCTAGTCTGTTTATGACCTCATGCAAATTCATGAAACTTCACAATCTGTGGTTTGAATGTTAGAATATTGAATCTGATTTAACAAACCAGATATCTGCAGAAACATTTGAAGTTTGACAAAGTATGTCTTCAAAAATAAAATTTTGAACATCTGAAGTGTAAAACTGAAGTTGTAAAATTTCAAGTTGAAACATCTTTTAATCACATATGTTATAACGTTTTTACAAAATTTGTCAATCGTTTAAACATTTCTAATTGAAATAGTTTTGGAATATCTTGAGTTCCAAATCTATCCTTTTTTCTTTTCTTGGGTGAATTTTGTTAATTCCTCCCACAGCAGCTCTTTCTGTAATTTTTTTTCAGCCAAATGAGCCACTTTTTAAACTAGCCAAACCGACTTTAAGGTTCTGTGACACTAAAGCAGAAATATAGTAGTAGTTTAGTAATAGTAATAGTATAGTATAGTTTTTCTCCCAGAGACTCCAGATTGGATTTATTTTTAATGGTTCCTAAAACATTCCAAAATGTATGTTCTCATGAAGCTGTTTTGATGCAATTGCTGTTTAAAGCTATACAAACACATTTATTTGAAATCAAGGGAAAAACGTTGATCTCTGCATTTTATTGGCTGAAAAAAATGTGTTGAAAAATTTCTGCATTGCTAGTCCAACCAGGAGCAATACAAATATTTTATTAAACTGAAGGTCAGTCATTAATTATGCATAAAGCTGGCTATAGAACAAGGACTAATAGAGAGAGAGAGAGAGAGAGAGAGAGAGAGAGAGAGAGAAAGAGAAAGAGAAAGAGAGATAATAGAATAATCTGGTAAGAAAAGAAAGACATCTTCATATTATTTTATGGGACGTCTCACAGATCTGAGGCGTTCTATCTTCTCGCTCACTCAGTTCACTGGGAATACAAAGCATAAAGGACGCATGAATAGAAAAGCTCTGAAAAGCTCTTGCTCCACATCTGAAGCGATGTTTCTTGAGTCACCGGCCTCATCTCAGTGTGTTAAGCACACTCGCATGCTTTGTCCATCGAATTCCTCGGTTGGTAATTTTAGAGAATAAAGTGTTGGGAAAAGCTGCGAGGCTTTGGATTCTAAAACAGCAACTATTCTTTCAGGTTTCAGTAAACAGGATTCGCTGACCTTAGATAGAATGTAAAGTTTTAGAAATGGTTAAGTGTCGCCAAATGTCTCCGGAGGTTTCAGTGGAGCTTCAAGTTGGACAAGAGTTTCAGTCTCTAACTTTAAATTCAGAAGTTGATTTATTTATTTTCATACATATAAAATATACAGGAGATCTCCTGCAAGGTTGAAGGTTTCATCCATTATGTTCAATCAGGTTCTGATGCAGGCATGTGCAGAGCAGAGGGGGGTTCAGGGACCACCTGTCTGTGATCCTTTAAGTGCCTTTATGGATTACTATTAAAAATAATGATAATAAGTATTAATTGGCTTAAAAATATATTATAAAAATTCTTTGTATTACCGGTCATTTCCGAGCGATCAATAGCAGCGAAGCTTTACAGTCTCCTGATGCAGAGCTTGCTGGGAAATGTAGGCCAGATGTTATAACAATAAACAATTTATATTGTTAACTACTGAGCAGATATATAGGTAAAAATAAGGACTTTAAAAGGCACTATTTTAACTTAGAATGTCTAGAGGGTTATAAAAATTAGATTATTTTACTTTCTAAGTAAAAAATTGGAGACAAAAAAGGTTAAGCTTTTGACATAAAAAGTGACGATTTTGACTTAAAAGATGACATTTTGTTTTGCTGACCTGCACACACCTAATCTAATACTAACTTAGCATTCTCCAAAGTTTGACTTTCTAAGGTATAATTTAAAATTTTCATTTGAATAATTACATATTTAAAATGTTTTTTTAATTGTACTAAATTCTACTTAACTAAATACAGGAACAGTTAATAAAAATAAATGTTAGACTAAAGTACGAAATTTCAGTTGTGACTTTACTTGTGCAGCCTATGGGTTTGTGAGTAAAACTGAAACTGCAGACACAATAAAAAAATCCTGTCGACCAGCTATGACACAAACACAGACCGCTTTTTATCTATTAATTATGCTCATGCTTTATTTGTCACAGTTTAGCTTTTAAGGTCAGTATTTATGATGATAAATTCAATAAAACATGAACTCAAATGTAATGATAAAAAAGCCTAAAATTAATTTATGTAAAGGACAAAAGTGAGCTTTCAAAGATACAGTGACACAAATGAGTACAGCCTAAGAAATATATTTTTAGCTTGATTTATGTTAATCAATAGTCTAGAACTTGTGCAAGTTAGCATACATAATTAGTTGTCAGGAAAACAAAGAAATGATGCGTCCTGACAAAAGAAATTATTTATTTTCCAGAAGAGAACCGCTCTTGATATGAGTTTTTTTATTTCTAATTTTTTATTTGACACATTGATTTGTAATGTGAAAGTGAAGTGAAAGTGACCATGGAGATATGGATTGCCCAGTACCCAGATTTTGTGCTCTGCATGTAAGCCATCTCAGTGTACACACAAAGCTGTGAACAAACAGATCATGAACACACACCCGGAGCAGTGGGCAGCCATGGCTGTGGCACCCAGGGAGCAATCGAAAAACTGGTGCCTTTGCTTGAGGGCACCACAGCTGTGGTTGTTGAAGATGGAGAGCAAGTGTTTCATCACTCACACCACCTTCAACACGGTGGATCTGGGGATCGAACCTGCAGCCTTCTGATCACAAGTCGATATCCACCAGACCACAACTGCCCTGTTATGATTATCAACCCAAAAATCCATTTCAGACCTTCCCTTCATAAGTCATTGCAACCCTGCTATGTGCTGCTGGAGATAGCTTGAGTCTCTTTCAGTGTATTCTGCAAGTCTGACCTGAAACTCATCTTTGATCTGGCTGGAGTTGGTCTGAGGGTCCAGTCTGCTGATGTTGTAGTAGATGGCTCTGAATTCACACACAGGGATCGCTGTGTTTCCACACAAACACGCTTCCAGGATGGCGTCATGTACAAACACATACTGCTCCTGCACAAACAGAGATACACATAGAGATCAAGTTTCCATGTTCAAGACACCTTTAGGTTTTAAAACCCTTCTTTGGACAGTCTGCATAATGCACATCTTCTGCCTACTACAAAAGCTATACTAAAACCAATCTGGACAAATGACCTTTTTCACACATCCATCTCAGAAATTAATGCTTTAATATAAATGTAAATGGGAAATAAGAAAAATATAAAATAAACCGTTTCAAATAAATGAGCAAATAACATCTGTTAGTGATTGCATGTAGTTATTTTTTTAATTTTGTGAAATCTCAACAAAACTTAAGACACATCACAGTTTTAACATATTTGAGGAAAGTCTACTTCACTCTCTTTCAGGCTTTTTCCAGCACGTCATTCATCTCTTTGTTAAAACTGGAAATGGACATGGTGAAATCATGAGAGAGAATAATGGGGCGAGAATTTGCATATATATGGAACTAAATAAAAAAAAAATATATATAAGGTACAATATAAAAGTACAAAGTACAGCTTCAAAAGTAGAATCATAATACATTCCTATAAGCTTATTTATTTGTGTGGGGGTTGGCAGTTAACTTCACTAAGATTAAACAAGTTATAGCTTTAAAGTTTAAAAAGCTAAATTTATGTCGGCTTGCGAAACGTATCTTTTAAAGTTGTATAATGCTTTAGCCGCTTGGTAAAGGTTGAAAGGTTGCCTCTGTTTAAACATTGAAGCAGTATAAAAATACCTTTAAACTTTAAACAGTTTGATACTTTAGGTAGACACAAATATTCATGTTATTAGCAACAAAAAGCAAGAAAGGTGTTTGTGATTGATTTCTATGGAAGGGTCTTTGTTGTTCTGGCATTACGAGTCAATATGAGTCTTAACTTTTTTTCCTAAGCTTAGATACAGATCTGTGAATATGGTGGTTAGTGTAAACAGCCTGGTTGCTATGGAAGGGTCAATGGCAACATATAACATTCTCTTGTCAACATAAGTCATATAAACCAACCCCCATGTTTTAACTATTTTCTAAAACTGAGATATAGATCTGGGAATATGGTTGGTAAGGTAAACAATTCCATTGCTACAGAATTCTCTGTTACATCCAATTACACTTTTCTTATTAATATGAGTCATATAAACCAACCATCATGGGTAAACTATTTTCCTAAGCTTACATTTAAATATGTGAATATGGTCGCTAGGTTAAACAGCCTGGTTGCTATGGACATTATTGCTAACATCATGTAACCTTCTGTTGTAAAAAGCAGTTATATAAATCAGTCCCCAAGACATTTTTTCTGAGCTGAGATATAGATAGAATATTTATCAAGATAGTGTAGAAAACACAACAAAAATAAAATGGTGTTTCCTTTGAGTGTGAAATTACAGTTACATAGTAACTGATAAAACACCCCCACAGTTTTTAGTCTTGAAGAATTATGATATTGTTCTGAATTAGTCCACACAAATGCATTGCACTCAGATGAATGTTCTTTTCAGATCAATAACGATCACAGATATAAAATAATACAATAAATAAGATCATTCATCGACCCATGATGACCCAAATAAACTCTCAAGAGAAGGCAAAGCTTATCTGGAGATAGAAATCATGAGTGAAATATGAATTCGATCCTCAGCTCATGCTTAGTTCAGCCTCGGGATGTTTCACACGAGGAAATTCTTCTTTCCCCATCCCTTCCCTCAAAAACGAGATCAAGCAGCACTCAAGCAGCACTCAAAGCTCCGTCCCCATCCCTGCAGCCAATATTAACCCCCTGCGTAAACCCCAGCCACAAATATAGAGCACAATCCCCTATATTACAACTCAACAATGCCTCCGGCTTAGAGGTTTGAATGCTAATGTGCGCCTTTGATCCGGGCTAAGCTAAAGTCAAGCTGAGCTGACCCCTTGCCCCTATCCTCCAGAACCCAGAGAGCACTTCTGAGGACAAAAGCACAGGAAAAAGCCTTTTAAAAGATTAATTGCTGCGTGTTGTGTCTGTGGAGGACTATCCCTGAATGGAGCGGGAGGTTGACACAAATTACCTCCAGAAGCTATTAGCACAGGCCTTTTAAAAGCATGTTGAACTTGTCCAAAGAAAGAGCAGAATATTAGGAATATTTCTCTAAATATGTGAAACGAAAAAACACTTTGAATATATTTTGATTCCTTATATCTCACATTGGAGGCAGGATTAAGCGCATAAACTTACTGATCTTACTGACTCAATGATCTAAACAATGAAAAGAAGAAAAACAGAAATTAGAAGCCATTGTTCGAAAGTGCTTCCCTCAAACCTAGGTGCATAGATCGCTTCATTAATTAGTTTTCATTCGAAGTTCGGACTGTACGAGGACTGGACGGGGACCACAATAGGCCCTGGCATTTTTGTCCATGTTGGCCCCTATTACTTTTTACAATGTGTGCAATGGCACGTAAGGGTTATACTATGGGGTTTACTGAGGTATATGTTTCCAGTCATTCTTATGGATTTTCTTTCTTTCTTAAGCTGTTGCTGCATTAACAAAACATATTGAGGACAATTGCTTTAAACCAGTAATTAAACATATATTTTCTTCTTTTAAAATAAATATTGTATTTATTTTTTATTTGTATTTCACAATGAACTAATTAATATGTACAATATGTACATAATTAATATATACATTCATTGTTAGAAAAAAAACCCCTAATGATCTATGTCTTAGATTGCTAATGATTTGGTTTGTCTTACAGGGATAAACAAGTATTTATTAATAAAATTAAAAACTTTATTCTGATATCAAATCAACATTAACGCATATTTTGAAATAACAACTAATTAACCTCGATCATAAATATGCAAAAAGCATGTTAAACAGACGATGAACTTGGTAAAAAATAATAATATGCTTCTTCTACGGTTTACTTTTGAGTCAGTCAGAGCGTAAGCCCTTCATTGAGATGAGTTGCATTATCTCTTCATCTGATTAGTTAGTGGGGGATGCTATGGCCATCAAGCCGCTTTGAGCTGCCATAGAAAGAAAAACCATTACATAATCATGCATTAATTATTTTTTACCCTGGAGAACCCTTTTGGCCAGCTTTAAAGTTGGAGTTAAAGTGGTCTTCAAATATATATATTTCATATATTATTTTATTACTTACATGATTCGAGACCTATAAAAGAAAAAAGCCATGCCTCACCTCAGTCTGCACCATGTTGACGCGCTGCGAGCGCAGCTCCCTAATGCAGTTGAAGATGTCCACCACCCCCTCACTCTCAGCCATGTCCAGCATGATGTCCACAGCGATGAAGCAGCCGGTTCTGCCAGCGCCAGCACTGCAAACAACACACGCAACATTACTTTTTATAGATCCATTTAAGGAGACATGTTTTTTTAAGGTTAAGGACAGAGAACTTGGAATTTAAACTCTGTGAGCCTCTAGGATTACATTTCCTAGTGACTTAGGCTGAGTTTCATTTCTCTCTGTTGGCCCTAACCCTTACCCCTAACCTTCCATTCTGTGTGTTTACTTGAGGGGAAGGGATGTCCCAATTCTCTTTTTGGTTAGGGATGCACACCACTTCAACCACAACCTGCACTTACAGACTGAGGGCTTGAGAAGGATTTCCTAGCATGCAATTTGTGATGCCGGAACTGCTTCAAGGTGACTGATGATGCAAGGAAAAAGAGCCACAAATATAAGTAAAAAAAAGAAACGCAATTTTCACATGTAAAATGCATCAATGTTAGCAACAGAGCAGTAATGTTACACAATAGATTTACTTATGCGATGCACAATATTTTTAAACATCATTTTACTGTATTCTTATAAATTGTAAAATCACAAGTGCTGATGCACTTAAGTTAATAAGATAATATAAATAATATGTAAAATTTTAAATAACTATCAATAACTAAATAAATAATAGCTGTTTTAAAATAATAATGCGGAAATTTAGACTCATAACATTAAACAGTGGACTACAGTGTTTATTTGTAGTTTTTTTTGCTTCACTGTGGTGTACCGATTCATATCCTTAATCTTAGAAAGAAATGGGGAAGTGCTAATGAACATGCGTTGACAGACACAAACACTTGTCATAATCATCATTTAGTGAACTAGAAGACTAGCTAACCTTCATAGAAAACTAGTAGATAGACATGATGAAATTAATACTGCTTTATTCTTAAACCAGCAAAACATTTAACTAAAACTAGACGCTTTATTCATTGTTTTAAACCTTATTTCTTCACACTTCGAATTTAAACCATGTTTACTGTTTTCATTATTGTTACTTTGGCTGGGTTGGCGTATCTGCTAGTCCCATTGGATTCTGGGCCTCTTAATCACAGAATTTTATACTAAAATCTAAAATTGTATGATTTATGGTTGTGTGTGAAGACAGAATAAAGGTACAGAACCTATCATTTTCACACTTTTACATGCCCCAGTAGAGCCAAACATGTAATATTAATGTGTGGGGGGGTATGAAGTGTGGGTTCATAAAAAATGTGCTCTGATAAATGTTTTTTACAAAAAAATTAGCCAAGGCCAGTGAATCTCAGTTTCAAACAATAATTACTTGTATCATTTTTCTTTTGATGAAAATTGAAAACGAGTCCCATAGACCCGAACATCATACAAGGGAATGGTTGAAAAAAATAGAAGAATAAATCTTGAAAAACCTTGAAATCTTGAAAAAAAAAAAAGGAATTAATAAACTTATAAATGCTATGTTAAGTAAGAACCCATGATGGCTGGTTAAAATTATGATCTCCACAATCCTTTTTTTTGTCAAGTGTTGAGAGTTAGTACATGTGCTGGTCTGTCCGGTGAACTTGATTGTGTTCCACAGTCTGGGTTATTTATTGAAGGCAATTTGCATGCATCATAAATTAAAAACACCTCAAACAAATTGCCAGCTGCTATAAAATCTAGATTAGTTTGTGAATCTAACATTCAGCACATCTCAAAACAGCAATCAACCAAAGCATGATAGGACCTCCAGACCTCACACCCCCAACCTTCTCTCTTGCTCAACACACAAGCAGTTCTGAGTTCTCAGATGCTAAGTGCTGCAAAAACAAGTGCTATACACAGAGACAGAGCATCTCCCCGCGGTGCAGATTGGCCGTCACTCACAGTGATTAATGGAGCGAGTGTAGAGCAACTGACAGAGTGAAGGAGGAAGGGTTGGAAGGGAATGTCCTTCACACCTCACAGCCTTTCATTCTTTCAGTTCAATCATCAGAACCTGCAAATGCTCATTAGAGAGTAGTGATGGGAGGTTTTGTTAATTTTGATAATTTGTTCTTCAGGCTACGTTCAGACTGCAGCCCAAATCTGATTTTTTCCTGCATCTCTTATTTTCAGAACAATCTGAACAGACCAATTAAGATTTTTTTAAAATCCAATCTAGGCCACTTCCATATGACCTCCTGAATCTGGCAATGCAATGCAACCTCTGAACAGTCTGAACAGTCGGGTCATATTTATCTGACTTTTACCTCATTTTATGCTGACAGACGTCACATTTCTGGGTTGTGGACAGGAAGTTTAACAGCAATCATGGCTGAAAACTGAAGATGAAAGCCAGTCCGTAGAAGGAAGGTGAAGCAATAGAAAAAAATTATATTTCTTCTTTGTATTCTCTATATGATTTAGTTTAAATGATGACTCTGATTGCAAATGAGCTTAAAGTCACACAATCGCCTCGAATCACATATTCCTCCCTGTTTACTTTCATTTTGATCAAAGTAGTTTCCTGCGCACTAGCACCTCACAGCAAGCTGAAATGTATTCATACACAAGATGGATAAAGGTCACATGTTATGTGTAATGTGAATGAGCTCACAAAAACAGGATTTCATAAAAAAAAAATCTGAATTGAGCATTACGACCTGCAATTTGAGCGTAGCCTTAGACTAGCATTCACAATAAACTAATAATTTAAATCATTCATTAATTTCACGTTCACAAATACCTAAAATAGGAGAATGGTCAGGCTACAGACACTTAATATCAGCTGTGTTTGTGCAGGTCACACGCATGCAGCCTCAGCCATGTAGTCTCTTTTTGGGGTACATTAAGGGATGGCTTCTTTATTCACTAACTTTGGGTTAGTTACTGAACGATTCACATATAAAAAAAACATTAGTGCCCTAAGTAATTTGGTAAAGTTCTAAAATATTAATATCTCACCCGATCAGTTGTAATGTTACTCTTGCAAAGCAGTAATGAAAAAAGATTGTATCACATTAAAAACAAGGATTTTATATTTTAGGTTAATATTAGTAGGTGTTATTTTTTGTCAAGCAAGAGCTTATTATAAAAATAAATAAATAGCTAACCATGGACCCAAGTGTTGTGTCTGCAGTCAGACTTTCATCCAACAACATAGTTAAATTTTAATATAGTTACAAATTCATGTTCAATGAATAGTGATGTCATAGTGAGTTCTTTAATATATACAGATACACTTGCTTGTAATAAAGTGCTCATGATTGCACAAGTTATTGCATGCGTGCAGCCAAACTGAAACATAGAGCAAAATACAATAATTGGGGTAAATTTACTTGTTTACCTGCTTCTTATGATTATCAAAACAAACAAAGCTCTTCTTATACTCTTAAAACATCAGAGTCAAGTAACTGCTTCCATTACCAGCCAATAATGTTCCCGACAAAATCATGAAGTGATTAATGGACATTATAATGAACTTGTGAAGGGAGATACACGACAAAAATGTCAACACAATACAACGAACAATTGTGAGCACTGATCAAGAGGCATTGGTTCATGAGTGAATCAGTGAATGAAGTCAATTCTATATCCGGTTCTTTGAGGGAGTTGAATGAACAAACAACTCCGAGGAACAAATCTTCTCCACATCCGGTTCAGTGCTATGATTCACTCAATTCACAACGATTCATACCCCCACAAGAGTTGTTCTATTAGAACAATTTGTTTGTGAAAGATATGTTACCAGTAGAGAGGTCAGAATCGCAAAACAATAGTCTTGCTAGAGAACTACCAAAGGGGATGATTATCAAAGAGGGTCATCAAGAATTTTTTTTTACTTTGTAATAGTAACGATGTGAAATGGTGCATAATAAAAAAACATTGCAGTACGAATAAATACTGAATATCTGAAACACTCTTTCTTTGAGGCTAGAATAGCTGAGGCTTGTCAGTGTGAAAGTCAGTTTTAGGGACTTTAATCTCAAGGAAAGCAAGAACTAAGCAACTTAATCCATTCCTTGTACCTGCAGTGTACAGCGATGGGCCCTGCGTCTGGGGGGTTGAGGAACTTGACCTGGCGGATGAAGCCCAGCAGGCCGGTGGCATAGCAGGGCACTCCATGATCGGGCCAGCTTGTGAAGTGGAACTGTCGAATCTCCCGGATCTCATGATGGCTCTTCTACAAACAACAACACATGGTGAGAAATAGAAGCAGGAAATGCTTGAAGACCAAAGCCAGTCAATGATACAATACATTGTATAATACAGCATATAATACAGGATGCTTTGGAATTAAAGTATAAAAAAAGGTTTATATAACGCTAAATGTATGTATAAAACGAGTACGAAGGGGTTGTAAGAATAGAAAAGAGGAGCGCAACTGTTTTAGACTGAACTTTGTAAAAGTGCAAATATTTCACAAAATATTTACTTGAGTAGAAGTGAAAGTACACATTTTAAACATACTCAAAAATTACTAGTTACCTAAAAATGTACTCAAGTAAATGTAACTAGTTACTACACCCCTTAGTTAGGGACTGACAATAGAAATAGTTTGGAAAACAATGAGCACCAGGGTCAGTGATTTAGCCCATTCATTATGAATATGGCAAATTTTTAAAAAAGTGAGGCTCGCTTCTGCAGTTTGATCTGTTATTACAGTTCAATACGCAACCTGCAATTGATGAATAAAACAAAAGATCTCTGAAGATTTTATTTATTCATTCTGTCCTATTTTCAGTCACTAATGAGTTCAGGTAAACGTATGATTTGATTAATCATCATTCATTGATGGATAAATTAGCCCTTAACTTCTGTTGAAATGTATTAACGATGAGTCCACATATGTATTAATATGGAATTTGTTAAAAAATCCTAGTTTTAAGACAGATTATCTAGCTTTAAGACCACTAGTGACTAGATACAAGTTGGAACATTCCAATTTCAATGCGTTTTTACAGTTTGGAAAGGCTTTTAACAATTCTTTTAGAGCCAACAGCATTTGTTATATCAGCTAGAATCGTTTTTTTTTAAATAATTTTAAGATTTCTTACCAAGTCAAATTTGCTTACCCTATTGCCAGATTCCTTTGCTTGATCTTGGAATAGTTTATCTATATTTAAATTTTTTTTTTGTTTCAAGATTGCGTTTTTCAAAGTTAGTACACAACTGGACGGGTCTTAAGGTTTGGGATATTGATGATTTATTTATGGTGTAGATTATTTTTCTTGTTTTCTTTTCCCAAGCATTTAAGTCTTATTTCAAATGTTCTTACCCCATTGTCAGATATTTACTTTCTAAGAAGACTAGAACTAGATTCAAGATTTTTTTTTCTTGTTCCAAGATAAGTGTTTTTACCAATACTTAATATTGATTTCTTAAAATACGATATCAATATCATTAATAATCTTGAAATAAGAATATGTTGAGTCAAAATTTCTTATTTCTTATTCTTGTTTTAAGATCAGTCGCAAAATCAGCAGCTTGTTTCACAAAGTTTCTTAATTCAAGAAAATAAATGATCAGAATAAGGGATATTTTCTCAAATTAAGTTAAGTAATCTATACCCAAAAGGTTTAAATTTGAAAATTCTTCCTAAAATAAGAAAATCAAGATTTTCAATCTAATGTTAATCATTTTTAGCTTTGCTTAGATTACGTTTTTTTGCAGTGCTCAAACATGGTTGTATGTTTATGTATGATTAAGTATTCGTTTTTGTAAGGCCTACAATTTTGAGCAACATTTTGAACAGATCTTTTTGAACAGATCTTAAGTCTTTAAGCAGATTTGATCTCACACAGGAAGCTCACGAACCACTCTCTTCCTCTCAGTGAGACGAGGAAGGGTTTGAGAGAGTGGATTGAGGGATTTCCGAAAGTTGCTGATGACATGCTGTTCAACATCATACTTTCAAAACACTTGTTTGTCTCTCGCTATCAAAGTTTTCCTTACATCTGCTTGGCTCGCTTTAGCAGATTTAATATCAAATCTTTCCTCGCTCCTCACAGATCTCTGCTTCCTCTCATTCTAACATATTGTCTCTTAAGTTACAGTCAGAACTCTCAAAGTTTGTTTGTTTGAAGAGCACACTTTAGTTTTTAACAGATCTGATGTCAAGCTGTTCTCTACTAGAAAGAAAGCGATGGAGAGAGAGACGGATGATGGGCTCACGCAAACAGATGCTTCATGTGGACAGGATGAAGAGCGAGATGAAAAAGTTTGGAATCAACCCTTGTGAAATAAAAATACATTTTATTTCATTTGTATTATATTTCTTGTTGCAAAAGCACATAGCAAATATACTAGCAAAAAGTGTACTGATTTTAAATATCTAAAAGTATATTACCACAAAGGTTTTAACTATTTTTTACAATATAACTTTTAACAAACTTTTAAATTACATTAATTTGGTACATTTTCCCAAAAATTTTGTTTACAAAAATATACTTGAATTGAATTGTTTTTTGTGTATGTGTTATATGTGTTATGTCTGTGTGTTATGCAGTAAATAAACGTCTACTTTTAGCAACCTCAAGGTTTTACTTGTTTTCTTATTTGATTTCGAAATAGCTGTTTAGCTGGAAAAGAATCATCTCTCACTGGTAGGACACTAACTAGATTAACTGCTGAACCTTCAAATTAATTCTTCTTCTTTATCTTCTTCTCTTTTTCTGTGTTTTCATCTTCTTCACTATATCCTTTTGTGAGTTTAAAGAGAGAGTGTGTATCGAGCTCCGACCAAGCTGCTTTTTAATGCCCTAACAGCGCCATGAACAGTTGGTAAACAGAGCCAACATTCATTGGTTCACCGCAAGTTTTTGGCTGCCTTTCATTTACACCATTGCTCTTCCTAACGTGTTTATGCATGGTTGAGCATTTTTTTATCCCCATTATTTACAAAGTCAAATAACACTGACGCAAACTAGTAATTCATTTTGTGGATTTTTTGATTTTGAGCAAAGGATTAAATAAAATATGTGAATAAATAAATAAATAAATAATAAAAATAATATGTTTGTGTTATTTTAGAATAATACGCAGGTTCTTATCTTCCTCTAATTTTGTTTCTGGCATGCCTTTCTCTCAATGCAAAATTAAAGTCCATTTTGATAAATTTTTAACAGATTTTATGATGAACTAATTGTATGAAGTTGCTACCATGAGCAACAAAACAGACAGTCCACAAAGTTTTCACATGATACATTAATGTTGTTGGATGAGAAAGAAGAAAAGAACTTCTATGAAGGTCACAGGAAAAAAAATAAACCTCTCTAGTCATGTTGTTATGTCAACTATATCTACAAAAAAGATCAACACCAACCCTGTAACGTCAAGCTTTATTTCAGAAGGATTTGTGCAAAAACTGAAAAGCCTAAGAACCCCACTTGGAAAAACAAATGAATTTGAATAAAATATTACGATATAAAAAAAACTAAGTGGTGGATGAGGAGTTACCTTTTGTACAGTAAAAGTCCTTATGACATATTCCGCCAGAGGCTCTGTTTCGATCAACGTCACTTTAATGTCTCCGTATAACTCTGTCTCGTCAGGCCAGTACCGCACACATTTCACCTTCACAGACACACACAGCAACACTTTACCCCACAACAGCAATCGCAATCTTTGTTTGCTTTATAATATACCCAACATCGATTAATGCATGCAGGATAAACAAACATCTTTACTCAATTCCACTTTTTGACAATAGTTCCACACATGTTTTCAGCAGAACAATACAGCGAGAATATTACGCATTTATCAGCTCACATTGTAAAGCTCTGCATGGATTTAACCTCTCTACACAGTCCAATTACCTTAAACAATACATGTGGAAAAACTAGAGGAGCAGGTTCTAAAACATCCCTAATCCTCGGATATCTATTAAAGAATAGAGGATGAAATAACCATACCCTGCCCACTTCCACCAGGTTGGTTACCATGACGATGCTGGCAGAATTCTCCTGCCAGATCATCCTCCAGAAATCCCTCACGGTCTCCTGCATGGGGCCTACGGGAGGGCAGAGGAACATGTTCAGAAGCTCCATCGAGATCACGCAACACTCACAAACTTCTCAGAAATACAATGCAATGCTGCTTTAGGAACTGTGGAAGGTCTGCATGAAAAGACTGGAAGTGAATTTCTGGGTAAAACTGAGCTATTGTAAAAGCTTTATAGTGATTTTGGGAAAAAAGTAAACAATAAACCAAACTCCTTCTCCGGAGTATCGAGCAGTGCATCCTCTGTTTAATTGCATGTATTGCCTTTGCTGTCTATTGATTCTATTTATAAAAATAGCATAAAAAGGAGAACAATTAACACTCATAAAAGAATCTCTCTCGGGCGCCTTTCCATATTATTTTTGCACAATTTTACACTTTATTATTAAGAAAGTATCCATTTGAGAAGTGACAGGAGATGACCCTTGAATTGACTAAATAATTTTTTTTCAAAAATAAATACATTAAATAAAATGTTTTTCTATTTCTTTCCTTCTTTCTTTCCCCTCTCTATCTCTCTCTTTCTCTCTGTCTTTCTTTCTTTCTTTCGCAAATAACTTGAAAAGGAAGTTTTGTATTTGTGACTTTCTGAGAAATTATTGAACCATTTGAAACAAAACTATTGTTCCATAATTCATGTGTAAAACTAACATTTCATTCAATTAAATTCTCTTGGCTGGTTTGTAAAAATATGCTACAAACAGAAGAAAAACTTTAAAGAAAAACTTTGCAGAAAAGTGAAAAAACTAATACACTGTAGCCTCATAATTGCAAAAGCTAGTACTACAGTAAGAATGCAACGTTATTTAGAGCGATGACTTTTGCTGGTTACCTTGTGTGGCAATGTAGTGCCTTGGTCTGTGGTAGCCCTGAGAATAAAACAAAAAAACAAACACAATTAAGTTAAAACTCTATTTATTCGAGCTCTGAGTGAGCCAATCAAATCCCTGTTGTAGTAGGAACTCCATATAACTGGTGAGCAACAGAGATGAGCTCTGAACTCTGCGCTGAGGTAAACAATATATGCCTTGTAAAGCATTAACACATGGGATTAAAGGCTCAGTTATAATCTTAAGAGAAAAAGTAAAAACACAGCACAGAAGATTCTGATCATGAAATACTTCATCTGAGGTCTGAGTTATATTGTAAAGAGAAAAAGGCTTTTTGAAAGCTGTTAGTGTTGCTTTCCTGACTGGATCAGGAGTTTGTTCCACCAGCCAGGAACAGTGAGAGAGAAGGTTCTGCTAAGAGATTTTCTTCCTTTGTGGGACGGAACCACGAGTCACTGTTCCTTCTCTGAGCGCAGGCTTCTGGGGGGCATGTAGGAGTGTATGAGCTTGTGGAGGTTAAATAGGGGCTGATCTGGAGATAGTTTTGTAAGCCAGCATTAGCGATTTAAACTTAACATGAGCTGCAATGGGGAGCCAGTGAAGAGTGATAAAGAGAGGATTAAAACGAGCTCGCTTCCTTAAAGATAAGACGAGCTGCAGAGTTCTGGATCATCTGCAGAGGTTTGAGCGCGTTTGCTAGAAGTCCTGCTAGGAGAGCGTTGCAGTAGTCCAGACAGGAGAGGACCAGAGTCTGAACCAGGAGCTGAGTTGCGTGCTCAGTTAAGAAGGGCCTGATCTTGTAGTCTTTAAAAATTGCTTACAATAATGTATTAACAAGGCTTTAAAAATTATTAATTCACTATTTGCTAGCACTTAATTGCTACTGTGTAGTTATAATAAAGTGCTACTGATTTATCAAGTTTTTAATATATATTTGAACTTATTTTGAGAAAACTTGACTTGAGAACTAGAGATGACTGTATGTGACAATAGAGATGAGCTCTAAACTCTGCACTCCTATTATTGTTTTAATGCTAGCATTTAGACTTTGGTAATGAGAAGCATTTTGGGGCTTGAGAAGTATAGTTGTGCTCGACTCCTCATATGTTTACAATTCTCCTGACACATTGTTTGGTGTTTCAGTGAGAGAGTTTAGAGAAGTGATTGAAGCACATTATCTAAGCAACCGGAAGAGCATTAAATCTGAAAAGCCACACACACACATTTTTGACAGCCTCTAAACAAATTAAGAACATTACTATTGCATTCATCTAAGTCCTTCTATGACGAGAGTGAGTTTGAAGAGTTTATAGTGGTTATGCAATGCTCACAAATGCAGAGCTCAAACATATCAGATAAAAATGTGGAGCTTGTTAGATGTATAAGACTCAAACACTCTAAAAGTACCTCAATTTTTATGTTTTGAATGGTTTGTACTTTTGGGAGTTTTTTAGGGAGTTTTTACATAAATGTAAAATACACTATCAGACTTTTATAATGTGCATTTTACTCAGTTTTCTCAATGACTCCCTAAAGATTTGAACAGAAACACTGCGCTTTAAAGCCCTCCTGTGTACTTGATGTGATTAAACTGCAAAAATGAAATGTACAATTTTAAAATAATGACACAATCGTTATGTTCTTGCTTTGGAACGTTTTATACAGTTGAGTTATAAGGGAATATATAGTTTTGAGAGAATTAGAATTAAGTTGTCTTGGGTAAAGTATAACGCTTTCTCTAATATTGCTTGAATTGAGACTTTTGTTTTCTGCAAGTGATCTTAAAACAAGAAATTTTAACCTATTGCAAGAATATTAAGAAAGACTTCTTAATTTAAGGATACCATGTAAATTAATGTCGAAACAATGTTCTTTCAAAAATATGAAAATCCTGAAAAAAGACAAAAATATCTTTAAACAAAAAGTCTGCAAAAAATTTGAAATTCATGAACAACCTATCCGATTCAAGCCATCACTAAATTTTTAGTTTGGATGCGTTTTAACCATCCATTCAATCTCTGAACAGCAGGTCAAGAAATATGAAAATCATATTAAAAATGTATTTATTATATTAACTGAAATTTTTTTTTTGACCCATTCTGCTGTGATACTGCATGTAGCTTGAAGAAGAAGACGCCAATCAAACACAGTTATAAAGCAAAACACAGCGCCATTTTTCTGTCTCGTCTCTTTGAAGTGATTATTCTGAGACTCCGATTAGATCAGCACATGAAATGACATGAACGGCTAACTTGAATCTAGTCATCTTTGCAACATGATGCAGTATTTTTTCCAGTTGTGTGCATATAGCTATAGCAAGAGGGTACAAATGGATGTCATGACGAAACAGGAAATAGATTTGTTTGTTTTTTTAAGACAATAACTAGATGCACAGAGTGCTTTAACATTTAAAGCATAAACTGAATGCTTCTAAAAGAAACAAAAAAATGCTCCTCGCTAAGTATATCAGTGGAACCATGTTTTAATTTAAAACTGAGTTTATTTAGGAATGGGAGATAAAATATGTTCTGATTGTAAAGGGTAGCATAAATAAAATGTACCATAAACTGCAAACTTTACAACACATGTACTCATTCTAAGCTGAAATATTCCTCAATTAATAAATGCAGGAAGAAAATTCATGTGATTGTAAATTTAAAAATACATGTGATTGAAACCAGTCCCACTCACATCGATGTAGTTGGCGTTGATGTAGTCGGAGTGGGGCTCTCCCTCCAGCGGCTGCAGTCTGACCCGAGTGTGATCGTCTGTGGGGTCAAATATTGACAGAAGAGCAGGTCTAAAGTTACACATACACTGGACAGGGCAGCTACACACTGATGAGCCGACCTGCTGCGCACCACACACAAGCTCCTGTGAAGGATCATCTAAGCCTTGAGGTGAACACTTTTAGTGGATTTTAAGATATTTATGATTGCTCAACATAATTTATGGTTATTTTAATGTTTGCATCGCCACACAAACAGGTTTGAATCTTTTTTTATTTTTGATTTACATGTTTTAAACACACTTCAGCTGAGTGTTAACTCCCTCGTTATCATCTCTCATAACTATTATCGCTTATTTAATGAAAAGGTCTCGACCACACTTGATTCTTTCAAAGAGACTTTTTCATCACGCTGACTCCCTTCTCTGCCCTGCTGCTCATGCCTGTTTCAGGTGCAAGTTCATGAAATGAAATAGGATAATTTCATGACAGTCTGTGGTTCTGTGTTTACTCAGAGGGTAGAAAATGTGAATGGAATTGCAAGACTAGTGGTGGTCAATGTTGTGGTCTACATTGAAGGACATACTGCATCTACTGCAAGCTGGTAGTGTGGGCACCTACTGATCCATATTCTTGGGGTTGATGGTTATTGACACCATCTCTGAATGACATTCATTTTTAGTAATTACATCTTACAAAATAAAACACAAGCTAAATATGAAATATATGTTTACAAAAAAGAACTATAGCTATAAGAAGCAATCATTGGGATTCAAGTAATTAAGGCTACCTAGGGGTGCAGAAAATAATGAAGAAAAACCCTAATGTTAACTAATGTTAGCAAAAAAGTACATTGTTTTTAATGTTAGTGGGGTTTGTTAAGTATTTGAAATCATTAGGAACAACCAGATATGAGGTTGTATAAAATACTAAAAACTAATAAATACGGTAAAAGTCTAACTCAATATTTATACAATTAATAGAGCCATCTTGCCCCAAAACGCCAACATTGAATAAGACAAAACAAATAGTTAAAAGTATCTTCCTTAGCTGTGGAATGAACCCATAACCTATTGACTTAGAGAGCAATGTTACCAAACAGAGCCACTCTTTTACGTTCTAAAAAAAACAGGGAATCGTTAGAATAAACCAGGTAAAAAAGGTTGTTGAAAGTACTGTGTTGGTTTTGTTCCGATCAACCAAAAAACCTAGCACTACTTCGCAAAAGTTGGTTTTGTGCATTCTGTCCTCTAGTGCAAAAACAAAGCATCACACTGCAAATTTGTTCATGAGCAGAAAATTTTGTGTTGACCCAAGTATTCCAAATCTGTAATGTTTTCAAATATGTTGAAATTTGGACAAGCTATGGTCAAGAATGTGCAACAACATTGTTTTGTGCGCTGTAGCGCCACGTACTGTCTGATTTGGCTGATTTCCTGGATTTGAGTTACCTCGCCTGATACTACAATATGGTAAAGTGTCAAGTCTCTGATACTTATGATTTGTTGTGTGCGTTGCATTTTAGCGTTGAATAATAACACAAATTCTAACAATTATATTAGAATTTCAATGCTACACGGTCAAATCCTTAAAAATAACAACAATGAATAAACAATAAATAACGGATTTGATAATAAAAAAAACACTTAAAACTCTCAAACTCAGTGCCTGGAGGCCCACAGCACTGCACGGTTTAGCTTCAACCTCAACTGAACAAGAATATTAATGCTACTTATGCTCATTTTAAGCTACTGGTCAGCGTGTGTAGAAATAACGTGCTCTCTCCCTTGTTCAGTGTTCATTGACATAAAACAAAATACTAATTGTTCTGCCAAATGCTCTAAGATCAGTGGGTTCAAATTAGGGAGCCTGCTTTCAGTTACTATACTGCCCGTAGTAGTAACCAACTTCAAGTAGAGATTTGAGGCGCTAAAACTTTAGTCACATTTAAATGTTTACTGACTGACCACTGATGTGCAGACAGTGTGCTTTCAACGTCTTTTCTTTTAATCCATGGAGTTTAAACAATATACAATACCTGTCACCTAAATGAAATTGCCAACATGAACAAAAAATGTGCTATTCAAATAAAGTTCTCTTGCCTTAACATTATCTGGAACCAAAAAAAAAATTATATATATATATATAGATATTTTTTTTTTAATGACTCTTGAAATGAGTCTCACAAACAATCACCGATCGGCTGCTATGGTATGTCATCTTTTGCATTTGTGAGATTGCTTGTTTTCCCATTAAAATTTTTCCAACTATCTTAAGATTTTGTTAGGTGCATAAGTATATTGTACAAAAAGGAACTTCAATCTTTCATTAAATTGTACATCAGCATTTGAAAGTGAGACATAATGAACAACAAACACATTGTGAAGATGACTTTTAAGTCCCAAATGCCAAAAATATGTCATAAACATGATCCAAATGTCTGTGCATGAGCCTTCAATCTTTAGCAGACTGACCGTTCCTCGCCCTCTTTTGAGTTCAAACCTCTTAAAATTGAAGATAAAGTTTACAAAAAGAGAGGGATAAAATTAGATAACTGTTTCTACAGAGTGAAAGAACTTTTTAACAAGCTGTTTCATTGAACATCCACTTTAATTCTCAACTTAAGCACTGCAATCTTCACAGGGAGCTCAAGAACCTGACCATTGTTCCAGCAAGAGGAGGATTTATAGCTAGCTCGAGATGTAATTGATTTAATTACTGCAGCAGTGCCAATCTTCATCTTGGCTTGACTCTTAAATTCTTGACCTGCTCATGTTTAGCACAGGCTCCGGGTCTTTCAACTTTTGAAAGGTGAATCGAGACGTCTTAGCAATTATGAGGACACATCTGGAGGCGGAAAAAATATGGAAGCAGGACGAGAAGAGGGGAAGGGGAAGCTCTGACACCAGCTCCGCAAAACCATGTGCTGTTCAGCTTTGATCACACACCAAATGCAAATGCGCTGTTGAGGCATGTCGACTCCAAGCCAGTGCAGCTTCTCTGATGGCAGGCAGATCTGCTGAAGCCCGCCTGATTTCCTCTGCACTTCCTGCATCCTTTCTTTGAGAAATATCTCGCTGTAAGTGCCTCATGAATTTGTTTACTCCTCCTTCCTGTCCAAACCTGCCGTGTTTTGTATTCTGTTTGCATGAAACTCTCAAACTTATATTTCTTGTGTCTTTTTTTTTACGTCTCGGGCTCAGCTCACAAACTTCATAGTTCTCTCACAAAGACGCTTTCTTCTGTCTACTGACCTCTCGTCTACCTGAAATATGAGTACAATAAAGGAGAGAAAAAGAAGTCAGACTGACAACACAAATGACACAACACAACACAACACAACTGACTTATCAACAGACACAAAACTCAAATTGGGAGACAAGGACACGACTACAGAGGAGTGGAGGGAATTATGGGTAGTGTAGTTCGGAGATAAAATCAACTCAACAGTAAGTGGAGTTCCTGGGAAGCAATTTAGGGAGGAGTGAATAAATAATTAGCAAACATCCAGAGGTGATTCTAAATCCTTCTCTCTGCTCGCTAAGATATAAACCAGTAGCCACTTCACTTCCAATTTGACGATAATTGCAAAATTCCTTCCTCCACCCCTAGGAAGGAAGGGTTTTCGGGCCTGGGTTACTTCTCTGTCCCATTGACAACTGCCCAACTGTATTTAACCTCACTGTGCTGTCAGCTGGCTCAGTGCATTGTACACCTATATAGCCTATCAAGCCCCTGCTGGCAGAGAAAGACCTGTGCCAAACACGCCAAGTACAGTCACACACAAACTCCTCAAAGTGATGTTTTCTAATCCAGTTTAATCCATTCTAATACACACTGGGATAAGATGCTTTGCTAATGAAGTCTACCTCAGAGGTGTTTTAAAGACGAAATGAAGACTTGAGAGCTGGACAATAGGACAAGTGTCTTCCAGACCTGATAAGATTACTCTCTGAAGGTTGGTTTGCTCTTACCACAGTAATCAAGATAATTTATTAGAAACAGTGAGCATGTGAGGCTTTGAGTGATTTGTTTATTTTTGTCTAGTACAGTTGGTTGAGTCATTTTGATTATTGGTGCAGAGCATTTTTAGAGATTTTGACCGGCGATCGGGTAACAAAAAAGGTAATTCTGCAATCATTAAAGCCAAAAATCTCTCATCCGATAGAAAAGTTACTGTTTCTGTGCTGTTTTTGGTCATTGAGCATGCATAAACACCAATGAAGCTATGCTGCACAGATTTATGGAGTTAAGTTCTTCGTTAAACTATTCTACCTCCAGCTAAACTCAATAGAATGAAAGAGCAGCATAGATTCATTGGAAGAATCTTACCTCTCTTTAGAGCAGCACAGTTTTATGAGTTTCTATGATATGTTTCTGAACATTCTACCAAACCAAACAAAGGCACAAACAAATGGTGGTTTGAATATGTGGTTTGACTTGATATTTGTGTCTGTATGGGGGGAAAATATTACATTTCAGTCACAAAAAAAAAGAAAAGTTGTCCCTTAAAACGTTTCTTCATCAATGATAACAAGGCCTAAACTTGACTAAGGATCAATCCTTCAATAAACAAGCTACGCTAACAGGTTAGGCTATAATAATAACCTTCACTATCTTTGTGAATAATGTAGCTGTGGTCAGTACATGTGAAGGTTTCTTGCTTTCCCCTCGACAGACTTCAAGAGAACCAGAGGATTCTGGCAGCTCTACGTGAGGAGAATAGATGTCAGAGTTTGAGAAGCTCGGGGAGAAGAAAAGAAAAGGTGTCTTCATCCTGATGCATGGATCCAGACCTGCAAAGCACTTAAAAGAGCAGGACGAGCTCTCTTCTGTGTTTAGAGTAATGAAGATGAACATCCTGGACGTTTATTATTCAGCATGTGCCTAACCTTGCATATTTTAACCTCATATTTACAAAGGCAATGTTCCTAAAGTGTTGAAATGAGTGACGGTCTGGATAATGAGACAGAGTGTGCTGAATATCCGTGGAGGGTTCCTCCCCTCTTCACTGAGAGATTGGGTGAGGCTGTGGTTATATTTGGCACTTGCATCATGTGCTATTTTTTCCATTGAGCAAACAACTTCACTTAAAAGGACAAAACTCAAACAATGGAGGTAAAAACCAAAACATTTTAAGGAAAACTATTATGCTGTATGTAATGAAACTGTTCTTTAAAAAACATTCGACGTTTAAAAAGAAGACTAACAAAACTAAAATATGTATAAAGAGTAAAACACACCATGAAATAAGCAACTAAATTAAAGGACACAACACAAGTATACATACATACATACATACATACAATATTATTCATTCATCTTCATGTCGGCTTTCTTCCCTTTCGGGGTCGCCACAGCAGAATGAACCGCCAACTCTCTGGCATATGTTTTACGCAACGGATGCCCTTCCAGCCACAACCCATCGCTGGGAAACATTCACACACTCATTCACATTTTAACACTATGGACAATTGTTCTTACTCAATTCATCTGTACCGCATCTCTTTGGACTTGTGGGGAAACAGGAGCACCCGGAGAAAACCCACGTGATCATGGGGAGAGCATGCAAACTCCACATAGAAATGCCAACCGACCCAGCCGAGGCTCGAACCAGGGACGTTCTTGCTGTGAGACGACCGTGCTATATATATATACATACACATACATACATACATATTATACATATATATATATATATATATATATATATATATATATATATATATATATATATATATATATATATATATATATATATATATATAATGCTTTTAAGAAATACGTGAATCATAGATAAAATAGAGTAAATAAAAGTAAAGAAATACATAAATCAGAGACCTAAATAGATAAAAACTAAATAAACACAAATATGCTGACTGTATAACTAACTAACTAACTAACTAACTAACTAACTAACTAACTAACTAACTAACTAACTAACTAACTAACTAACTAACTAACTAACAAGACAACTAAACAACTGTCTACTTAACTAACTCAAATATTGACTATTGAACCAATTAACTTATTAATTCATTGATTATTCAACCAACCCACTCACTTACTCACTCAATAACTAAATAACTAGCTAATTATCTTACTGAGTCACTCACTCAATAACTGACTTGAGTAACTAACTGAACAACTAACTGACTAACCAACCAACAAACCAACCAACCACCTAACTAACTACCTTCCTAACAAACTAGTTCATTGACTGACAGACCGGATATCCAAGTGAGTAAATAACAGACCAACCAACTAACTAACTAACTAACTAACTAACTAACTAACTAACTAATTAACTAACTAACTAACTAACTAACTAACTAACTAACTAACTAACTAACTAACTAACTAACTAACTAACTAACAGCAGATATAACAAGTTACTGGATCAACAAAAATTACAAGACAAAAAATCTCTGTCGAGTCAGTCGAGTGCGGTCCAGAAGTAAAACCCTAGCCAGGAGTTTCATAACTCCTCGACCAAACAATGCAGAAAATGTTTGGTCGTTCTTATCCTTCTGCTTCAAACTCAACGAAACCGAAGCTTTAAATAAATCTGCATATAATGCTCCATTTAAATCCAGAGCAGAGCTGCTATATTACTTGAAAGCCATGTTAAGGATGCTTTCTCTGGCTCCCGTAGTTTCTCTCTACAATGTCTGTCTTCTCTCAGAGGTTTTGGTGTGTTTGCTGTTCCTGTCTAACCTTCTGCCAAAGCATTTACTGCAATCTCAGTCCAAACAGAGGACGGCGAGCGCTCAGCAGCCTGCACCTGTCAGAAACTCAGCGCCAAATCATAACACGCTTGCTGTCTGCACTTTCCCTGCAATAAAACCTCTAAAAATACTAATGAGGAATCATTTGAAAAGAAACCCAGCTCTCAGAGTACACAGGAAGAGAGAAATTGCTTTTGAAGACAAGCAGGAGTAAACATAAGGCATCTCTTGAAGATCTCCCATCTCTGCGTCTCACTCTCTGATATGGAAATGTTTGCCAATAACAGTTTATTTTGGGTGTAGAGACTCGTGAATTATAGATGACCAGATGGGCTTGAATGGCTGAGTCCGGACAGATGTCTCTAATTGAAACGGCTTTTCTACTCGCTCGTAAATTGTCAAAGTTAATCAAAGAATGAGCGGACGATTTTGTTTGTGGGTTCAATTTTATTCTTGGCTCGATGAGTAAAGCTCTTGTCCAATTTGAGGTGGTTAAACAAGCATTTGCATAATGAAAGGCTTTAGGAAAACTGTTTCACTCTTCTAGGTTAGTCTATTCTGAGACATTCTGCTACTTAATAATCACTTACATACAGTGGGTCCCAATGCAATGTAGCTTGAAGTTTAATCTACAGTAGGTATTTTTTTTTACTGAGATGCTTGTTGAGGGCACAGCATTGTTAGCTTGTCTAAAAAAGGAATTTAAGACTATGAATTGTCATTAGTGCTCAAAATTCCAAATAAAAAGTTCTAGCACCTTGCTGTCCATGCTGTAAACAGCTATAAATCCATGCTGCTCTTTCAGCCTATTGAGTTTAGTTGAAGGTATGGTTTCATCAAGAACTTAACTCCATGCATATATACTCTGACATGAGGTAAGATATTTTGATAACGAGTTTGAATATTTACTGTATATTTCACAAAGGTAAACTGTGCTATCCTGAAGTGATGTAGGATGCTTCTATGATACGTTTCACACCGTAAAACTGTGCTACTGTAACGTGAGGTAGGATGTTTCTATGATACATTTCACGCCATGAAACTGAGCTTCTCTTATTTGAGGTTGGACATTTCTATGATATGCTCAGCCATTAAAATGTGCTACTCTATTGTGAGGAAGGACTTTTCAATTATATGTTTCACCCTATGAAGGATTTAAAGGTAGGATGATTTTATTATACATTTCATCCCATGAAACTATGTTTCTATGATGAATTTTACCACATGAAACTGTCCTACTCGGATGTGAGATAGGACATTTCTATGATGGGTTTCAGCCCAATAAACTGTGCTACTCTTACTTGAGGTAGAACATTTCTATGATGAGTTTCCCCCCATGAAACTTTGCTACTCTGACGTGAGGTAGACTTTTGTTTACTCCCGCTATACATATCTTTACAGCCTGATAGACAGTTTTCATTAAGCGGCCTGTATAATTAAATGTGTTTAACAACCAGCAAAGTCTCTCTTACGTCCCGCTGGGCATCAGAGAATGACAAGCTATTTCACATGCCCACTGTTTCATCTCATTTCAGCAGCAGAGCGACAGAGATGGCTAAATGTTAAGAAGGAAATATGATGTCAATAATGAGACATCCCTACATGCTGCCTGTAATAATAGCAGCATTTCAATGGTTTTCTTTAAATACTTTAAAATAGCCGAGTGAATTAGTCCCTAAAGGGTTTCAACAGTAACAGTAACAAGAAAAAAAACTCTCTGTGATAGTGTCATATCACATTATTGTGTAGAGCTCTAGCTCAAGGACACTAGAATTATTTGCAGTGTGGTAACATCGGTGCTACTGGTATGAAGAAATCTATCTTTTGCATGTGTTTTGTGTGTTTTCAGTTTTAATAAAGCTATTAGAATGATGAATCCCCTAGATGCTAACTGGTCATGTTTGGTAATAATCTGAGTTAACTAACATGTCTGGATCTTGGGGTCTTGATTAATAATAAACTCTGTTTCACACAGCTGACAAACAGTGTTGTGAGAGAATCCTTTTTTTTGTTGCTATTTTTAGTTAATAGAAGTGACCAGGAGCAAGTAGTCCTTGCTCAGATAAGTTCTAGACTGGACTATTGTAATGCATTGTATACGTTCTGTTTTCAATAACCTATTTATTTTGACAACCTGGACACCATCATTGCCCTTGAGCTTCCCTTTGAGAGTGTTGTGTGCGATCAACACATGACATTCAGAACCTGTGGCCCCTGTCTGATGAAAAAAATATGTCTTTACTATTTGTTAAATGTAAAAAATAAATAAGTAAATAAAATACAGTTTTGTGTTTGAAATGATGAGGTTCGGTTTAAGGCCTTTAAAATCCTTCCTCCTCCCCCCATAACTATTAATATTTTTTTGAAAATGTAATTTGAGAGCTTCAGTATTGTTAGGAATCCTTCTTGTTTCAATACTCACAAGCGATGATGTTGCCATAGCGATTCTTGTTGCGGTTCTCATCCTTCTTGGCAGTTTCCCATGGGGCCGTTTGTCCCTCAGCCAAACCCTGAAATTAAATAAAAAATACTTTCAATGCTCTTCATCATTAGAGAAGGTTTATCTTCATTTACAAACACCACAATGCATACTCTATTTTTAAAATCAGACGTTAAATGATTTCAAATTTAATCTCATAACTTCAAAAGATTTGAATCCATTATTTGAATGCATAACAAGCAGACTTGTTTTCGTCCTCTTCACGTTAACCGCTGTCAGCTAAACGCCAGATGTTTCAGCTCAGAACCATTCTAATGTGTCTCGTCAACAGCTTTCATAGAGACGCTTCACTCAACATCTCTTTCCATGGTTTGCTTTTACAAAATAACAGCTCAAATATTGTTTTTCACAGAAATAAACAAATGTAAAAATACTTTTTGTTGATTTCTATGGATACCAGGTCATCTACAAACGTACAAAAATGAAATAAAAATCTGCTTTTTGAGTGTTGTTGAACAATAATAAAACACTGAAATATTACATAACAATAACGCAGCTTCTTTTTCAGATTTCAAAATGAAAAAAATAAAAATAAATACTTTGTAAAAAACATTGGTATCACTTTAGATTACAGCGCACAAACTACAGGGTAATTACAGGATACTTGCTCTTAATTATTTGTAATTACATGGTAATAACCTCTAAATTACAGGGTTATAACACTGTGCTGAAATTACATTTATTAATAGTAACAAAAATCATTGTGTAATTGATTTTATTAACAGCCGATTTAATTTACTTAACTTTTTGAAATTCTGTGATAACAATAAGTACATTTCTGGTATTAAAGAGGCATTTATACGGTACTAATAAAAGTAGTTAGTGTGACTTCCACTGTAATAATGAATGCTTTCTTTAGTACAGTGTAGTTACAGGGTACGTACGGTGTAACTACGGAGAAAAATTTAGATTACAGCCCTCATCCTGTGTAGTCAAAGGGTAATTACTGAGTAATCATTGATTATCTAAACAAAATTTGAGATAGTAACAAAACAAGTTCCTGTAATTACAGTGCAAGTACATTGTAATTAATTATTACTTACACAGCAATTTTTACCCAGTTAATATCACAGATGTACTCATTGTCATACAATTACAAATAATTCCTGGGAGGTGAGCTGATACTAATAATAATTACACAAAATATTTTATTATTACTGTAATTGGAATGTTATTACAATATAATTATTGAAAAGTGTGTTGTTACTATTAATAATGACCCATTATCCTGTCATTTGCAGCTTATTACCAGATAATGAGAATACATCAAAGATAAGTACACGGTTATTAATTATATTTGCCCAGCAATTACCTAGTAATTGCAGGCTCTTATCATGTAGTTACAATTAGTGAAAGGTAAGGAATTGTTTTTTATAATGGTTGCCCAGTAATTGCCCTGTAATTTGCAAGTTATTACCATATAATTACAATAAATTAAATAGAAGTACCCTGTTATTATTAATAGTTGCCCAGTAATTACCTTGTAATTGCAGGCTCTTATCATGTAATTACAATAAATGAAAGGGACGTACCCTGTTATGAATAATAATTGCTAGTAATACCCTAAAATGTGTGGACTATGCTCTAAAGTGTAATCAAATCGTTGTAACTTCAGAATATAAAACAAGTGCTGAATGTTTCGAATGGATTAGAAGAGGAGGGCTCTTTCTCAACATCTTTGGCAAGCTTTGCATATAAAAAGTTGTTTACATTGTTCTACAGATGCTCTCCAAGAACAAATAGGATTTTGATTATAAATGCTCCCTTTAAACAAACATGAAACGTTTACACTTTTCAGCAACATTTCAGCAACGTTTGCATAAACGTTCACTTTCTATAAAAAAAAAAGTGTATGACATATCGATCTGATTTTCTTCTGAAAACATCATGGAGATGCTCCTATGAAAGAACAGGTGCAGGTCAGACAACTCGTCCCCTGAAGGCCCCAGAAAGACCCTGCTGCCTGAGCAAGAGGCTGGTAATTGCAGACTCATCCTTTGCCCCGGGGAGCGTAGAGAAGACTCTGAAATGCCAGATGAGAGCGCTGAACGGGGGCCACTTACAGCTGTTGTGCAATCTTCCCCCCGCTTTGCACACACAAGAGTACATGCCACTGACTGTGACAGCGCCACAGAAACAGCAGCGATTCTGAGAAGAGTCTGCATTAAAAACAGGCTTCACGAACAGAGTGATTGAAAGCAAACTGGAAGGCTGGTGCTGTGGCGCAGAGATGGTTTCTCTGTAAAAGATACAGCGATAACAGAGTTCCCTCACAGAGCTCAGCAAGTGAATTGCTGTTTGTACACAGTAGTTCAAGATGTGTTTCAAGACAGCTCAATTATTTTGAAGTGCATTAATAATAAATATTCATTAATTGTAATATTTAGGTTATGGTTAATATACTGTAGCAACTTCAACTTAATATATCATTTTAATTCTTGCTAATATAAAATTTTTTTATAGTACTGTTGCCAGGAAAGACTCTAAACATGAGTCTAAAATTTATTTTTAAAACAAAACTTTTTTTATTAAAGAAACAAATGGATTTGTGTAAGATTTCCTATTCACTGAAATCATGCCGTGATCAAGTTTACAACGAATGTTTCTTAATAATAATTGAATAATGAAAGCTAAATATGTAGCATTTTTTTATATTTTAAAATTGGTTTAAGTGGTTAAAATTGATGAACAGCATTCAGAGTATGTGTGGTCCTTCTCTGGATTGAGATCAAAACCCTTAAACGAGTTAAAATAGAGACCTTTGTCACTGAACACTTTGAAATAAATATTTTTAATTTTGCTAGATACAATTTTTGGCATATTCTGACTCTTATCTAGTAATGCTTTGTCAAGGGGAAAGTGACCGATTTATCCAAACTTCGAGCTTCATTGGCTTTCTGCTAAAACCTATTGGAGACGTCATGCACTGTACATCTATGTTACATAAAGTCAATGTATAAGACACAATCGCAGGAGTTGTGTGATGACTGTGCTACCTGTCCGTGAGTGCCGCAGCTCCCTGTGATGATGGAAGCAAGTTAAAGCCTATAAAATAAACTGTCATGCGCTCTGTGTAAACAATTTTATCTCTGCATTCCACTATCTTAATCTAGATCTTAATTTTCAGTTTTTAATCAATATGCTTTTATATGCTTGATTAAATGTACTATCTTTTTATTCCTTGTTTCCAATGTAAAGCACTTTGAATTACCCTGTGTTCGAAACGAAACAAATAAACTTGCCTTAGGCACAAAAACAAGCCCAAAACGACTATCAAAAACTGTCCCTGCACCCAACGCACTTTACACACATCTTACCCAGGAATTTTAATTTAAAACTTTTATTATTATTTTGACTTTCCAGGGTTATTTTGATGACTTTTTGTTTTCATTAATTTATATAATGGAAGATGTTGGACTGATGTACTTATCAAAATCAACATAGTTCAATCATTCATTATTCATTATTAGTTTAGAGATTGTGAAAATTTAATTGTGTTTTTGGGATGAACTTTAATTATTTAACAAAAAAAAAAAAAAAATTTTTAATTTTTTGACAGATTAGTTAAACTGTCTGGCGCTCAAATAAAACCACCATAACAGAAGCCTCTGCTTCAAACACAGCAATAATACAGTAAAACTCATTTTAAGCTATACCAATGAACAAGAGAATTTGATTTGAACAAGATACCGCTCTGTGTTCGGCTCTCAATCGAGCTGATTGAAACTTTGGAAGCAGAGAGCTTTCCTCAATCTTTACTTTGCTCATACCTCTCGCGGCCAGAGCGATTCATCAAGTGTCGCATCATGTCAAAAGGAAGATTTATACCCGTGCTCTGCTGAATAATGCTCACATGGTCCGTTGATAGCTTATCTAAGGGTAATCGCTCATCAGCGAGCCGAGAACATTCCAGATTTCACAAGAACACGTTGTAGAGATCAGAGGAAAACATCTGCACCAAAAGATGATCATTTGTTATATCCATAAATATTCCACAGTCACCTCAGTGGTATTAGAAGGGGATGAGAGCATCTCTGAAACAGCTATGTAACCTGACGGAGTGAGGCCAGTAAATGCTGGGTGTATGGCTCATCGAGGTTGCTGCAGACTTGATCACTACAAAGCACCATGTGGCCTTCAGATTTAGCTCCAAAACAGTACATAGAGAGCTTCAGAAGATTATTTATTCAGTACAACGGCTCAAGCTCAAACTCCTGTGTCAGTCACACCACAACATACAACAAAAACAAACATATTACATGACACACGTCACATGCCAGTCTGATTCATTGTTTTAATGGCAGAGGAGGGATTTTTATTGCTCGATGAGTTGTGCGTTCGTGATAGGATTCTCTGGATGGAATGTATGAGCAATAGTTTTAGATGTTAAGTGGTAACTATGTGCTGAAGCTTTTCTCATGAGTCTGAGTTATCGAACCAAAGTTTTATTGAGATGGTGAGGATGCTTTCAATTATGGCTGTAAAGAACATAAGAAGAATCCTCATCCGAGCAGCGGCATCCAAACCAAGCATCAAGTGTCATGCAAAGCATTAGATGAAGCTGTGTAAAGCACACCACCAGTGGACTCTAGAGCAGTGGAGACGCGTTCTTTGGAGTGATAAATTTTGTTTCTCCATCTGGCAATCTGGCTGTGCTGAGTGTAAAGTTTGGTGGTGGGGGAAATATTGGTGTGCTGAAAAAGCTCCCGGCCATTCACTTCCACTGAATGTTTAAATAACGATTTTTTCAAGTGGATATTAATAATGCAATATTTTACCCACATTGCTAGCAATCGTGATTAATTTGTTGTGGAACACTTTCTATTAAATAGTTTTTTTTTATTGATAAAAAGCACTATATGTATTTTTTTAGTTCATATATATATGTATATATATGGCCATGACTGGTCCAAGCATCAGTTAACAATTACTCTAAAATGGTAACCTTTGTAAGCCATGACTCATTAAAACATGATACCATATCTGCACCATTTGGTCCATGTTTGGCCCACACACTGCCAGGCAAATGACAGGTTTGGGCCAATGTGTTTTTGCTAACTGGATAACATTTTTCACAGTATCTTAAAATA
Organism: Danionella dracula; assembly: GCA_900490495.1. Lineage (NCBI taxonomy): Eukaryota > Metazoa > Chordata > Actinopteri > Cypriniformes > Danionidae > Danionella > Danionella dracula. The sequence continues at coordinate 3,555,211 of UELW01000345.1, read as the reverse complement.
AAAAACTATAAAGCTTAAAATTCCAAATTATAATTTTTAAAGGAGAAAAAAGAATTATGTACTGTACTTGTAACATTATGAAAATGGCTGCATCAACATCGCAAATATCCAACAGGATGTTCCAAAAGCAGAAATGCTGGTATAACTATGCAAATGTGACCCTTGTCTTCCATGACTTATTAAAATAACGATACCATATCTGCCCCGGTTGGACCATATTTGGCCCCACTCACCGAATACCAATGCTACATTTGCTAGGCAAATGCCAACTTTGGGTCAGTTTGCTTCTGGTAACAGGGTAAAACATTGCTAAAGTGTCTTAAAATACAAAAAAATTCCAAATTAGAATTTTTAAAGGAGAAAAAAGTATGTGCTGTACTTTTAGCATTTTACTATGAAAATGGCTGCATCAACATTGAAAAATTCAATCGGCTTTTTACAGGAATGCTGGTATAAACACACAAAAGTTTCTTTTCAAACAACAAGGTGACAGTCAAACGATAGCGGTTTCCATGCAGACAACCTTCTGTAAACAAAAGCATTCTTCCTTTGCTATTAAAACGAGAAGATGAGCGCAGCGATAGAGCCTTCAAACTCTCCTCTTCCACATTTTTCTACTAGAGCACAAAACGCTCCTGACACAAAGGCCTCTGCATCTTCTCAGTTGTGAAGCGTTGGACACTGAGAGATAATTGCTTTTATTGTCACAGGGTTGATCTTTTGTGAGGCTGTGTGTGGGCAGATTTCTCCAGAGGAACTTTGTATCTCACACGACCTTTTCTCAATGAAATGCCAGCATGTCATGGAGATACATAGAGCAGCTTTTTTAATAAGCACAGAGGCCTTTCAATTAGCTATTCGAGGGATTTAAGTTAAAAAAAAATATTTAATGAAAAGAAGTATAAACCATGTGATGTTTTGAATAGCCCTTTAGAAAGTAACTGATTAAAAATCACATTTTCTAACTTAAAATCAACCCTAATAGCTAAATTACTGTTTCCCTCATCTGGGATGTTAAAGTTAAACATGGCACAAATCAGCAGTAATAAATTTATGGGCTCATGAAAAAAAAGAAAACAGTATTTCGTAGAGTTCATGTGAATGAATCAGCGAAACACTCTTACCTCATACTCCTCCTTGAAGCCATAACCCTGTCCGCACTTCATCTGGGTGATGTGCTGGAGCAGATCCGCCACCCTGATGGCTGGCTGGAACTGGCCGGCCTGGTAGGACATCTCCACTGACTCACAGCCTCCATACGGGTACGTCTGTAAGCTCATGGATGGTTGCGACAGCTCACTCTGGCTGCCGTCTGAGGAAGAAAAAACAGCAAAACATTAACTAATCACCATTAACCAAGCAAAACAGACATTTTTTGTTTTGTTTTATTTCCTGTTTAAGGTAAAAATTAGGTCTACAAAACATTGTTTTTAAAATAAACAAGACATTTTTCACAAGTTTTGACTGTAATCATATTGACAGTTAGGTCTGGTTGGGATAATTTAGACCAACAGAGCTGAACCATTACATAGCGCAATAAAATACACAAGAGATGGCAAAACTGAATGTTTTATTAAAAATATTTCCGTACTTGCATGATGTGCAATCATCTAGTTTAAAATAACAAATGTTCTCTATTAGAAATGTGTGTTTTTAAGGAAAAAATAAATACAAAAAATCAACTGTTATGGCACCAAATTGTCCTTAATTCAAAATCAATAATGCATTTTTTTGTGCTTTTAAATGGGACATAATTTAACCGATCGCTGTATTGTATGAAAAAACTCTTCCATTTCAAGACAGGTAACTCAGATTTGTTTAACATGTTTTTATTTTTTTAATGTTCTATTATGTTTTTAAATATGTAATTAATTGTATATGTACACATAATAGTATAATGTTTTTAGATGCATAACTAATAAAGTTAGTTAGCAACTTTTAACTTAAAAGCGAAATAATGGTGTTGGCTTTTTTTTAGGATCACCCTGGTTTTATAGTTTTTTTCTACTATAGAGGTGAACATTAGCTGTTTTTTATATTTAAAGATTTCTACAAACTGGGTGTTTTTTTTAATCAGTAAAAATTTAAGTAAATTAGAAAAAAATAACAATTTAATATTTTTTTATCCTTTTTTGGGGTTATGCACGGTTTAATGTAAGAATTAGATTAGTCTTCTTCTTCTTCTTTCGGCTGTTCCCAGTTTAGGGGTCGCCACAGCAAATCATCTGTTTCCACCTAACTCTGGCCTCAGTATCCTCTAATCTTGCACCAATTACCTTCATGTCCTCCTTCAGCACACCCATATAACTTGTCTTTGGCCTTCCTCTTGCCCTCTTGCCTGGCAGCTCCATCTCCAACATCCTTCTACCAATATAACTACTATCCCTACTCTGCACATGTCCAAACCATCTCAATCTGGCTTCTCTGACTTTGTCTCCAAAACAACCAACCTGAGCTGTTCCTCTGATGTGCTCGTTCCTAATCTTGTCCATCCTTGTCACTCCTAAACTGAACCTCAACATCCTCATCTCCGCTACTTCCATCTCTGCCTCGTGTCTCTTCCTCACTGCTACAGTCTCTAACCCATACATCATAGCTGGTCTCACTACTGTTCTGTACACCTTTGCTTTGATTCTTGCTGACACTCTTCTGTCACACAACACCCCTGACACTTTTTTCCACCCACTCCAACCTGCCTGTACTTGCCTTTTCACCTCTTTTCCACACTCCCTGTCGCACTGGACTGTTGACCCCAAATACCTAAACTCCTACACCTTCTTGACCTCAGCCCCCTGTAACCTCACTGTTCTCGTTCAAACACATGTATTCTGTCTTACTACGACTGACTTTCATTCCTCTTCTTTCTAGAGCAGACCTCCAACTTTCGAGCTGTCCCTCCACCTGCTCTCTACTCTCACTACAGATTACGATGTCATCTGCAAACATCATTGTCCATGGAGATTCCTGTCTGACCTCATCTGTCAACCTGTCCATCACCATAGCAAACAAGAAGGGACTCAAAGCCGATCCTTGATGTAGCCCCACCTCCACCTTGAACTCCTCTGTCTGACCTGCAGCACATCTCACTGTTGTCATACTCCTCTCATACATATCCTCAACTACTCTGACGTACTTCTCTGCCACTCCTGACATCCTCATACAGGACCATAGCTCCTCTCTCGGCACCCTGTCATACGCTTTCTCTAAGTCCACAAAGACGCAGTGCAGCTCCTTCTGACCATCTCTGTACTTCTCCATTAGCGTTCTCAGAGCAAAAATTGCATCAGTAATGCTCTTCCTGGGCATGAAGCCATACTGCTGCTCGCAAATATCCACTTCCCTTCTTAGCCTAGCTTCCACTACTCTTTCCCAGAGTTTCATTGTGTGGCTCATCAACTTTATACCTCTGTAGTTGTTACAACTCTGCACATCATTCTTGTTCTTAAAGATTGGCACTAGGAAACTTCTCCTCCATTCCTCAGGCATCTTCTCACTCTCTAGAATCCTGTTGAATAACCTAGATAGGAACTCCACTGCTGTCTCTCCTAGACACTTCCACAACTCCACAGGGATGTCATCTGGACCAACAGCCTTTCCACTCTTCATTCTCCTCAGAGCCTTCCTCACCTCATGCTTTTAAATATTTTCAACTTCCTGCTCTACAATGTTCACCTCTTCCCCCCTTCTTTCCCTCTCATTCTCCTCATTCATCAACTCCTCAAAATACTCCTTCCATCTTCTCTGCACACTCTCCTCACTCGTTAGAACCCTTCCGTCTCTATCTTTAATCACCCTTATCTGTTGCACATCCTTCCCATCTCTGTTTCTCTGTCTCGCTAATCTGTACAATTCCTTCTCAGCTTCCCTCGTGTCTAACCTGGCATACAACTCATCATATGCCTTCTGTTTGGCCTTTGCCACCTCCCTCTTCACCCTGCGCTGTGATTCCTTGTAGTCCTGTCTACTTTCTTCAGTCCTTTAGATGTCCCACTTCTTTTTAGCTAGCCTTTTCCTCTGGATGATGTCCTGTACTTCCTCATTCCACCACCATGTTTCCGAATTAGAATTAGATTAGTAAAAAGTTTAATTGACAACAAAAAGACAAATTTCACTTGGGTTGAAAATCACACAAATCAATCTGGTCGAGTGTAATGTCCTGAAGATAGATATATTGAAAAAATATATATATATTGTCTCCTGTGTGGCTTGTGATTCTGAGAGCTGTAGAACTGCTTCTAGTCCCAAGAGCAGAAGAAACGAAAAGAAATATGAATATACACAGGTGGTGTCCATCCAGGCTGATTACGGCTGTCACAGAGGTTTGACATTCTGCACTGCCACCCCGTGTTGAGGAGGTTTGTATATTACATCGAGTCTTTTTTCATTGAACTATTGCATAGCACTCACTCTAATTGGTGAAATAACAGATTTTCGGAAAGTTGATTTGTTTTTTTAATCTGTGTTCAGGAGTCATCTTTTTTGAACATAGATTGTATAAAAGCTCAGTTTGGCTCTGACATCTACCACTAATACATTGAACACACACTTAAAGCTACAGAAACTAAAAAAAATAACAACAGAATTTTGAGTGGAGAGTACCTGTAATACAATTCAAAATGACCAATCTTATATAGACAAGAGTGTCAAGATTCACAGTCCCAAATCTAAACTCCGTCTTTGAAATCGGCATCTGATCATCCAACAGACCCCTGCATCTGAATCCTGGTTTGAACTCCATTCTATTTCCACTCAAAAGAAACTCGATCGGTCCGGGTTATTTTGAGTTCTGAAGCAGTTACCGTAACGCAGAAGCATTGCTAAGATACACTACTGGATTCACCATCTCCTACGCTTCTTACAATCTATCACAGCAAGCGCCTCAGGCAAACACTGAAACAGTAGAAGAGTCGGCACTTTAATCAATAATTTACAGTATAACCGGCAGCTTGAAGTGTGGAATGAGAAGAGAATATCTATTACAGATAAAATTGGATTCTTCACTATTTCTCTCTGCACTTATTATAAACATCCTAATTGTAACTAAATATATTGCTTCAGCAACCAGTCAATT